>OY856409.1:912405113-913005113 GCA_963693085.1 Alisma plantago-aquatica
ATAATAATTGAGTAGGGACACAAAAAGAATAAAATACTCCAATTATACATATGATATCATGTTCATGTCCTCAACCCAAACCATATGTCTTTGAGTCAAAACATTATTAGGACATTATTAGGTTTATTCATTATCTCACTACTAAAAGAAACATAATATGTGGAATTGCCTTATGTTAATAAACAAATTTATAAAGTATCCCCATTACAATCATGATTTGATGGATCTCAGGGTATACAACCAACAAAACTAATATATATTTCTGGTATGCTTGATAATACTTCTACTATAGAGAACCATGAATCCTCTAATGTTTGCCATTATTGTCTGTGTCATATTATTTTTTACTCAATAAAATATGTGATTAACATGAATTTAATCCCAAAATGAGTCATTGGTTAGGAACACGAATGTTATATATATGTGTATGCAAAAAAACCCAAGCAACGAATTCATAGTGTTGAAAGGAATTCAGAAACTCTGAATTTAGTGCACATTAAAATTTATGAGTCTAATGGTGCACCACTAGGGATCAATAATGACACTTTACGACATTTATTGAAAAAATGTAGTTAATTATGAGTTCTTAATGAAAAAGTAAGGATTACGCATTAGATAAATTCCCAAGCTTTAAGAATGAAGTCGAAACACAAACTAGAGAAGCACTTAAAGGATTAAGTTCGAACATGGGATGTAAGTGCACCTCAAACTTGTTTCAAGTATACCATCAAAACCAATGTATTTTCCATGAGTTTATTTCCCCTTATTCAGCACAATCAAACGGGATATTAGAATGGAAAAACCAAACCCTAATAGAAACGATAAATGCATTATTCCAAATTTTTAGGCTACCTTGTTATGTGTCAAGGAACGCTTTAAATATGTCTTGCGATATTCTAGTTAGAATTTCTCATAAGTGTAAAGAAAATAGTCCATTTAAGCTATGAATATGCTATAAGCCTAGACTCAAATATCTCAAAGTGTGATGGTGTCTTAGAAAAGCAATTGTCCCTAAACAAAAGAGAAATAAATTGGGACCAAAAATAATAGATGTCATATTATTGGGTTACGTGGGTACAAGCTATGTGTATATAATTCCTGATTAATATATCTGATATATTTGGCATAGATGCCAACACAATTGTGTATTTTTGAGATGCAATTATTTTGAGAATTTTCTCCAATGAAAATTGGGTTGCCCCAAGATGCTTCTTATCAAGGTTTAGGATCCACAAGTTTCATTCCTAATTATGTGGAAAGGATGACAAATGTGGGGAGTGACTCTAAACTTGATATCTCCAATTTAGATGATCTTGAGGAAATATCTGAACCTAGGAGAAGTAAATAAGCTAGGATATTCAAAGACTTTGGCAGTGACTCCATTACCTACAATGTTGAGGAAAATCTTGTTATCTTCAAGTAGTCGTTGGCTTCACCCCAAACCATGTTTTGGAAGGAAGTTGTTAATGATGAAATCTAATCAATACTCTCAAGTGGAACATGGGAATTGGTGGATTTACCTACTGTTGTTTACTTTTCATGTTTAAGTTGAATTTACAAAGAAACTTAATATAGACAATACAATCAATAAATAATATGCTAGGTTATTTGTCAATGGATATGCACAAGTGACATAATAGACTACTTTGACATATATTCTCATGTTTCTTGTATGACCATAATATGTGCACTTATGGTAGTAGATTCCATATATGACCTCACTATCCATCATATGGAAGTGAAGAAACATTCTAACATGGTGATCTTTAGGAAGAAATTTATATAAAACAATGTGAGAATTTCGTAGCTTATGGAAATGAATTCAAGATGTGTAAACTTGTTAAATTATTATATTGTTTGAAAAATCACATAAGCATTTGAATGATGACTTAGTTATCAATGTTTCAGATTAGTGTGTCTATTACAATGTTGTCAAAGATGGGTTCATCCTATTTTGCATTTATGTAGATGATATTCTTCTTTTTTTGTGATAATGGAGTTTTAAATGAGACTAAGTCATTCTTGTAAATTTGAAATGAAAGACATTGTGGTAATTGATATGATTTAGGACCTAATACTATAAGATCCTTTTATGGTATTTCTATCTCTGTCTCAATGTGTTGATAAAATATTGGAGAAATTTAATCACAAACCATGAAAATCTATAAGGACCCCATATGATTCAACCAAGATTTTATTCAATAATGAAACTAGTATCACGAGTCTCAATTAAGGTACTCTCAAAATATTGGAAGATTGATGCATCTTATGAATTGCACACAACCAGACATTGGTATTTTTGTGTTTTAGTTAAGTAGATACATAATTGTCCTAGTAGATCTCACTTTGTATCTCTTGATAGGGCACTCAAGTTGTAAAGAAGGTTAAACACCCCTTTACTAATAATGGTAAATAAAAGACCAATGAATAGCAGCGAAATAAAATAATGACTATATTCAATTTCATAAAATGTACATCTTATTTACCCATAAGGGTATACAATACAAAAGCTCTAAGATTGAGGGAAACTAAACTACATCAATATGTTTCTGATAAACAACTTTAATAGATAGGTCCAGAAGTAAGGATGAACTCCTTCTCCTAAACTTAGGCTGGTTCACCATGCTCCTGTTGCACACTCTGATCCAAAACTTGGGTGGTTGGGATCATCCAACAAGAGGAAAAATAAAGTATGTGTCAATCCAGAAATAATCACAAAGTATAAATAACAATTGATAAATGGGGTAAAAAATTAACTATGCTAAAGAGAGTCAAGAGTATGAGGCATATAACAAATAATAATTCTGCCATGACAAATAATAATTAAGTTGCATGTATGAATATTAATATGACTACAATAACTAAAGTAGGGATGAGGCACCTACCTAACCTCAACTAATTGGTGAGGGAGAGTGTCACGGAACTGTTCTTACCCCAATCCCAATCCTACTGTCGAAACAGTAGAAAAAGGATTGAAGCGCCCGTCCCTGAGTGGCCCCGTAGGATCTAACACACTGGCATATACAATAAGAAATAAATAACTCAAAAACTGGATAAAAGAAAAACAAACTAACCCAATATGGAGATATATCCAATTTATCTTTGTCGTCAGAGTAGATGAGTGCGGAAGCAATCTTATTCAATATTCCATTTGTATTGCCTAAAATCAAGAAAATCGAGACACAATCATGCAATTGCACGGTACGCTATCAAAATCAAGTAAAACGATTTATAACAAAATAGTATACTTGGCAGGACTTATATTCAAAAGAATAATAACCAATTTGCAAAACCAACATTTATTCGACAAGTTTTTCAAGCAATTCAACTTTTATTACGAGTTCCCATTATGCTGTAATTCAAGAAGCATGCTTATATAATTTGTGTGACTCTATTACCCCAACGCGATGGGGAAGGTCATTAGGCCCCTTTTCACCATAGGAACATAGGAAGCCAAAGTACAAGTCCCACTTCCAAATGAGGGGATTGTTGTACTCAATATCCACATTATCAACATTATCAATATCATCATCATTATCAACATCAATATACGGGCAGTCATAATGGGCATTCAATTTATGTTTTCATGTTTTTCAAAATATAATATAGAAAAACAGAAGACTAATCATAGGGAACAATAGCTCATCCAAGTAAATAGCCAAGCATACGGTCAAGAGATACATAAAAGTATCTTCAATACAATCAAGGAGGAGTTATATAAATAGCGTACCTTTCACCCAAGATTTTGAGTATGATCAATATCCGATCAATCGGTCAACCATTCGAGTTAGATCCTAAATCATGAAGATTGGATCAAGGGTCAATATCATGATGTTCAGAAAATAATGTTTTAAAATTTGAGATTTGGGTTACACTTTTCCTATGTCAACCTTAGGTTTGGGTCATTCACTTATAATCAATATTCCAATATGTCCAACATTATTTCAAGTATACAATATATTCGAGTGTGAATGGCTTACCTAGGTTTTCTAGAATCATGTGTAAACCCCAATGATCAATATTCAAGTCATCATCACATTCCTAACTCCCCATCATGATAGGTAACATTATTGAGATTCAAGATCAGGTTTATGGGTCAAAGTATATCAAATGTTTAGCAAGATTAAGATCAATATCAAGATTACTCATATTCATTATAATCAAGATTGAATCCAGTAAAAGATCTTAGATCACTAATGATTCATTTTCAAGAGTAGATGATTAGATCTAGGTTACAAGATAATCGTCAGAGTCCAAATCTAGGGTTTTCAATATTTAGTCAAGATTAACAACAATTAGAGTCATTCAGACCAATTACATAAGCAATATATTAAATATATGAAAATCCGTGAGAATGATTTGGAATCAAGTCTCAAGAGTATTTTTAACAGATTCAATGGATTTTTCTGATCAAAATTGACTATTTATACATAATTTTTAGAGGTCAGATGCACTAGATACGATTTAAACAAGATTTGACCATTTATTGCAATTTCTAGCAGAGAGGAGGCAAAAAAATACCTTAATATGGAAAAATGAGGATCGTTGGATGTGCAAGGAAAGGCCCAGATTGAGCCACATAGGCACAAGCAAAACGCTGGTTTAGGTCTTCAATTTGGCCGGTTCACTCTCCTTGATTAGCAAGTTCAGGCTGGTTTGTTGGACCAGGTCCTTTCTCATCTGGACCAACGGTCTAGGGACCTTCTCCTTCTTCAGACAATACTCGCACAATCCTGTAGTAGAGGCAGAGGACCTCACCGGAAAGGGGTGGCTTTGGGAGCAGCAGTGATCGAGGAAGGCCAGGGAGGTGTCGTACGGGGTCGGCGTGATCTCGCGAAGTGGAAACACTTCTTAGGTTGTGGCCCAGAGCTGTGAGGAGGAGACGCCCAATCTGGGCTCTGCGGCGGCGCCGCACAGAAGCAAGGAGGTCGGGGAGGCAAAAAAAAGGGAGTTCTATGATGAGATGGCGTGTGAGGCTGATATCAGAGCAAGGTTCACTTGTTGCGGACCTTAGAGGTGGTCCTTTTTATAGTACTAGGCTCGGGTTTAGGGTTTGAGGACTAGAGCAGCAGCCATGGCCGCCGGGATGAGAACAGGAGATGAGGAGCTCGTTTTAACGGCTGGACAGAGCATGAATGGCAGTCAAACTAGAGCTTTTTAAGTTCAAAATCGTGATAGGAGCATTTTGGCTCGCTCATAATTTAGAATCGTAGTCAAGGGCGTGAGGTTTCTCAATCGGTCCTCATTTACTCCTCCCCGCTGATTGCGGGAGGTAGGAGATGACCAGTGGCCGTCAGATTGGGCCTTGATCTATGAGGGGCAGATCCAAGGGCCCTGAATCGCCCCCCATACACACCCCGCGGATTGATGACATGGCAAAGCCAATAAAAGAGCAAATAAAGGGGTTTTTAACCCATTAACTTCAAGAATTCATAGAAAATTGTAGGAATGTCTGAATTACCTCAAATTTGGACTAAAGCTTCAAAATAATGTGGAGAATATCTTGAAAAAGTTTGAGAATTAAAAGACAAAGTTTTATTGACCAATTTGATCTTTTGGACAGAGTGATGAATGAATTCAATTTGTGATGTTATAATGTGTATAAAATCAACATTGGTCACCATATCTTGGATTTGATTCTTAAAATTTGTTATTAAGCCGAGGAAAAGGATTGAGGATCATGAGTGAGCATAATGAGGGCAAAAGAAGTAATTTCGTCATACTTATGCAAAATTCCACTTTGTCACATCCTTCCCTCCTTAAAAGGAATTTTGTCCTCAAAATTCAAAAACATCCTCAAAATTTGGAATTATTCAACCTAAGTCATTTCCTCAAATACTGGGGTATCCTCAAGTATAAAATCAAAATCATGTCCTCAAATTTCAAGTAATCCAATAATCATAATTGGGATTCCATGTTCCATATTATAATCAACTTGGTACTAACATTATTTCATCATCGAGTAATTGAGTATCAAAATCAGCACATATATTGTCCAAAATCATTATATGAGTCACTTATATGGAAGTCATCCTATTGATCACAAATTTGGAGGGATCATATTTTAGGTCAAACAAATAGAGTTCAAGTGTACGAGGTGACTTTCAATCCCAATATCTCAGGGTTCTAGCCTCTACATTGGCCTAGGTGGGGTTATATATTCATGATTTGAGATTTCATATTTCAATACTTTGTGACAACATCATATTTTCAATATCATTATTTTGAGCTCAAAAACAATGGGAAGGTCCCACCCTAGTCCTCATGAGAGCTAAACCCTAAGTCATAAATCGAGCGAGTCAATATAGTCGTCATTTCAAAATTTTCAAGATCTGGGATTTGGAAGTCATTACTCATATATATCAATGTTGAACTTAGTGTGATTATAGGATTTGTATCATTATTTGGATTTGATAATCGTGAGTCACAATTCTATAATCAATATCAAGAGTCGAGATTTTAGACACCAAAAGTCATAGATACAAAATTAGATCATATGTATACATATATCCAAAGCTAGGGTTTATATTCCTATTTAGACCTTAGGGAGATCACTCATCTATATTCAATTTCAATATTCAAGCAATATTTAATCAACATGTCAAAATTTCATTATCATGGTTTCCAAGGTTGATGAATGATCTAGACCTAGGTCTATCTAGGAAGTCAACCTCAAGCTATAGTCAATATTTCCATATGTCAAGGTTATTATCAAATCAATATTCAAGATCGAGTATCAACCATGAGTATAACCTATCATGTTTAGGTCAACCAATCCAAATAGGGTGGAAGGGAAAACCTTTCCAAACTATAAATAATCAATGATACGAAAATTTAGATGTAGTCAAAATAGAGATGTGACCTAGGTTAGGGGAGTCATGAGTCAACTACCACCCTAATCTAGCACATTACCAACATTAGTCATTATCAATCGAGCATATTCAAATAGGGAGAGTACTAATGATCCAAACACGTTTTATAAGGGCATAACGATAATAGAGCAATAATGTCAATATTTGCAATTCTTTCTTTTCATGATCAAGGTAGTGATATAATTTGGAAATCGAGGATTTGTATTTGACATTTGAGGGATTAGAGCATAATAGTGCAAAATCGAGGTCCTTCATCATCACATTAAAATTAAGATTGCAAAACGCATCAATAGTCAACAGAGAAATTGCTTTTTGCATCATGGTCTTACATCATGATTTTGTGGATCCTAAATTAGTCAATTTGATAGCATAGTCATGATGTGTATAAAATAGGATACGAGTTTGCTTAACTATGTATGAGGTTTAATCAATAATAGGGCAACATGGACATTAATCAAATTGAGACCTCATCAGCAATGAGGTATAAGTCATCCTTATTTCACCATATCATAATTTGTATCATTTACCTCAAACATAGAAAGCATCTAGTCTAGTTTTTGATTAAATTGAGTTTTCATGAAGGGTCAAGCATGAGTATTTGATTTCCAAATTTAATTGATCAAAATTGAGTTTTCAATTTCAGGGCAGATCATGGTATCAACTTTCATGATTTAGTGATATTCATTATTCCCATGCATAAGCTACCCCTAATCGAGACATCATGTGGTTTAAAGTCATAAGAAAGGACCACATGAGGAGATGAGAAGACTACCTAATCTTCATCTACATGGGTGGCTTAGGTAGTCCTTAATGAAGAGATGAGATGCTAGAAGACTCTCTAAGGTTTCACAAGAGAACCTTTAGGTCCAGGTCAGGATCAATTGAGGCCAGGTAGAGCGGGGGATCTCAGCCACCGTGAAGACGGATAGGAGAAATTATGCCACGACCCCGAGCCTAGACACCTCAATTTTCACCATTATGGACTTTAGGGTTTCTTGGGTGTAATAGACTTGAGAAATTATTTACTTAAAGTATATGGAAGTGTGTAAGCTCTGATACCAACTGTCATGGAACTGTTCTTACCCCAATCCCAATCCTACTGTCGAAACAGTAGAAAAAGGATTGAAGCGCCCGTCCCTGAGTGGCCCCGTAGGATCTAACACACTGGCATATACAATAAGAAATAAATAACTCAAAAACTGGATAAAAGAAAAACAAACTAACCCAATATGGAGATATATCCAATTTATCTTTGTCGTCAGAGTAGATGAGTGCGGAAGCAATCTTATTCAATATTCCATTTGTATTGCCTAAAATCAAGAAAATCGAGACACAATCATGCAATTGCACGGTTCGCTATCAAAATCAAGTAAAACGATTTATAACAAAATAGTATACTTGGCAGGACTTATATTCAAAAGAATAATAACCAATTTGCAAAACCAACATTTATTCGACAAGTTTTTCAAGCAATTCAACTTTTATTACGAGTTCCCATTATGCTGTAATTCAAGAAGCATGCTTATATAATTTGTGTGACTCTATTACCCCAACGCGATGGGGAAGGTCATTAGGCCCCTTTTCACCATAGGAACATAGGAAGCCAAAGTACAAGTCCCACTTCCAAATGAGGGGATTGTTGTACTCAATATCCACATTATCAACATTATCAATATCATCATCATTATCAACATCAATATACGGGCAGTCATAATGGGCATTCAATTTATGTTTTCATGTTTTTCAAAATATAATATAGAAAAACAGAAGACTAATCATAGGGAACAATAGCTCATCCAAGTAAATAGCCAAGCATACGGTCAAGAGACACATAAAAGTATCTTCAATACAATCAAGGAGGAGTTATATAAATAGCGTACCTTTCACCAAAGATTTTGAGTATGATCAATATCCGATCAATCGGTCAACCATTCGAGTTAGATCCTAAATCATGAAGATTGGATCAAGGGTCAAGATCATGATGTTAAGAAAATAATGTTTTAAAATTTGAGATTTGGGTTACACTTTTCCTATGTCAACCTTAGGTTTGGGTCATTCACTTATAATCAATATTCCAATATGTCCAACATTATTTCAAGTATACAATATATTCGAGTGTGAATGGCTTACCTAGGTTTTCTAGAATCATGTGTAAACCCCGATGATCAATATTCAAGTCATCATCACATTCCTAACTCCCCATCATGATAGGTAACATTATTGAGATTCAAGATCAGGTTTATGGGTCAAAGTATATCAAATGTTTAGCAAGATTAAGATCAATATCAAGATTACTCATATTCATTATAATCAAGATTGAATCCAGTAAAAGATCTTAGATCACTAATGATTCATTTTCAAGAGTAGATGATTAGATCTAGGTTACAAGATAATCATCAGAGTCCAAATCTAGGGTTTTCAATATTTAGTCAAGATTAACAACAATTAGAGTCATTCAGACCAATTACATAAGCAATATATTAAATATATGAAAATCCGTGAGAATAATTTGGAATCAAGTCTCAAGAGTATTTTTAACAGATTCAATGGATTTTTCTGATCAAAATTGACTATTTGTACATAATTTTTAGAGGTCAGATGCACTAGATACGATTTAAACAAGATTTGACCATTTATTGCAATTTCTAGCAGAGAGGAGGCAAAAAAATACCTTAATATGGAAAAATGAGGATCGTTGGATGTGCAAGGAAAGGCCCAGATTGAGCCACATAGGTACAAGCAAAACGCTGGTTTAGGTCTTCAATTTGGCCGGTTCACTCTCCTTGATTAGCAAGTTCAGGCTGGTTTGTTGGACCAGGTCCTTTCTCATCTGGACCAGCGGTCTGGGGACCTTCTCCTTCTTCAGACAGTACTCGCACAAGCATGTAGTAGAGGCAGAGGACCTCATCGGAAAGGGTTGGCTTTGGGAGCAGCAGTGATCGAGGAAGGCCAGGGAGGTGTCGTACGGGGTCGGCGTGATCTCGCGAAGTGGAAACACTTCTTAGGTTGTGGCCCAGAGCTGTGAGGAGGAGACGCCCAATCTGGGCTCTGCGGCGGCGCCGCACAGAAGCAAGGAGGTCGGGGAGGCGAAAAAAAGGGAGTTCTATGATGAGATGGCATGTGAGGCTGATATCAGAGCAAGGTTCACTTGTTGCGGACCTTAGAGGGGGTCCTTTTTATAGTACTAGGCTCGGGTTTAGGGTTTGAGGACTAGAGCAGCAGCCATGGCCGCCGGGATGAGAACAGGAGATGAGGAGCTCGTTTTAACGGCTGGACAGAGCACGAATGGCAGTCAAACTAGAGCTTTTTAAGTTCAAAATCGTGATAGGAGCATTTTGGCTCGCTCATAATTTAGAATCGTAGTCAAGGGCGTGAGGTTTCTCAATCGGTCCTCATTTACTCCTCCCCGCTGATTGCGGGAGGTAGGAGATGACCAGTGGCCGTCAGATTGGGCCTTGATCTGTGAGGGGTAGATCCAAGGGCCCTGAATCGCCCCCCATACACACCCCGCGGATTGATGACATGGGAAAGCCAATAAAAGAGCAAATAAAGGGGTTTTTAACCCATTAACTTCAAGAATTCATAGAAAATTGTAGGAATGTCTGAATTACCTCAAATTTGGACTAAAGCTTCAAAATAATGTGGAGAATATCTTGAAAAAGTTTGAGAATTAAAAGACAAAGTTTTGTTGACCAATTTGATCTTTTGGACAAAGTGATGAATGAATTCAATTTGTGATGTTATAATGTGTATAAAATCAACATTGGTCACCATATCTTGGATTTGATTCTTAAAATTTGTTATTAAGCCGAGGAAAAGGATTGAGGATCATGAGTGAGCATAATGAGGGCAAAAGAAGTAATTTCGTCATACTTATGCAAAATTCCACTTTGTCACATCCTTCCCTCCTTAAAAGGAATTTTGTCCTCAAAATTCAAAAACATCCTCAAAATTTGGAATTATTCAACCTAAGTCATTTCCTCAAATACTGGGGTATCCTCAAGTATAAAATCAAAATCATGTCCTCAAATTTCAAGTAATCCAATAATCATAATTGGGATTCCATGTTCCATATTATAATCAACTTGGTACTAACATTATTTCATCATCGAGTAATTGAGTATCAAAATCAGCACATATATTGTCCAAAATCATTATATGAGTCACTTATATGGAAGTCATCCTATTGATCACAAATTTGGAGGGATCATATTTTAGGTCAAACAAATAGAGTTCAAGTGTACGAGGTGACTTTCAATCCCAATATCTCAGGGTTCTAGCCTCTACATTGGCCTAGGTGGGGTTATATATTCATGATTTGAGATTTCATATTTCAATACTTTGTGACAACATCATATTTTCAATATCATTGTTTTGAGCTCAAAAACAATGGGAAGGTCCCACCCTAGTCCTCATGAGAGCTAAACCCTAAGTCATAAATCGAGCGAGTTAATATAGTCGTCATTTCAAAATTTTCAAGATCTGGGATTTGGAAGTCATTACTCATATATATCAATGTTGAACTTAGTGTGATTATAGGATTTGTATCATTATTTGGATTTGATAATCGTGAGTCACAATTTTATAATCAATATCAAGAGTCGAGATTTTAGACACCAAAAGTCATAGATACAAAATTAGATCATATGTATACATATATCCAAAGCTAGGGTTTATATTCCTATTTAGACCTTAGGGAGATCACTCATCTATATTCAATTTCAATATTCAAGCAATATTTAATCAACATGTCAAAATTTCATTATCATGGTTTCCAAGGTTGATGAATGATCTAGACCTAGGTCTATCTAGGAAGTCAACCTCAAGCTATAGTCAATATTGCCATATGTCAAGGTTATTATCAAATCAATATTCAAGATCGAGTATCAACCATGAGTATAACCTATCATGTTTAGGTCAACCAATCCAAATAGGGTGGAAGGGAAAACCTTTCCAAACTATAAATAATCAACGATACGAAAATTTAGATGTAGTCAAAATAGAGATGTGACCTAGGTTAGGGGAGTCATGAGTCAACTACCACCCTAATCTAGCACATTACCAACATTAGTCATTATCAATTGAGCATATTCAAATAGGGAGAGTACTAATGATCCGAACACGTTTTATAAGGGCATAACGATAATAGAGCAATAATGTCAATATTTGCAATTCTTTCTTTTCATGATCAAGGTAGTGATATAATTTGGAAATCGAGGATTTGTATTTGACATTTGAGGGATTAGAGCATAATAGTGCAAAATCGAGGTCCTTCATCATCACATTAAAATTAAGATTGCAAAACGCATCAATAGTCAATAGAGAAATTGCTTTTTGCATCATGGTCTTACATCATGATTTTGTGGATCCTAAATTAGTCAATTTGATAGCATAGTCATGATGTGTATAAAATAGGATACGAGTTTGCTTAACTATGTATGAGGTTTAATCAATAATAGGGCAACATGGACATTAATCAAATTGAGACCTCATCAGCAATGAGGTATAAGTCATCCTTATTTCACCATATCATAATTTGTATCATTTACCTCAAACATAGAAAGCATCTAGTCTAGTTTTTGATTAAATCGAGTTTTCATGAAGGGTCAAGCATGAGTATTTGATTTCCAAATTTAATTGATCAAAATTGAGTTTTCAATTTCAGGGCAGATCATGGTATCAACTTTCATGATTTAGTGATATTCATTATTCCCATGCATAAGCTACCCCTAATCGAGACATCATTTGGTTTAAAGTCATAAGAAAGGACCACATGAGGAGATGAGAAGACTACCTAATCTTCATCTACATGGGTGGCTTAGGTAGTCCTTAATGAAGAGATGAGATGCTAGAAGACTCTCTAAGGTTTCACAAGAGAACCTTTAGGTCCAGGTCAGGATCAATTGAGGCCAGGTAGAGCGGGGGATCTCAGCCACCGTGAAGACGGATAGGAGAAATTATGCCACGACCCCGAGCCTAGACACCTCAATTTTCACCATTATGGCCTTTAGGGTTTCTTGGGTGTAATAGACTTGAGAAATTATTTACTTAAAGTATATGGAAGTGTGTAAGCTCTGATACCAACTGTCACGGAACTGTTCTTACCCCAATCCCAATCCTACTGTCGAAACAGTAGAAAAAGGATTGAAGCGCCCGTCCCTGAGTGGCCCCGTAGGATCTAACACACTGGCATATACAATAAGAAATAAATAACTCAAAAACTGGATAAAAGAAAAACAAACTAACCCAATATGGAGATATATCCAATTTATCTTTGTCGTCAGAGTAGATGAGTGCGGAAGCAATCTTATTCAATATTCCATTTGTATTGCCTAAAATCAAGAAAATCGAGACACAATCATGCAATTGCACGGTACGCTATCAAAATCAAGTAAAACGATTTATAACAAAATAGTATACTTGGCAGGACTTATATTCAAAAGAATAATAACCAATTTGCAAAACCAACATTTATTCGACAAGTTTTTCAAGCAATTCAACTTTTATTACGAGTTCCCATTATGCTGTAATTCAAGAAGCATGCTTATATAATTTGTGTGACTCTATTACCCCAACGCGATGGGGAAGGTCATTAGGCCCCTTTTCACCATAGGAACATAGGAAGCCAAAGTACAAGTCCCACTTCCAAATGAGGGGATTGTTGTACTCAATATCCACATTATCAACATTATCAATATCATCATCATTATCAACATCAATATACGGGCAGTCATAATGGGCATTCAATTTATGTTTTCATGTTTTTCAAAATATAATATAGAAAAACAGAAGACTAATCATAGGGAACAATAGCTCATCCAAGTAAATAGCCAAGCATACGGTCAAGAGATACATAAAAGTATCTTCAATACAATCAAGGAGGAGTTATATAAATAGCGTACCTTTCACCAAAGATTTTGAGTATGATCAATATCCGATCAATCGGTCAACCATTCGAGTTAGATCCTAAATCATGAAGATTGGATCAAGGGTCAAGATCATGATGTTAAGAAAATAATGTTTTAAAATTTGAGATTTGGGTTACACTTTTCCTATGTCAACCTTAGGTTTGGGTCATTCACTTATAATCAATATTCCAATATGTCCAACATTATTTCAAGTATACAATATATTCGAGTGTGAATGGCTTACCTAGGTTTTCTAGAATCATGTGTAAACCCCAATGATCAATATTCAAGTCATCATCACATTCCTAACTCCCCATCATGATAGGTAACATTATTGAGATTCAAGATCAGGTTTATGGGTCAAAGTATATCAAATGTTTAGCAAGATTAAGATCAATATCAAGATTACTCATATTCATTATAATCAAGATTGAATCCAGTAAAAGATCTTAGATCACTAATGATTCATTTTCAAGAGTAGATGATTAGATCTAGGTTACAAGATAATCATCAGAGTCCAAATCTAGGGTTTTCAATATTTAGTCAAGATTAACAACAATTAGAGTCATTCAGACCAATTACATAAGCAATATATTAAATATATGAAAATCCGTGAGAATAATTTGGAATCAAGTCTCAAGAGTATTTTTAACAGATTCAATGGATTTTTCTGATCAAAATTGACTATTTATACATAATTTTTAGAGGTCAGATGCACTAGATACGATTTAAACAAGATTTGACCATTTATTGCAATTTCTAGCAGAGAGGAGGCAAAAAAATACCTTAATATGGAAAAATGAGGATCGTTGGATGTGCAAGGAAAGGCCCAGATTGAGCCACATAGGCACAAGCAAAACGCTGGTTTAGGTCTTCAATTTGGCCGGTTCACTCTCCTTGATTAGCAAGTTCAGGCTGGTTTGTTGGACCAGGTCCTTTCTCATCTGGACCAGCGGTCTGGGGACCTTCTCCTTCTTCAGACAGTACTCGCACAAGCCTGTAGTAGAGGTAGAGGACCTCATCGGAAAGGGGTGGCTTTGGGAGCAGCAGTGATCGAGGAAGGCCAGGGAGGTGTCGTACGGGGTCGGCGTGATCTCGCGAAGTGGAAACACTTCTTAGGTTGTGGCCCAGAGCTGTGAGGAGGAGACGCCCAATCTGGGCTCTGCGGCGGCGCCGCACAGAAGCAAGGAGGTCGGGGAGGCAAAAAAAAGGGAGTTCTATGATGAGATGGCATGTGAGGCTGATATCAGAGCAAGGTTCACTTGTTGCGGACCTTAGAGGGGGTCCTTTTTATAGTACTAGGCTCGGGTTTAGGGTTTGAGGACTAGAGCAGCAGCCATGGCCGCCAGGATGAGAACAGGAGATGAGGAGCTCGTTTTAACGGCTGGACAGAGCACGAATGGCAGTCAAACTAGAGCTTTTTAAGTTCAAAATCGTGATAGGAGCATTTTGGCTCGCTCATAATTTAGAATCGTAGTCAAGGGCGTGAGGTTTCTCAATCGGTCCTCATTTACTCCTCCCCGCTGATTGCGGGAGGTAGGAGATGACCAGTGGCCGTCAGATTGGGCCTTGATCTGTGAGGGGTAGATCCAAGGGCCCTGAATCGCCCCCCATACACACCCCGCGGATTGATGACATGGCAAAGCCAATAAAAGAGCAAATAAAGGGGTTTTTAACCCATTAACTTCAAGAATTCATAGAAAATTGTAGGAATGTCTGAATTACCTCAAATTTGGACTAAAGCTTCAAAATAATGTGGAGAATATCTTGAAAAAGTTTGAGAATTAAAAGACAAAGTTTTGTTGACCAATTTGATCTTTTGGACAGAGTGATGAATGAATTCAATTTGTGATGTTATAATGTGTATAAAATCAACATTGGTCACCATATCTTGGATTTGATTCTTAAAATTTGTTATTAAGCCGAGGAAAAGGATTGAGGATCATGAGTGAGCATAATGAGGGCAAAAGAAGTAATTTCGTCATACTTATGCAAAATTCCACTTTGTCACATCCTTCCCTCCTTAAAAGGAATTTTGTCCTCAAAATTCAAAAACATCCTCAAAATTTGGAATTATTCAACCTAAGTCATTTCCTCAAATACTGGGGTATCCTCAAGTATAAAATCAAAATCATGTCCTCAAATTTCAAGTAATCCAATAATCATAATTGGGATTCCATGTTCCATATTATAATCAACTTGGTACTAACATTATTTCATCATCGAGTAATTGAGTATCAAAATCAGCACATATATTGTCCAAAATCATTATATGAGTCACTTATATGGAAGTCATCCTATTGATCACAAATTTGGAGGGATCATATTTTAGGTCAAACAAATAGAGTTCAAGTGTACGAGGTGACTTTCAATCCCAATATCTCAGGGTTCTAGCCTCTACATTGGCCTAGGTGGGGTTATATATTCATGATTTGAGATTTCATATTTCAATACTTTGTGACAACATCATATTTTCAATATCATTGTTTTGAGCTCAAAAACAATGGGAAGGTCCCACCCTAGTCCTCATGAGAGCTAAACCCTAAGTCATAAATCGAGCGAGTTAATATAGTCGTCATTTCAAAATTTTCAAGATCTGGGATTTGGAAGTCATTACTCATATATATCAATGTTGAACTTAGTGTGATTATAGGATTTGTATCATTATTTGGATTTGATAATCGTGAGTCACAATTCTATAATCAATATCAAGAGTCGAGATTTTAGACACCAAATGTCATAGATACAAAATTAGATCATATGTATACATATATCCAAAGCTAGGGTTTATATTCCTATTTAGACCTTAGGGAGATCACTCATCTATATTCAATTTCAATATTCAAGCAATATTTAATCAACATGTCAAAATTTCATTATCATGGTTTCCAAGGTTGATGAATGATCTAGACCTAGGTCTATCTAGGAAGTCAACCTCAAGCTATAGTCAATATTGCCATATGTCAAGGTTATTATCAAATCAATATTCAAGATCGAGTATCAACCATGAGTATAACCTATCATGTTTAGGTCAACCAATCCAAATAGGGTGGAAGGGAAAACTTTTCCAAACTATAAATAATCAACGATACGAAAATTTAGATGTAGTCAAAATAGAGATGTGACCTAGGTTAGGGGAGTCATGAGTCAACTACCACCCTAATCTAGCACATTACCAACATTAGTCATTATCAATTGAGCATATTCAAATAGGGAGAGTACTAATGATCCGAACACGTTTTATAAGGGCATAACGATAATAGAGCAATAATGTCAATATTTGCAATTCTTTCTTTTCATGATCAAGGTAGTGATATAATTTGGAAATCGAGGATTTGTATTTGACATTTGAGGGATTAGAGCATAATAGTGCAAAATCGAGGTCCTTCATCATCACATTAAAATTAAGATTGCAAAACGCATCAATAGTCAATAGAGAAATTGCTTTTTGCATCATGGTCTTACATCATGATTTTGTGGATCCTAAATTAGTCAATTTGATAGCATAGTCATGATGTGTATAAAATAGGATACGAGTTTGCTTAACTATGTATGAGGTTTAATCAATAATAGGGCAACATGGACATTAATCAAATTGAGACCTCATCAGCAATGAGGTATAAGTCATCCTTATTTCACCATATCATAATTTGTATCATTTACCTCAAACATAGAAAGCATCTAGTCTAGTTTTTGATTAAATTGAGTTTTCATGAAGGGTCAAGCATGAGTATTTGATTTCCAAATTTAATTGATCAAAATTGAGTTTTCAATTTCAGGGCAGATCATGGTATCAACTTTCATGATTTAGTGATATTCATTATTCCCATGCATAAGCTACCCCTAATCGAGACATCATGTGGTTTAAAGTCATAAGAAAGGACCACATGAGGAGATGAGAAGACTACCTAATCTTCATCTACATGGGTGGCTTAGGTAGTCCTTAATGAAGAGATGAGATGCTAGAAGACTCTCTAAGGTTTCAGAAGAGAACCTTTAGGTCCAGGTCAGGATCAATTGAGGCCAGGTAGAGCGGGGGATCTCAGCCACCGTGAAGACGGATAGGAGAAATTATGCCACGACCCCGAGCCTAGACACCTCAATTTTCACCATTATGGACTTTAGGGTTTCTTGGGTGTAATAGACTTGAGAAATTATTTACTTAAAGTATATGGAAGTGTGTAAGCTCTGATACCAACTGTCACGGAACTGTTCTTACCCCAATCCCAATCCTACTGTCGAAACAGTAGAAAAAGGATTGAAGCGCCCGTCCCTGAGTGGCCCCGTAGGATCTAACACACTGGCATATACAATAAGAAATAAATAACTCAAAAACTGGATAAAAGAAAAACAAACTAACCCAATATGGAGATATATCCAATTTATCTTTGTCGTCAGAGTAGATGAGTGCGGAAGCAATCTTATTCAATATTCCATTTGTATTGCCTAAAATCAAGAAAATCGAGACACAATCATGCAATTGCACGGTTCGCTATCAAAATCAAGTAAAACGATTTATAACAAAATAGTATACTTGGCAGGACTTATATTCAAAAGAATAATAACCAATTTGCAAAACCAACATTTATTCGACAAGTTTTTCAAGCAATTCAACTTTTATTACGAGTTCCCATTATGCTGTAATTCAAGAAGCATGCTTATATAATTTGTGTGACTCTATTACCCCAACGCGATGGGGAAGGTCATTAGGCCCCTTTTCACCATAGGAACATAGGAAGCCAAAGTACAAGTCCCACTTCCAAATGAGGGGATTGTTGTACTCAATATCCACATTATCAACATTATCAATATCATCATCATTATCAACATCAATATACGGGCAGTCATAATGGGCATTCAATTTATGTTTTCATGTTTTTCAAAATATAATATAGAAAAACAGAAGACTAATCATAGGGAACAATAGCTCATCCAAGTAAATAGCCAAGCATACGGTCAAGAGATACATAAAAGTATCTTCAATACAATCAAGGAGGAGTTATATAAATAGCGTACCTTTCACCAAAGATTTTGAGTATGATCAATATCCGATCAATCGGTCAACCATTCGAGTTAGATCCTAAATCATGAAGATTGGATCAAGGGTCAAGATCATGATGTTAAGAAAATAATGTTTTAAAATTTGAGATTTGGGTTACACTTTTCCTATGTCAACCTTAGGTTTGGGTCATTCACTTATAATCAATATTCCAATATGTCCAACATTATTTCAAGTATACAATATATTCGAGTGTGAATGGCTTACCTAGGTTTTCTAGAATCATGTGTAAACCCCAATGATCAATATTCAAGTCATCATCACATTCCTAACTCCCCATCATGATAGGTAACATTATTGAGATTCAAGATCAGGTTTATGGGTCAAAGTATATCAAATGTTTAGCAAGATTAAGATCAATATCAAGATTACTCATATTCATTATAATCAAGATTGAATCCAGTAAAAGATCTTAGATCACTAATGATTCATTTTCAAGAGTAGATGATTAGATCTAGGTTACAAGATAATCATCAGAGTCCAAATCTAGGGTTTTCAATATTTAGTCAAGATTAACAACAATTAGAGTCATTCAGACCAATTACATAAGCAATATATTAAATATATGAAAATCCGTGAGAATAATTTGGAATCAAGTCTCAAGAGTATTTTTAACAGATTCAATGGATTTTTCTGATCAAAATTGACTATTTATACATAATTTTTAGAGGTCAGATGCACTAGATACGATTTAAACAAGATTTGACCATTTATTGCAATTTCTAGCAGAGAGGAGGCAAAAAAATACCTTAATATGGAAAAATGAGGATCGTTGGATGTGCAAGGAAAGGCCCAGATTGAGCCACATAGGCACAAGCAAAACGCTGGTTTAGGTCTTCAATTTGGCCGGTTCACTCTCCTTGATTAGCAAGTTCAGGCTGGTTTGTTGGACCATGTCCTTTCTCATCTGGACCAGCGGTCTGGGGACCTTCTCCTTCTTCAGACAGTACTCGCACAAGCCTGTAGTAGAGGCAGAGGACCTCACCGGAAAGGGGTGGCTTTGGGAGCAGCAGTGATCGAGGAAGGCCAGGGAGGTGTCGTACGGGGTCGGCGTGATCTCGCGAAGTGGAAACACTTCTTAGGTTGTGGCCCAGAGCTGTGAGGAGGAGACGCCCAATCTGGGCTCTGCGGCGGCGCCGCACAGAAGCAAGGAGGTCGGGGAGGCAAAAAAAAGGGAGTTCTATGATGAGATGGCGTGTGAGGCTGATATCATAGCAAGGTTCACTTGTTGCGGACCTTAGAGGGGGTCCTTTTTATAGTACTAGGCTCGGGTTTAGGGTTTGAGGACTAGAGCAGCAGCCATGGCCGCCGGGATGAGAACAGGAGATGAGGAGCTCGTTTTAACGGCTGGACAGAGCACGAATGGCAGTCAAACTAGAGCTTTTTAAGTTCAAAATCGTGATAGGAGCATTTTGGCTCGCTCATAATTTAGAATCGTAGTCAAGGGCGTGAGGTTTCTCAATCGGTCCTCATTTACTCCTCCCCGCTGATTGCGGGAGGTAGGAGATGACCAGTGGCCGTCAGATTGGGCCTTGATCTGTGAGGGGTAGATCCAAGGGCCCTGAATCGCCCCCCATACACACCCCGCGGATTGATGACATGGCAAAGCCAATAAAAGAGCAAATAAAGGGGTTTTTAACCCATTAACTTCAAGAATTCATAGAAAATTGTAGGAATGTCTGAATTACCTCAAATTTGGACTAAAGCTTCAAAATAATGTGGAGAATATCTTGAAAAAGTTTGAGAATTAAAAGACAAAGTTTTATTGACCAATTTGATCTTTTGGACAGAGTGATGAATGAATTCAATTTGTGATGTTATAATGTGTATAAAATCAACATTGGTCACCATATCTTGGATTTGATTCTTAAAATTTGTTATTAAGCTGAGGAAAAGGATTGAGGATCATGAGTGAGCATAATGAGGGCAAAAGAAGTAATTTCGTCATACTTATGCAAAATTCCACTTTGTCACATCCTTCCCTCCTTAAAAGGAATTTTGTCCTCAAAATTCAAAAACATCCTCAAAATTTGGAATTATTCAACCTAAGTCATTTCCTCAAATACTGGGGTATCCTCAAGTATAAAATCAAAATCATGTCCTCAAATTTCAAGTAATCCAATAATCATAATTGGGATTCCATGTTCCATATTATAATCAACTTGGTACTAACATTATTTCATCATCGAGTAATTGAGTATCAAAATCAGCACATATATTGTCCAAAATCATTATATGAGTCACTTATATGGAAGTCATCCTATTGATCACAAATTTGGAGGGATCATATTTTAGGTCAAACAAATAGAGTTCAAGTGTACGAGGTGACTTTCAATCCCAATATCTCAGGGTTCTAGCCTCTACATTGGCCTAGGTGGGGTTATATATTCATGATTTGAGATTTCATATTTCAATACTTTGTGACAACATCATATTTTCAATATCATTGTTTTGAGCTCAAAAACAATGGGAAGGTCCCACCCTAGTCCTCATGAGAGCTAAACCCTAAGTCATAAATCGAGCGAGTTAATATAGTCGTCATTTCAAAATTTTCAAGATCTGGGATTTGGAAGTCATTACTCATATATATCAATGTTGAACTTAGTGTGATTATAGGATTTGTATCATTATTTGGATTTGATAATCGTGAGTCACAATTCTATAATCAATATCAAGAGTCGAGATTTTAGACACCAAAAGTCATAGATACAAAATTAGATCATATGTATACATATATCCAAAGCTAGGGTTTATATTCCTATTTAGACCTTAGGGAGATCACTCATCTATATTCAATTTCAATATTCAAGCAATATTTAATCAACATGTCAAAATTTCATTATCATGGTTTCCAAGGTTGATGAATGATCTAGACCTAGGTCTATCTAGGAAGTCAACCTCAAGCTATAGTCAATATTGCCATATGTCAAGGTTATTATCAAATCAATATTCAAGATCGAGTATCAACCATGAGTATAACCTATCATGTTTAGGTCAACCAATCCAAATAGGGTGGAAGGGAAAACCTTTCCAAACTATAAATAATCAACGATACGAAAATTTAGATGTAGTCAAAATAGAGATGTGACCTAGGTTAGGGGAGTCATGAGTCAACTACCACCCTAATCTAGCACATTACCAACATTAGTCATTATCAATTGAGCATATTCAAATAGGGAGAGTACTAATGATCCGAACACGTTTTATAAGGGCATAACGATAATAGAGCAATAATGTCAATATTTGCAATTCTTTCTTTTCATGATCAAGGTAGTGATATAATTTGGAAATCGAGGATTTGTATTTGACATTTGAGGGATTAGAGCATAATAGTGCAAAATCGAGGTCCTTCATCATCACATTAAAATTAAGATTGCAAAACGCATCAATAGTCAATAGAGAAATTGCTTTTTGCATCATGGTCTTACATCATGATTTTGTGGATCCTAAATTAGTCAATTTGATAGCATAGTCATGATTTGTATAAAATAGGATACGAGTTTGCTTAACTATGTATGAGGTTTAATCAATAATAGGGCAACATGGACATTAATCAAATTGAGACCTCATCAGCAATGAGGTATAAGTCATCCTTATTTCACCATATCATAATTTGTATCATTTACCTCAAACATAGAAAGCATCTAGTCTAGTTTTTGATTAAATCGAGTTTTCATGAAGGGTCAAGCATGAGTATTTGATTTCCAAATTTAATTGATCAAAATTGAGTTTTCAATTTCAGGGCAGATCATGGTATCAACTTTCATGATTTAGTGATATTCATTATTCCCATGCATAAGCTACCCCTAATCGAGACATCATTTGGTTTAAAGTCATAAGAAAGGACCACATGAGGAGATGAGAAGACTACCTAATCTTCATCTACATGGGTGGCTTAGGTAGTCCTTAATGAAGAGATGAGATGCTAGAAGACTCTCTAAGGTTTCACAAGAGAACCTTTAGGTCCAGGTCAGGATCAATTGAGGCCAGGTAGAGCGGGGGATCTCAGCCACCGTGAAGACGGATAGGAGAAATTATGCCACGACCCCGAGCCTAGACACCTCAATTTTCACCATTATGGCCTTTAGGGTTTCTTGGGTGTAATAGACTTGAGAAATTATTTACTTAAAGTATATGGAAGTGTGTAAGCTCTGATACCAACTGTCACGGAACTGTTCTTACCCCAATCCCAATCCTACTGTCGAAACAGTAGAAAAAGGATTGAAGCGCCCGTCCCTGAGTGGCCCCGTAGGATCTAACACACTGGCATATACAATAAGAAATAAATAACTCAAAAACTGGATAAAAGAAAAACAAACTAACCCAATATGGAGATATATCCAATTTATCTTTGTCGTCAGAGTAGATGAGTGCGGAAGCAATCTTATTCAATATTCCATTTGTATTGCCTAAAATCAAGAAAATCGAGACACAATCATGCAATTGCACGGTACGCTATCAAAATCAAGTAAAACGATTTATAACAAAATAGTATACTTGGCAGGACTTATATTCAAAAGAATAATAACCAATTTGCAAAACCAACATTTATTCGACAAGTTTTTCAAGCAATTCAACTTTTATTACGAGTTCCCATTATGCTGTAATTCAAGAAGCATGCTTATATAATTTGTGTGACTCTATTACCCCAACGCGATGGGGAAGGTCATTAGGCCCCTTTTCACCATAGGAACATAGGAAGCCAAAGTACAAGTCCCACTTCCAAATGAGGGGATTGTTGTACTCAATATCCACATTATCAACATTATCAATATCATCATCATTATCAACATCAATATACGGGCAGTCATAATGGGCATTCAATTTATGTTTTCATGTTTTTCAAAATATAATATAGAAAAACAGAAGACTAATCATAGGGAACAATAGCTCATCCAAGTAAATAGCCAAGCATACGGTCAAGAGATACATAAAAGTATCTTCAATACAATCAAGGAGGAGTTATATAAATAGCGTACCTTTCACCAAAGATTTTGAGTATGATCAATATCCGATCAATCGGTCAACCATTCGAGTTAGATCCTAAATCATGAAGATTGGATCAAGGGTCAAGATCATGATGTTAAGAAAATAATGTTTTAAAATTTGAGATTTGGGTTACACTTTTCCTATGTCAACCTTAGGTTTGGGTCATTCACTTATAATCAATATTCCAATATGTCCAACATTATTTCAAGTATACAATATATTCGAGTGTGAATGGCTTACCTAGGTTTTCTAGAATCATGTGTAAACCCCAATGATCAATATTCAAGTCATCATCACATTCCTAACTCCCCATCATGATAGGTAACATTATTGAGATTCAAGATCAGGTTTATGGGTCAAAGTATATCAAATGTTTAGCAAGATTAAGATCAATATCAAGATTACTCATATTCATTATAATCAAGATTGAATCCAGTAAAAGATCTTAGATCACTAATGATTCATTTTCAAGAGTAGATGATTAGATCTAGGTTACAAGATAATCATCAGAGTCCAAATCTAGGGTTTTCAATATTTAGTCAAGATTAACAACAATTAGAGTCATTCAGACCAATTACATAAGCAATATATTAAATATATGAAAATCCGTGAGAATAATTTGGAATCAAGTCTCAAGAGTATTTTTAACAGATTCAATGGATTTTTCTGATCAAAATTGACTATTTATACATAATTTTTAGAGGTCAGATGCACTAGATACGATTTAAACAAGATTTGACCATTTATTGCAATTTCTAGCAGAGAGGAGGCAAAAAAATACCTTAATATGGAAAAATGAGGACCGTTGGATGTGCAAGGAAAGGCCCAGATTGAGCCACATAGGCACAAGCAAAACGCTGGTTTAGGTCTTCAATTTGGCCGGTTCACTCTCCTTGATTAGCAAGTTCAGGCTGGTTTGTTGGACCAGGTCCTTTCTCATCTGGACCAGCGGTCTGGGGACCTTCTCCTTCTTCAGACAGTACTCGCACAAGCCTGTAGTAGAGGCAGAGGACCTCATCGGAAAGGGGTGGCTTTGGGAGCAGCAGTGATCGAGGAAGGCCAGGGAGGTGTCGTACGGGGTCGGCGTGATCTCGCGAAGTGGAAACACTTCTTAGGTTGTGGCCCAGAGCTGTGAGGAGGAGACGCCCAATCTGGGCTCTGCGGCGGCGCCGCACAGAAGCAAGGAGGTCGGGGAGGCAAAAAAAAGGGAGTTCTATGATGAGATGGCATGTGAGGCTGATATCAGAGCAAGGTTCACTTGTTGCGGACCTTAGAGGGGGTCCTTTTTATAGTACTAGGCTCGGGTTTAGGGTTTGAGGACTAGAGCAGCAGCCATGGCCGCCGGGATGAGAACAGGAGATGAGGAGCTCGTTTTAACGGCTGGACAGAGCACGAATGGCAGTCAAACTAGAGCTTTTTAAGTTCAAAATCGTGATAGGAGCATTTTGGCTCGCTCATAATTTAGAATCGTAGTCAAGGGCGTGAGGTTTCTCAATCGGTCCTCATTTACTCCTCCCCGCTGATTGCGGGAGGTAGGAGATGACCAGTGGCCGTCAGATTGGGCCTTGATCTGTGAGGGGTAGATCCAAGGGCCCTGAATCGCCCCCCATACACACCCCGCGGATTGATGACATGGCAAAGCCAATAAAAGAGCAAATAAAGGGGTTTTTAACCCATTAACTTCAAGAATTCATAGAAAATTGTAGGAATGTCTGAATTACCTCAAATTTGGACTAAAGCTTCAAAATAATGTGGAGAATATCTTGAAAAAGTTTGAGAATTAAAAGACAAAGTTTTGTTGACCAATTTGATCTTTTGGACAGAGTGATGAATGAATTCAATTTGTGATGTTATAATGTGTATAAAATCAACATTGGTCACCATATCTTGGATTTGATTCTTAAAATTTGTTATTAAGCCGAGGAAAAGGATTGAGGATCATGAGTGAGCATAATGAGGGCAAAAGAAGTAATTTAGTCATACTTATGCAAAATTCCACTTTGTCACATCCTTCCCTCCTTAAAAGGAATTTTGTCCTCAAAATTCAAAAACATCCTCAAAATTTGGAATTATTCAACCTAAGTCATTTCCTCAAATACTGGGGTATCCTCAAGTATAAAATCAAAATCATGTCCTCAAATTTCAAGTAATCCAATAATCATAATTGGGATTCCATGTTCCATATTATAATCAACTTGGTACTAACATTATTTCATCATCGAGTAATTGAGTATCAAAATCAGCACATATATTGTCCAAAATCATTATATGAGTCACTTATATGGAAGTCATCCTATTGATCACAAATTTGGAGGGATCATATTTTAGGTCAAACAAATAGAGTTCAAGTGTACGAGGTGACTTTCAATCCCAATATCTCAGGGTTCTAGCCTCTACATTGGCCTAGGTGGGGTTATATATTCATGATTTGAGATTTCATATTTCAATACTTTGTGACAACATCATATTTTCAATATCATTGTTTTGAGCTCAAAAACAATGGGAAGGTCCCACCCTAGTCCTCATGAGAGCTAAACCCTAAGTCATAAATCGAGCGAGTTAATATAGTCGTCATTTCAAAATTTTCAAGATCTGGGATTTGGAAGTCATTACTCATATATATCAATGTTGAACTTAGTGTGATTATAGGATTTGTATCATTATTTGGATTTGATAATCGTGAGTCACAATTCTATAATCAATATCAAGAGTCGAGATTTTAGACACCAAAAGTCATAGATACAAAATTAGATCATATGTATACATATATCCAAAGTTAGGGTTTATATTCCTATTTAGACCTTAGGGAGATCACTCATCTATATTCAATTTCAATATTCAAGCAATATTTAATCAACATGTCAAAATTTCATTATCATGGTTTCCAAGGTTGATGAATGATCTAGACCTAGGTCTATCTAGGAAGTCAACCTCAAGCTATAGTCAATATTGCCATATGTCAAGGTTATTATCAAATCAATATTCAAGATCGAGTATCAACCATGAGTATAACCTATCATGTTTAGGTCAACCAATCCAAATAGGGTGGAAGGGAAAACCTTTCCAAACTATAAATAATCAACGATACGAAAATTTAGATGTAGTCAAAATAGAGATGTGACCTAGGTTAGGGGAGTCATGAGTCAACTACCACCCTAATCTAGCACATTACCAACATTAGTCATTATCAATTGAGCATATTCAAATCGGGAGAGTACTAATGATCCGAACACGTTTTATAAGGGCATAACGATAATAGAGCAATAATGTCAATATTTGCAATTCTTTCTTTTCATGATCAAGGTAGTGATATAATTTGGAAATCGAGGATTTGTATTTGACATTTGAGGGATTAGAGCATAATAGTGCAAAATCGAGGTCCTTCATCATCACATTAAAATTAAGATTGCAAAACGCATCAATAGTCAATAGAGAAATTGCTTTTTGCATCATGGTCTTACATCATGATTTTGTGGATCCTAAATTAGTCAATTTGATAGCATAGTCATGATGTGTATAAAATAGGATACGAGTTTGCTTAACTATGTATGAGGTTTAATCAATAATAGGGCAACATGGACATTAATCAAATTGAGACCTCATCAGCAATGAGGTATAAGTCATCCTTATTTCACCATATCATAATTTGTATCATTTACCTCAAACATAGAAAGCATCTAGTCTAGTTTTTGATTAAATCGAGTTTTCATGAAGGGTCAAGCATGAGTATTTGATTTCCAAATTTAATTGATCAAAATTGAGTTTTCAATTTTAGGGCAGATCATGGTATCAACTTTCATGATTTAGTGATATTCATTATTCCCATGCATAAGCTACCCCTAATCGAGACATCATTTGGTTTAAAGTCATAAGAAAGGACCACATGAGGAGATGAGAAGACTACCTAATCTTCATCTACATGGGTGGCTTAGGTAGTCCTTAATGAAGAGATGAGATGCTAGAAGACTCTCTAAGGTTTCAGAAGAGAACCTTTAGGTCCAGGTCAGGATCAATTGAGGCCAGGTAGAGCGGGGGATCTCAGCCACCGTGAAGATGGATAGGAGAAATTATGCCACGACCCCGAGCCTAGACACCTCAATTTTCACCATTATGGCCTTTAGGGTTTCTTGGGTGTAATAGACTTGAGAAATTATTTACTTAAAGTATATGGAAGTGTGTAAGCTCTGATACCAACTGTCACGGAACTGTTCTTACCCCAATCCCAATCCTACTGTCGAAACAGTAGAAAAAGGATTGAAGCGCCCGTCCCTGAGTGGCCCCGTAGGATCTAACACACTGGCATATACAATAAGAAATAAATAACTCAAAAACTGGATAAAAGAAAAACAAACTAACCCAATATGGAGATATATCCAATTTATCTTTGTCGTCAGAGTAGATGAGTGCGGAAGCAATCTTATTCAATATTCCATTTGTATTGCCTAAAATCAAGAAAATCGAGACACAATCATGCAATTGCACGGTACGCTATCAAAATCAAGTAAAATGATTTATAACAAAATAGTATACTTGGCAAGACTTATATTCAAAAGAATAATAACCAATTTGCAAAACCAACATTTATTCGACAAGTTTTTCAAGCAATTCAACTTTTATTACGAGTTCCCATTATGCTGTAATTCAAGAAGCATGCTTATATAATTTGTGTGACTCTATTACCCCAACGCGATGGGGAAGGTCATTAGGCCCCTTTTCACCATAGGAACATAGGAAGCCAAAGTACAAGTCCCACTTCCAAATGAGGGGATTGTTGTACTCAATATCCACATTATCAACATTATCAATATCATCATCATTATCAACATCAATATACAGGCAGTCATAATGGGCATTCAATTTATGTTTTCATGTTTTTCAAAATATAATATAGAAAAACAGAAGACTAATCATAGGGAACAATAGCTCATCCAAGTAAATAGCCAAGCATACGGTCAAGAGATACATAAAAGTATCTTCAATACAATCAAGGAGGAGTTATATAAATAGCGTACCTTTCACCAAAGATTTTGAGTATGATCAATATCCGATCAATCGGTCAACCATTCGAGTTAGATCCTAAATCATGAAGATTGGATCAAGGGTCAAGATCATGATGTTAAGAAAATAATGTTTTAAAATTTGAGATTTGGGTTACACTTTTCCTATGTCAACCTTAGGTTTGGGTCATTCACTTATAATCAATATTCCAATATGTCCAACATTATTTCAAGTATACAATATATTCGAGTGTGAATGGCTTACCTAGGTTTTCTAGAATCATGTGTAAACCCCAATGATCAATATTCAAGTCATCATCACATTCCTAACTCCCCATCATGATAGGTAACATTATTGAGATTCAAGATCAGGTTTATGGGTCAAAGTATATCAAATGTTTAGCAAGATTAAGATCAATATCAAGATTACTCATATTCATTATAATCAAGATTGAATCCAGTAAAAGATCTTAGATCACTAATGATTCATTTTCAAGAGTAGATGATTAGATCTAGGTTACAAGATAATCATCAGAGTCCAAATCTAGGGTTTTCAATATTTAGTCAAGATTAACAACAATTAGAGTCATTCAGACCAATTACATAAGCAATATATTAAATATATGAAAATCCGTGAGAATAATTTGGAATCAAGTCTCAAGAGTATTTTTAACAGATTCAATGGATTTTTCTGATCAAAATTGACTATTTATATATAATTTTTAGAGGTCAGATGCACTAGATACGATTTAAACAAGATTTGACCATTTATTGCAATTTCTAGCAGAGAGGAGGCAAAAAAATACCTTAATATGGAAAAATGAGGATCGTTGGATGTGCAAGGAAAGGCCCAGATTGAGCCACATAGGCACAAGCAAAACGCTGGTTTAGGTCTTCAATTTGGCCGGTTCACTCTCCTTGATTAGCAAGTTCAGGCTGGTTTGTTGGACCAGGTCCTTTCTCATCTGGACCAGCGGTCTGGGGACCTTCTCCTTCTTCAGACAGTACTCGCACAAGCCTGTAGTAGAGGCAGAGGACCTCATCGGAAAGGGGTGGCTTTGGGAGCAGCAGTGATCGAGGAAGGCCAGGGAGGTGTCGTACGGGGTCGGCGTGATCTCGCGAAGTGGAAACACTTCTTAGGTTGTGGCCCAGAGCTGTGAGGAGGAGACGCCCAATCTGGGCTCTGCGGCGGCGCCGCACAGAAGCAAGGAGGTCGGGGAGGCAAAAAAAAGGGAGTTCTATGATGAGATGGCATGTGAGGCTGATATCAGAGCAAGGTTCACTTGTTGCGGACCTTAGAGGGGGTCCTTTTTATAGTACTAGGCTCGGGTTTAGGGTTTGAGGACTAGAGCAGCAGCCATGGCCACCGGGATGAGAATAGGAGATGAGGAGCTCGTTTTAACGGCTGGACAGAGCACGAATGGCAGTCAAACTAGAGCTTTTTAAGTTCAAAATCGTGATAGGAGCATTTTGGCTCGCTCATAATTTAGAATCGTAGTCAAGGGCGTGAGGTTTCTCAATCGGTCCTCATTTACTCCTCCCCGCTGATTGCGCGAGGTAGGAGATGACCAGTGGCTGTCAGATTGGGCCTTGATCTGTGAGGGGTAGATCCAAGGGCCCTGAATCGCCCCCCATACACACCCCGCGGATTGATGACATGGCAAAGCCAATAAAAGAGCAAATAAAGGGGTTTTTAACCCATTAACTTCAAGAATTCATAGAAAATTGTAGGAATGTCTGAATTACCTCAAATTTGGACTAAAGCTTCAAAATAATGTGGAGAATATCTTGAAAAAGTTTGAGAATTAAAAGACAAAGTTTTGTTGACCAATTTGATCTTTTGGACAGAGTGATGAATGAATTCAATTTGTGATGTTATAATGTGTATAAAATCAACATTGGTCACCATATCTTGGATTTGATTCTTAAAATTTGTTATTAAGCCGAGGAAAAGGATTGAGGATCATGAGTGAGCATAATGAGGGCAAAAGAAGTAATTTCGTCATACTTATGCAAAATTCCACTTTGTCACATCCTTCCCTCCTTAAAAGGAATTTTGTCCTCAAAATTCAAAAACATCCTCAAAATTTGGAATTATTCAACCTAAGTCATTTCCTCAAATACTGGGGTATCCTCAAGTATAAAATCAAAATCATGTCCTCAAATTTCAAGTAATCCAATAATCATAATTGGGATTCCATGTTCCATATTATAATCAACTTGGTACTAACATTATTTCATCATCGAGTAATTGAGTATCAAAATCAGCACATATATTGTCCAAAATCATTATATGAGTCACTTATATGGAAGTCATCCTATTGATCACAAATTTGGAGGGATCATATTTTAGGTCAAACAAATAGAGTTCAAGTGTACGAGGTGACTTTCAATCCCAATATCTCAGGGTTCTAGCCTCTACATTGGCCTAGGTGGGGTTATATATTCATGATTTGAGATTTCATATTTCAATACTTTGTGACAACATCATATTTTCAATATCATTGTTTTGAGCTCAAAAACAATGGGAAGGTCCCACCCTAGTCCTCATGAGAGCTAAACCCTAAGTCATAAATCGAGCGAGTTAATATAGTCGTCATTTCAAAATTTTCAAGATCTGGGATTTGGAAGTCATTACTCATATATATCAATGTTGAACTTAGTGTGATTATAGGATTTGTATCATTATTTGGATTTGATAATCGTGAGTCACAATTCTATAATCAATATCAAGAGTCGAGATTTTAGACACCAAAAGTCATAGATACAAAATTAGATCATATGTATACATATATCCAAAGCTAGGGTTTATATTCCTATTTAGACCTTAGGGAGATCACTCATCTATATTCAATTTCAATATTCAAGAAATATTTAATCAACATGTCAAAATTTCATTATCATGGTTTCCAAGGTTGATGAATGATCTAGACCTAGGTCTATCTAGGAAGTCAACCTCAAGCTATAGTCAATATTGCCATATGTCAAGGTTATTATCAAATCAATATTCAAGATCGAGTATCAACCATGAGTATAACCTATCATGTTTAGGTCAACCAATCCAAATAGGGTGGAAGGGAAAACCTTTCCAAACTATAAATAATCAACGATACGAAAATTTAGATGTAGTCAAAATAGAGATGTGACCTAGGTTAGGGGAGTCATGAGTCAACTACCACCCTAATCTAGCACATTACCAACATTAGTCATTATCAATTGAGCATATTCAAATAGGGAGAGTACTAATGATCCGAACACATTTTATAAGGGCATAACGATAATAGAGCAATAATGTCAATATTTGCAATTCTTTCTTTTCATGATCAAGGTAGTGATATAATTTGGAAATCGAGGATTTGTATTTGACATTTGAGGGATTAGAGCATAATAGTGCAAAATCGAGGTCCTTCATCATCACATTAAAATTAAGATTGCAAAACGCATCAATAGTCAATAGAGAAATTGCTTTTTGCATCATGGTCTTACATCATGATTTTGTGGATCCTAAATTAGTCAATTTGATAGCATAGTCATGATGTGTATAAAATAGGATACAAGTTTGCTTAACTATGTATGAGGTTTAATCAATAATAGGGCAACATGGACATTAATCAAATTGAGACCTCATCAGCAATGAGGTATAAGTCATCCTTATTTCACCATATCATAATTTGTATCATTTACCTCAAACATAGAAATCATCTAGTCTAGTTTTTGATTAAATCGAGTTTTCATGAAGGGTCAAGCATGAGTATTTGATTTCCAAATTTAATTGATCAAAATTGAGTTTTCAATTTCAGGGCAGATCATGGTATCAACTTTCATGATTTAGTGATATTCATTATTCCCATGCATAAGCTACCCCTAATCGAGACATCATTTGGTTTAAAGTCATAAGAAAGGACCACATGAGGAGATGAGAAGACTACCTAATCTTCATCTACATGGGTGGCTTAGGTAGTCCTTAATGAAGAGATGAGATGCTAGAAGACTCTCTAAGGTTTCACAAGAGAACCTTTAGGTCCAGGTCAGGATCAATTGAGGCCAGGTAGAGCGGGGGATCTCAGCCACCATGAAGACGGATAGGAGAAATTATGCCACGACCCCGAGCCTAGACACCTCAATTTTCACCATTATGGCCTTTAGGGTTTCTTGGGTGTAATAGACTTGAGAAATTATTTACTTAAAGTATATGGAAGTGTGTAAGCTCTGATACCAACTGTCACGGAACTGTTCTTACCCCAATCCCAATCCTACTGTCGAAACAGTAGAAAAAGGATTGAAGCGCCCGTCCCTGAGTGGCCCCGTAGGATCTAACACACTGGCATATACAATAAGAAATAAATAACTCAAAAACTGGATAAAAGAAAAACAAACTAACCCAATATGGAGATATATCCAATTTATCTTTGTCGTCAGAGTAGATGAGTGCGGAAGCAATCTTATTCAATATTCCATTTGTATTGCCTAAAATCAAGAAAATCGAGACACAATCATGCAATTGCACGGTACGCTATCAAAATCAAGTAAAACGATTTATAACAAAATAGTATACTTGGCAGGACTTATATTCAAAAGAATAATAACCAATTTGCAAAACCAACATTTATTCGACAAGTTTTTCAAGCAATTCAACTTTTATTACGAGTTCCCATTATGCTGTAATTCAAGAAGCATGCTTATATAATTTGTGTGACTCTATTACCCCAACGCGATGGGGAAGGTCATTAGGCCCCTTTTCACCATAGGAACATAGGAAGCCAAAGTACAAGTCCCACTTCCAAATGAGGGGATTGTTGTACTCAATATCCACATTATCAACATTATCAATATCATCATCATTATCAACATCAATATACGGGCAGTCATAATGGGCATTCAATTTATGTTTTCATGTTTTTCAAAATATAATATAGAAAAACAGAAGACTAATCATAGGGAACAATAGCTCATCCAAGTAAATAGCCAAGCATACGGTCAAGAGATACATAAAAGTATCTTCAATACAATCAAGGAGGAGTTATATAAATAGCGTACCTTTCACCAAAGATTTTGAGTATGATCAATATCCGATCAATCGGTCAACCATTCGAGTTAGATCCTAAATCATGAAGATTGGATCAAGGGTCAAGATCATGATGTTAAGAAAATAATGTTTTAAAATTTGAGATTTGGGTTACACTTTTCCTATGTCAACCTTAGGTTTGGGTCATTCACTTATAATCAATATTCCAATATGTCCAACATTATTTCAAGTATACAATATATTCGAGTGTGAATGGCTTACCTAGGTTTTCTAGAATCATGTGTAAACCCCAATGATCAATATTCAAGTCATCATCACATTCCTAACTCCCCATCATGATAGGTAACATTATTGAGATTCAAGATCAGGTTTATGGGTCAAAGTATATCAAATGTTTAGCAAGATTAAGATCAATATCAAGATTACTCATATTCATTATAATCAAGATTGAATCCAGTAAAAGATCTTAGATCACTAATGATTCATTTTCAAGAGTAGATGATTAGATCTAGGTTACAAGATAATCATCAGAGTCCAAATCTAGGGTTTTCAATATTTAGTCAAGATTAACAACAATTAGAGTCATTCAGACCAATTACATAAGCAATATATTAAATATATGAAAATCCGTGAGAATGATTTGGAATCAAGTCTCAAGAGTATTTTTAACAGATTCAATGGATTTTTCTGATCAAAATTGACTATTTATACATAATTTTTAGAGGTCAGATGCACTAGATACGATTTAAACAAGATTTGACCATTTATTGCAATTTCTAGCAGAGAGGAGGCAAAAAAATACCTTAATATGGAAAAATGAGGATCGTTGGATGTGCAAGGAAAGGCCCAGATTGAGCCACATAGGCACAAGCAAAACGCTGGTTTAGGTCTTCAATTTGGCCGGTTCACTCTCCTTGATTAGCAAGTTCAGGCTGGTTTGTTGGACCATGTCCTTTCTCATCTGGACCAGCGGTCTGGGGACCTTCTCCTTCTTCAGACAGTACTCGCACAAGCCTGTAATAGAGGCAGAGGACCTCACCGGAAAGGGGTGGCTTTGGGAGCAGCAGTGATCGAGGAAGGCCAGGGAGGTGTCGTACGGGGTCGACGTGATCTCGCGAAGTGGAAACACTTCTTAGGTTGTGGCCCAGAGCTGTGAGGAGGAGACGCCCAATCTGGGCTCTGCGGCGGTGCCGCACAGAAGCAAGGAGGTCGGGGAGGCAAAAAAAAGGGAGTTCTATGATGAGATGGCGTGTGAGGCTGATATCATAGCAAGGTTCACTTGTTGCGGACCTTAGAGGGGGTCCTTTTTATAGTACTAGGCTCGGGTTTAGGGTTTGAGGACTAGAGCAGCAGCCATGGCCGCCGGGATGAGAACAGGAGATGAGGAGCTCATTTTAACGGCTGGACAGAGCACGAATGGCAGTCAAACTAGAGCTTTTTAAGTTCAAAATCGTGATAGGAGCATTTTGGCTCGCTCATAATTTAGAATCGTAGTCAAGGGCGTGAGGTTTCTCAATCGGTCCTCATTTACTCCTCCCCGCTGATTGCGGGAGGTAGGAGATGACTAGTGGCCGTCAGATTGGGCCTTGATCTGTGAGGGGTAGATCCAAGGGCCCTGAATCGCCCCCCATACACACCCCGCGGATTGATGACATGGCAAAGCCAATAAAAGAGCAAATAAAGGGGTTTTTAACCCATTAACTTCAAGAATTCATAGAAAATTGTAGGAATGTCTGAATTACCTCAAATTTGGACTAAAGCTTCAAAATAATGTGGAGAATATCTTGAAAAAGTTTGAGAATTAAAAGACAAAGTTTTATTGACCAATTTGATCTTTTGGACAGAGTGATGAATGAATTCAATTTGTGATGTTATAATGTGTATAAAATCAACATTGGTCACCATATCTTGGATTTGATTCTTAAAATTTGTTATTAAGCTGAGGAAAAGGATTGAGGATCATGAGTGAGCATAATGAGGGCAAAAGAAGTAATTTCGTCATACTTATGCAAAATTCCACTTTGTCACAGAGAGTAACACGTTCCTAAACACCTAAATTATATATAAAAGTGGGGAGAGTAAACACATTCCCCTGGGCGAAATAACACACACCTAACCATGGGTGGTTGAACATAAGTACACTACATTATCTATATAGTCAATAATTCACCATGCTATAAAAAGAATCAAATGGCATATTAAATAAATGAAATATTCTAGAGGGGTCAAACCCCAAGAAATAATTGAAGTAAATGTGCCAAAAGAAGGCAATAAAAGATTAAAGGCTAAGTCTATTCCTCATTGGGAATAGTAGGGTTGGATTATGAAATGACCAACTGAAGGGTGAAGTAATGCACATACTCACATATGAACATAATCATATTATACACATACCTCTATGAGAGTTCTAGTCATCACTTTCACCACTAAGATGATTCCAGACCACTTTAAGCTAATTACAATTTATATCACGTCTTAGGGTTTTGTAAAACATAAAGTGTAAGAAACCCTAATTTTGGACTTTCTAAGAAAACCTTCAATTTAGGACTCAAAACTTAGACCATTTGATAAGTAAGATTTTCATGATTAAGAAAACATATCTATTTATTAAAATTGGAGTTAAAATGAATTAGTTACAGCTTTTAGGGCTTATTATATAAATAAAATAGTATTTATAATAAACATCAAAACAAAGATGCAAACACATGATCTAAAAACTATAAAATTAGATTCTACTCAAAAGATTCTTTCCAATGAATATTTATTTGTATTTTTCTATTAAGGTATTGATTTACTGTGAATTTTATTAAATTGACCACTCAAAATTCTAATAAAATCCATGGGGCCAGATAAGTCTAACTCGGCGTTGCGCCTTGTCTAAGGTATCCCATTAATAGCCAGATACGTGGTATCACCCCACTTAAAACTTAACCACACGGCCAGAGCGGCAAGGTCAGGGAAAAGACAGAAAAATCCTTGCTTGGGAAATCAATCGACTGCATTAGTTGGGGCAGAGGGGTAACTTCACCATTTCCCATCTTCTCCATCACTCTGGCATGAGGTGCCTCCACAGGAGGTGAGAATCACCATTCAAGGCTTGTGTAATTGTGATCCACTTGGGAAAAGGAGGTCAATGGAGGCTTCCTTGCAATAGGATAGATCGAAAGAGCCTTATTTTAAGCCTATGGGTGTGTGTAGTTCTGGAAAGGTCAAGGGAAACTTGATAATTAGAACCAAGATGAACACTATGAACACACAAAGAATGAAGTAAACAATTATGTGATATCAAGGAAGAGATGAAGGCATCATTGTGTGAGCGAAAACGGTCGAAGAGTCCTTGTTATGTACTAGGAATGGGAAAAAATAGGGGAGGTGATCTCAAAATCCAATCTAAACGATCCAGTAGGGAACATATCAATTAAGGTTCCTAAAGTATTCTTGGATACCTGGGGATCTCTTTTAGTTCCTCACGAAGGCCCGATGGCCACTGACTCGCAACAGAGGTGAACGCCAACACAATGTCGAATGTCGAGGTATAGGTCTCATCGACTGGGGGCAATGCAGGACAAATCAATGATGTGAAACCAAAAGGGAAGTGTCTAAGGGTTCTTACCACGAGCTTAATTTGTCTGAGGTAGTCGGAGTTTCCAGGGAAAATACTTCCTTGATAGAGAGCAAGGTCAAGCAATTCATGGAGTTTCGTGGCACATGAGGTGAAATTGGATATGGAGGATAGATGGGTGATCTCCGAGGATCATGCTCAACCTCTTAAATAGTTGTGGAATGGCCTATAACTCTCTCTGCAAGATGGGGGTGGCGAGAAGAGAAAGGCCTTAAATGGGCATTTCGTCCACAGATCAAAGGAGAAGGCGAGTTATGGTTCATTGGAAATGGAGGAATGTTGCAAATCCAGTGGAGGAGGAATTTCATGAAATGGAGTATTATAGAGGAAGAATGAGGTTGTCGATCAAACTGTTGGAAATGATTTTGACTTGTGAAGAAAATCAAGGAGGGAGATGATGATCTGACCGTTGGATCAGATATTGTATCTAGTGTGTCACATTGCTGCCGTTGGATCATGCACATAGGAGAGAAATAATAAATGTAACAAATGACAGACTAAAATAACAAAAACTTTAGGTTAAATGCAATGCATAGATGAAATCAATTTAAAACCCTAATCAATCTTTGATCAATTCTTTCAAAATCGATTTGGAGGGTCAAATATTGATCATTTGACTCCAAATTTGGATCATAGGATAATATTAATGTCTAGAATAATGTTATACACTCAGAGTTTAGTTTTTCACATGTTTTGGCCCTTAATTCTAATATTGGCCATTAATGCATATATTAATGTATAAAAGGGTGAGTTAATATGAAAAGACTTTCTAATTAAATACTTGAGTGAAAATTTGAGATCGACAACATATATTATTTTCAAGAGTCATATCTCACCATATCATTCCCTTTTCATGTTTTATTGCTACATAGGAGGAGAGAGAAGGAAAAGAGGATTATTCTTCACATTAACTAACTCAAAACCATACTATATTTTATTCCATGTACCAAAAGGCCATAAAAACTCTACATTAATATAATCTACTGATTATTTCTCATTAGTGGTCATTTTGTATTTTAGACTCTAATTAAAACAATAATTGAGGTCTTTGTGCACAAACCCATTCATTGTAATAAATATGAATCAAATATAATTCAAACCACTAAATATTTCTCAATTTCAACATTAAGGACAAAAATGATAGAAAAGATAGGAAAAATTAGGAAAAAGGCCAAAAAGGATATGAAGGAAGTGAAAAGCTTGAAAATGGGTTAAATTGAAAATAAACCCAAGTTTTGGTATGTTACACAAGTATGTTGAGGGAACCTATTCCCTTGTATTTCATTATGGTAAATATCCTTTTATAGTTGAGAACATTTATATTAATTAATGCAAGCTGGATTGCCAAGATCTTTGGGAGAAATGAGGTCTTAGGATATGTATTGCTAATGGGTGGAGGTTCTCTAACCTGAAGGTCTAAAAAGCATGTTGTATTGTCTATGTAAACCTTTGAGGATTAATTCTATACTTTAGATAAATTATAGATGGAGGCTGAATGGCTTCATGGACTTTTGTCTAGTTTTCGTATGATAAAAAATTCACTTCATGTATTCACTATGTATTTTGATAGTACGACTAAAATTGCCAAGATAAGGATATCATAATACAAGACAAACTAATATAGACACATTCAGGTTAGGCTAAAGTCTTTAAGGGAGTTAGTGTCTAGTGGGGTAGTGGGTATGACTATGTTTAATCTAAATATAATACAGTTGATCCCTTTATGAAGGGCCTTATCTTGGTCTTAGTTGAGAAATCCAAGTTGGAAATGGGAAGGACACCCAAATTTATCAAAGAAACAAGAAACCCAATCTAAATGACTGAAGATCCCATGAACTAGGTTCAATATGGTAATAAGATGTCTCATGAATTGGATGGGACTATGTAAATTTGATGTGTAAGAATCTCTATGTCTCTGTTAGAAACCTATTAGTGTCATGTATGCAAGTTTAGTAGGAGAATTTTCTTTTAAAATGGTCAATCTTTATGAAAGGATGTTAGTAGTACATCCTTGGAGATGCCCAACTAAGTAATTAAAGTTGTGTGACCACAAGAGGGTTGAAGTCAATCATGACAGGTGACATGAATATATTGTTTTAAAGTATCAAACCTATTGATCAAACCATAGCTTTTTGATTGTGTTGTTACCAACTCAAGCTTCAGGTTCAAGACATGAGTTCACCTAGTTTCATACGAAGGTAATGTTGGATAACATAGGCATTGGTTCAAACTCAAAAGGTACCATGGCTTAAAGCATAATATGTATGTAGACAATATATCTATCTATACTATGGACTTTGTTGGGGATTGCTAAAAAAGTCAAAATCCATGTGAAGATACACCAACATATACGTCAATACACATCTCATAACAACATACATTTGAATATAGACTACAGAAAGTGACATAATATATGTCAGATTACATTTCTATATAAGGAGTAGTAGTGGCATAGATATCACACTCTCTTTAGTGCAGCCTGCTGCTACCCATTATTGTTGTCATGTAGTGTGCTCTACACCTAGCCAGGTGGAACCGAGGCTTGGTCTATGTGGATTTTAGTCTAAGTGTGTATTAAATTTTTTGTCCATTTATCTTGGGAGGAAGTCCAAGTCAACCCACACACACCTAATATTGGAATGTTGATCTATGTGAGGCAAGTCCATAAGGATAATCTGGTCAATTAAATATAACTTGCATTTTTTAGTCTCCTACTATGTTTGTACTTATTGTTTTTCCTATATTTGTATGTATGGGTCTATACTAATGTTAATCATACTTTCATAGATATTCCTTATGCATATTTTACGACATCCACCAATAGAACTTTTTTCAAAAGTATTGCTTTGATCTGGTGTAGTGGGACTGCAAAGTGAGCTTTTGCAATGTAGAAATATATTTTGAAATCAGATTTTAACATCTAAATACACCATAATAAACAACGGTGGAGTCACTTTAGATCTAGGTGAGGTACGTGCCTAATGTGGAAATTGAAGAAAAAATGAGATCCATTTGGGTGCTAAATCATAGATCATAATTGCAATCCTCTACATACTGCATTGGTACATTATGGGGTAGAAACACAATCCATTTGGGTGCTAAAACATCTTTATTCGGGACCATTAGAGTTCTCTAACTACACTATCCCTTATCGATAAGTTTTTTCATGTGCTGCTAAGGAAAGTGTGTGGTATTATCACTAATAAATTCCTTCATAAACAATAGGCCATCACAATTTTTTCCAATTCTATTTTAGATGACATGTTAAGTTTTAAAAAAGGGAGCCCTAATTGCAACCATTTTTTTTTATTAATGTCAATTGGGTTTAAATTTGTCTTGCATTCTTTTATATTTATTTTATGTTTTCATACTTCCCTCTAAAACTATATATGCATATGCTTATCTATTTTTTCTTTAACATATACATCTTTTAAGATTTATTAGTTATGGTCTTAATTTTTTAATTTAAAACATGTTAGATTCTACCATCAGCTATTTTTAGTAGCAAAAAATATCATGAATGAATTTATTACCTACATTTCTTTGTATAATATTTCCCCAAAGCTCCTATGAAAAGATGAGATGGCACTCCAATAGGGGTTATAATATATTTTTCAATGGGATTGATGTTCTAGTTAGTGTTTTCTTAAAAAAAGAATTAGAATATGAGAAAAATGATGTCAAATATGTCATCTAGTAGAGTATTGTTCCCATGTTCATCACTACACATCACTCTTAACAAGATCATCATTAACAAGGAACTATAATTCTTAATAGTCATAAACAAGATTAGCTTACTATCAGTTTCTTCCTCTTTTCTTCATTTGTATTCTTTTACTTTGATCACACTTATTTTCTATTATAGTTTATTGCCCATCAATTGGTATGGTATTATTGGAAACTATTATCTCAAAAAATATTTAGTATTTATCTTAAAAGAGACGTGTAAAAAGGAAGTTAACATGAAAGTCATTATATAACCATTACAAATTTTAGTAAACTTTTAGATTTTCATCAAAGTGTTAGTACTTTCAAAGATTTAGAAATGGATTTTCTTATACTTCTTGTTATTTCTAAATTTTAGAAAAAAGTTACCTTTAAAAAATGGGTTCCTCACTCCTTATAGAATCCTGGATCCGTTACTCATACTAAACATGCCTTAAATAAAATTTAGAAATTGAAAATTCTTGGCATATTGTACCCGGAAATTTCTATAGATCTGTATTCATAAAAAAAAGAAATAAATTCATAAATTTTTATGCTATATGTATATTCAAGTATAGTCCAACTGTTATTTAACTTTACGACCAGGAACGCTGATGGGTGATGCTTCATAGATGAGCCTTTTACATGGGTTATGTAGATAGCATTATACTCATCTTCTCTGGGTACTCACTTTAAGGTATGTATTGTTGAATATATAAACAAAAGTTAAATATATTAAGGCACACAATTAACCACCAAATATGCAGTAGGAATAATAATAGTTACGTTTCCATAGAAAACAATGATTAGTTATAAGATGCAATATCCACAATTTGGAATGAAGATGTGCGAAACACTATGTTCAAGATAGATTCCACCTCTAGGGGCATGAGCTTTTCTGACTGTCTATCTCTAATATTCAGCCATCCAAACTCTAATACAACTGCTTGGTGTAAGTGAGAGGATTGTGTTAAACTTTTTTCTTTATCCCTTTATCACAAAAAAGAAAGAATAGAATCTCATGAAGTGTCACTGACACGAGAACAACAACAAGCAAGAATGTTCTGGTACAAACAAAGTCTATTATGATGGTGGATAGAAACTAGAACATTCTAGTCAGGAGAAACTAGAACATGAAAATCTCTCTTTTTTCTTTGTGTATGAAACTATGTTGATCTGTATCTTGGTGTGTCTCCAATGGAGAGTGGATGTCTCCTTATAAGGAGATCATATTGAAAACACCCCATGGTAACAACCCACACACATTTTCCATGTTGCAATTGTTTGCCTACCCAATGTACGTCTCAATTGTCACAGTTAATGGATGGTTGTAAGGGTAATCAAGAGAGGATAATTGTTTCCACCTTAAACACTATCAAAGGACTCCAAACGATGCAAAATGAAAACCAAAAACATGTTCAAAAAATAAAATAAATAAAATAATTTTTTTTCATAAAAAGAAATATCAGACTAAGTTGATGAATGTAAAACTAATTTCTAGAACAAGAAAATACAACCTTCTCCCACATGTTTCATAATATCTTTTAAAAAATCAATAAAAGTTTGTGACATTACTATGTTTTTCAATATTGATAGCTTGTGGCTTTGAACCATTGCCTAGAGTCACTCACTCCAATACCAAGAGACATGGTGAACTACGTCTTGAACCAAACTCTTTGATTTTGACTTTAGTAAACCACAAATTATAGTGTTGGCACGATAACGAGTTCCTATCAGTGTTGCACATAAATGACCTTCATAATAATCTTATTTCATGAGCACTCTAGCGAGTATGCCCAACTCAAATAAATCCCAGCTCTTGGTTTACACTCATATAGTAGGGGTTTCCAAGGGTATCCTATCTGGTATACACTGCACCAATAAATGGTCTTGAACCCATTCAGAGAAAAACTCTTCCTATACTCAGAGAGAATGAATCACTAGTGCCATGGGAAGGGTTAGCACTAAAACTCCAAGGTGTGTCTTTTCATAACACATCAGTTTCATTGTACCTTTAAATAAATCCTCATGGGATCTCCAATTTTGGAATGTTAGGGCACTGTAATGTTTAATCTATGGGTAGAAGACCCATCCCTCTTGACTAACTAAATACTAGCTTTCTAGCTAGAACCTTAGTAAGTGGATCTACAATATTCATTGTGGATTTCACATACTCTATAGATATGACCCCATGTGTGATATGATCTCTCACATCTTCATATCTTAACCTCATAAAGCTCTTTCCCAAGTTACCTTAATATTGGTTAGCTTTGTCAATGGTTGTTTTATCATCAAATAATATAGAAACAAGAGAAAATGGTTTAGAAATAATTGACAGATCAATAGGTAAATTTCTAAGCCATTTATCCTGACAACAATCTAAATATGAAGTAATAAACTCAGCCTCCATGGTGGATCTAGATCTCACATTTTTCTTGGATGATTTCCAAGAAATCGCTCCTACTCCAAGGAAAAATACATACCCACTAGTTGACTTGGTTTCATTTAAAACAACGATCCAGTTTGCATATGTATAACCCTCTACTATTGGTGGGAAACTAGTGCAATGAGATTAAACTTTGTTGTATCTTTAAGGGACTTAAACACTCTTTCAAAAGCAATCTAGTTGTCTATGTTAGGACAACTTGTGTACCTACTAAATCTACTTACATCATAGTAAATAGCAAGTCTAGTGTAGCTAGCTAGGTACATAAAGCTTCCTATTTCTTGTGCATATCTATGTTGATCCGCATGAGTACCTTTATGTACCTTATGACATAAGTTAGGATCATAATGTGTATTAACAGGAGTACCATCAAACATTTCAAATCTATGCAAGATTGTATCTACATAATGAGTTTGATTAAGTACAAAAATAGAAGTAGATCTACTCAATTTTATACCAAGTATTACATTAGTAAGTCCTCAATATTTTATAATAAAGTTTCTAGCTAGAAAAGATTTAGTCATCATCATCATATAAGCCTCAGTCCCAACTATGTTGGGGTTGGCATCATGGATCCTTCATTTCCATTCATCTCTATCATGGGCCATATTATGGTTGAGATGTAGATATTCAAAATCTCTCTTTATAATCTCATCCCATGTTAATTTAGGTATTCCTCTTCTTCTATTTATTATGCTTGACTCAATAGCATTGATTCATATAGGCAGATTAGTCGGTCTACGTTGCACATGTTTGTACCATCTAAGTCGGCCCTCTCGCAACTTGTCCTCAATGCTCGCCACCCCGACTTTATTCCTAATATAATCATTTCTCAAGTGATCTTTTCTTGTCTTCCCACACATCCATATAAGCATACGCATTTTGGCCACATTCATCTTGTTGAGACCTTATTTCTTCAGTGCCCAACATTCACACCCATAGAGCATGGTTGGTTGTATAGTTGTTCTATAAAACTTATTTTTTAACTTGAGAGGGATCTTATGATCACATAATACTCTAGTTGCACTCCTCCTTTTCAACCATACTACAATGATCCTATGAAAAACATCATTTTGGGCATCCCCATCTATTTGAATAATAAAACCCAGGTAACAAAATTTATCACATTTTGGTATATCTACTTCGTCCAACTTGACTCCATCATTCACACTACAACAGTGATTGAAATCACAAAGAATATACTCAATTTTTCTCCTTCTAATCATCAATCCATTTGATTCCAATGCCTCTCTCCACCATTCAACTTTATCATTTAATCCATCTTTAGTTTCATCAATCAAAACAATATCATCAGCAAATAACATACATCAAGGAATATCATCTTGAACATTCTTTGTCAGCTCATCCATGATAAGAACGAACATATATGGGATGAGTGTGGATCCTTGGTGTACCCCAACTGTGATAGGAAATGTTGGTGTCTCTCTTCCAGGAGTCTTCACACGTGTGGTAGAGATATCATACATGTCTTTGATCAAGTCAATGTATTGGATTGGCACACCTTTTTTCTTTAAAACAATACACAACACTTCTCAGGGTACTTGATCATAAGTCTTTTCTAAATCAATAAAACCATATGGAGATCTCTTTTGCTTTCTCTATATTTCTCCATAAGCCTCCTTATCACAAAAATAACATCTATTGCTCATCTTCTAGGCATGAAACCAAATTGTTTGTTTGATCTAGATCCAAATAGTAAGACATGGTCTGCATACAAAACATAACAATGCATGCATCATCAACAATTTTAGAATAAACACAACAATCATATTCATTTGCAATAAATCCAGAAGATAATTTTTATATAAAATTTATCATTCTGCTACCTAGGTGTTTGTTTAAGTCTATAAAAGGACTTGTATAGTCTATAAACTTTGTGTTCTTGTCCAAATTCTACAAAATCTTTTGGCTGATCTATGCAAATCTCTTCTTTGAGATCTCCATTCAAGAAGGTTGTCTTGACATCCATTTGATGGATTTCAAGAATATGAATCATAGACAAAGCAACAAGGACACAAATGGAAGTGATTTTGGGTACAGGAGCATATGTATCAAAGTAATAAAATCCTTCCTTTTGACTAAAGCCTTTGGCTACAAGTATGTCCTTAAATTTATAAATGGAACCATCTTCCCTCATATTTTTCTTAAACACCCATTTATATCCAATAGTCTTGTATCCCAGAGGAAGCTCACTAAGAATTCAAGTATGATCGCTAATAATTGATTCTATTTCATTTGTGGCAACTTCCTCCCAAAATCTAGAGTCTATGGATTTCATGTGATCCTCATATGTAAGAAGGTCTTCTTCTACTAAGAAGGTATAGAAGTAGGGACCATTGTATTTATCAACTTTAGTCCTCTTACCCCTACCTAAGTCACTAGGAGGATCATCTACAAGGACTTAATGTTCTACTTCATATGAAGGTGGAACACGAAGATGTTCTTGAGAAGAAGTGAATGAAGGATCTTCACTAACTTGTCTAGGAACCTTTTCCTTGAGAGGAAATGTGGTTTCACAATAGAAAACATCTACAAGTATAGAGTTGACTGTAATGTCAGAGATATCATATTTTATTACTAGGAACCTATTAGCATTATGATTTTCAACATATCCTATAAAAAATATCAATAGTTTTATGTCCTAGTTTTCTCTTTTTATTATTAGGGATTTTAACCTTGACCATTCACCCCCATACTGTGAGATATTTTAAACAGGGTTTCTTGTTAAGAAAAAGTTTGAAGGGTGTTTTTTAAGATGTTTTAAAGGTATACATTTTAGAATGTAGTTGGATGTATGAAGAGCTTCCACCCCACCGTTTGTGACTAAGTTCATATTCGAATAGCATTGAATTGACCATATCAATCAATGTTCTATTATTTTTCATAACTACTCCATTAGACTAAGGGGTATATGGGGCAACCGTTTCATGTATAAGGCCATGGTTTCATATAACTTGTTAAGTTTATTAGAAGTGTATTCACCACCTTCATAGGACCTCACTTGTAAAGAGTGGAACCCAGGAGAGCATCCACTCAATTGTTACAATATGAGAGCCATGTAATAATAAAGAAGCATAAACAAAACTATTAAAAATTTACAACATGCATTATTATACATTGTTCCTCACCATACAAGGTGAGATTATAAAAGGTTGAGGTATTTAAAATTAAAGCCATTTCAGAGAGTAACCTAGTCATTCCAAGTTATCCTTAGTTCCACTACCCTATATGTGATCTTTATGCATCCTTGTCTTGTAATGTACCTAAACTTGGGTGGAAAGGAACATGACCTAGAACATAGGAAGCACGATATACATTAGCAAAGGATGAGTATGTACATATGATAAACACTTTGGGAATTATATTTGAGTTAAAAGTGCAAAAAGAGATGTTCCTACAAGAATGGGGTTGTTTGCAAATAGGTAAGTTCAAAGAATTCTAACAAGATACATGAGGCATATTAAAGTTTAGATTAGAAGTATGAGAATAAAAGTATCTTGCCATAACAATGATCTATGGTCTCGATATAAAACAATAACTTTTGCATGCATAACAATGTAGACTGAATATACCTAAAATAGGGCCATAACACCGTAGGATCATGGACTAAAAGAAAGAAGGGTGGAAATGCACACCCTAGAAGGAATACACACACCCTTTATAAGTATGGTTGTACATAAGTACCACTATTATAGATATTCTAGTCAAACATGTAGCATGCATAAATAGAGTGACAACACTATCACTATAGTCAATTTCTCGCATATAGGCAATCAAAGTAGGGGGGTTAAGGGACCCATTATACACAAAGTATTTCAACATTCATTTGAATAAATGATTTAATATCAGGAATATAAATGTCCAAGAAATTGGATTTTCAATAGAATTAGTAGTTAAGATAAGCATCATTAAAATAGTGTATGTTTCAATCAAATAATGCCCAAATAAAATAGAGGATGTACATACTTGATCTTCATAGCCAAGGCTTAACTCAATCTATATACTTGGTCCACGAGGTCGAGTTTTCACCCTAGGAACATATTAGGTATGTTAGTCAAGAAAAATAATGCATGTGTATACACTCCTAATGTGTATATAGATCTTATCCATATTATTATAACCTAATGTTGTGTTAAGGATTTATTCCGATTCAGTGGACATGGATTAGAGTATATATTACTATTTATCTAGGGACAATAGCTGTAAAAGAGTGAAATCACCCCTTCACTAAAAAATTTAAGAATCAAACCTCCATTACCAACATACTCAAAAGGTACGTTGAAATGGGTGTAAAATTTTCAAATCTTTATTTGTATGGTATATAAAAGACCATTGGAAAGAAGCGTAATAAAAATTATTGACTATATTCAATTTCACAAAAGGTTATACAAAAATACATCATTCTCTCATTAGGGTTTACACGAAGATACAACAATTGGGATCCCGATAGAGGGAAGTCTACCTACTACAATCTTGTCTCCAAGAAACATCTCCATCAACTAGTTCAAAAACAAAAGCTAAGATCTTCCTGTCTTATCCATCACCTTGTTCAGCACCTGGTTGGTTGGGAAGCACCCAACAAAAGGGAAAGGGAAGAAAAGTATGTTTCACAAAAACTAGTATAAGATAACAAGATAAGAAAAGTAAATAAAAATAGGATAGGGTTCATCATAAGATGAAGATAACAAGAGAATGAGGCTATGTAATAAAGAAGCTTTCTAGTAACAAATATAATAAAAGAATTGCATGCATGATTAATATTGACTACCTTAACTAAGTAGGGTTGAGGCACCTACCAGACCTTCAACCAAAAGGTGAGGGGATAATAAGACATTCCCAGTCACCTACACACATTTTGTGTGTGTGGGAGGGGGAGAATAAGACGCTCCCCAGGGTGAATGAACACATACCCTACTATGGGTGGTTGTACATAAGTATCACTACTATAGCTAGTTAGTCTAATAAAATCATCATCCTAGAATCAATGGCAAGTAATAGCATAATTTAAAATAGAACATGACAGTGGGGTACCAAGATCCAAGAATAATATTCCAAAACTAATTTACGAGGCAAGTATAGCAAAAGATTCATGAGTATAGGAAATATTGTTTAATAAAGCCTCAATAGAGAAAACATAGGTTAAGACACAAATTTTCCCAACTTAAGGTGTAAATGCACATACCTCTTCCTTAGAGTCCTAGAAACCACTTTTCAGATGTATATATGAGATCAGGGTCCACTTGTTCTAACATCATTACCATATCCATGTATTAGAACTATGTACATTCATTAAAGACTTAAAACACCAAAGTCACCAACTTTTTCTACAAACCATCGATTTAGACCTTGAAATAATCATCACTATCTAAGTTAGGTTTTTCTGATAAAATAACATATAATATTATGTATTTTGGAGGTATGGACTTTTAGATGCATTTTTGGTGATTTTTAACTAATTAATTCATTTTCTAGAAAATCACCGTCGACAAAACTTGAAATCAACCTTTGGAAATATTTTTATTAGAAAGAGCACATTTTTTTGAGGTCGGAACATATTTTATTTTTAATTTTGGACAAATGGTTAATTAGTTATGATTTATTGAAACCCAGCCAACCAGAAGATACCACGTAGGTAAATTGGTTTGAAAAACTGAGAGAGAGAGAGAGAGGAGACATACTAGTGACTTGGACCAATGGGTGGCTTCCAAATCACTTAGTCAAACCCGATCAGTGACACATTGACTCACCCAAACAAAAGGGAAAACAAAGCACAAAAGATGTTTTTGTCCCCAAATGAGACAACGAATAAGTGAGCAAGAAGAGGGGAAAAATGGTCATTCGACCTGGGGGTTTCTTCCCCACTCACCTACACCATGTTCGATGAGCTAAAGCTCTAGTTTGGGAAAATCTGTGATACAACACAAAACTCAAAGTTCAAGTATGCAAAAGAAATCTTAGACAAAACCGAACTCGATGATACATGTTATTGGACTGGAGACAAAGGGAGGAGGGAGAGAGCACCACCGCAATGCTAAGGGCTTCGGTCACTTGGCGAGGGTCAAAATGGTGATGAAAATAGCAATTGATTGGTGCGTTGAGTTGCAAAGGCGATGGGGATGCTCAGGGTATATGTATTAATAGGCAAGGGGGTGTGGGTTAGGGTTTAAGAAAATGAGGTGAGAAGGAAGTTTTAGGTGTATTGGGGATTTCTCGATTATGCATCAAAACATAAAAATATTGGTATAATGTGGTGCATATTCGAGAGAGGATCCCAGAGAAACAAGGATTTCTTGATTTGGTTGAGTGTGGTAGGAGATATTGATTTTGAAAAATCACCAAAACTAATGTTGTTTCCTTCTTTAAACCAAGGTAGAAGACACATCCTCGACCCTTCAATCCTACGAAAATGCATCCACAGTCGATCTGGACTGTCTGATCAGGCGCTAAAGTCCTAAATCAATTATTAATCCAATTCAATTATAAAGTGAGACATATTATTAAATAATTTTTTCTTTATTCTTTTGAGGGCTCAAACAATTTCCAAATTTAATAAAAATTGACATCCTAGCTGATTTTGAGGTGTAGAATCCGAATATGGAACTAGTTTTTCCTTTTCATGAATTTTAATGGTTTAAATAATTCAAAACTCATTTTCTCTTTCCTCCTTCATTTATGACTCTAAGATTTTCCAATTATGATGAAATTTCACCCACTTGTCCCAATTAATGTCTTAGATACGATTTTGCCATTATTTGATCATGTTTGTGTCATTTATTTAATTATTTATAAAAATGAAGGTTCTCCACACTTTCTCTCTCCTACTTTTCACATAATCCATATATCATCCAAATTAGTTGAAAACTTGCCCACAGACTTATTTTTATTTCTAGATTATGAATTTGGAGTTATTTTTCCAATTTGAGAACATTAGGTAAATTATTTCTCTTTCTTGGCATATTTCCTATTTTCCTTTAATAAAGGCTTTTATATATTTGTATTTTCTACATTGGGTGATACTTGGCCCTTAAGTAACTTATCATCCAAGAAAATGAATTTGTGTATCAAATTATCTCGTGAGTTTTCTATTTGTGATTTTTGGAAACAACATATTCCACATTATCTCCTTTTATCCATTTATAGCATTTATCGTCTTCTTTATGTATAGTTTGGGATTTCATTTCTTTTTCACATTCTAAAAATTCCTAGAAAGTTCTAGCATGAATCCCATCATTATTTTTATTACTTAAGTGGACATTTGCACATCATGACCATTACTTAGATTTCTATTGAGGTAGTTGTGCATTAAACCCCTTTATTGGCATAAAAGGTGAATAAATGTTCACTAAACCACCATATTCTCTACAAATTAAATAGAAAGGACAAAGAGGATAGAAATTAAAGGAAAAGACGGGAAAGAGGGTTAAAAGACAAAATGTCCAAGATTCGATATGTTACAACACTCCATCCCTTAAAGAGGATTTCATCCCTGAAATCACAAGCAAGGAGGGTGGGTGAAGGTGCAACATCTCATCACCAAACTTCTGTTGTTCCACCAACCATAATTTCCACCAAATGATTCATCAACATATACTTCACAAGCATCTCGACATAGGTTAGGTTTTCAAGGATCACCTAGATTTGATTATTAAGATTATTTTTATGAGATTTAACATTATTAACATATTTGTATCATTAGGATTATAATTATTAGGATATCACATCACAATCATTATTATTTTAATTATGTCATGTCATATTCATTTGGTTGCCAAAAAGAATTATATTTCATTATTATGCACAATTATAGGTTACTCAATTATCTCAATACATTTGATCATTAATAAATTGGATTAACACTTCACTATCCTCATATTATCATTATATTAATTTAACAAATTATCTTTCATGTGATAGGACATTTTATTCAATTTGTTATTAAGTCTAAAATTAATCCAAATTATGTCACATTAATTACTTATATCCATATTAAACATTGTCACATTGTCATATTATCTTTCTTGCTTACATTAATGTCATCATTAATTGACTTGTCATATTTATTCACTTCTTATTATTGGTTATGCACATTTATGTGAATCCAGTTACTTCTTATCCATATTGAAGTCATTATCTATAATTTTATGAACCAGGTTGGACATATTACATATTAATGAATTGATTCTCATAACAAGTCATGATTAGGTGATTTAGGTGTGTACTAGTTAACAAGGTGATATGCATTTCATATTTATGACTTGAGTAATCTATGATTATGTGAATATATATCATTTATGTGCATCAAGACATGTTATCTAATTATGACACCTAATGTCACTAATTTAGCATGAATATCATTAAGCATGTATATATTAAGGTTATATGATTACAACTTTAGGGTTTAGGATCAACTTGATCATTATATTTTATTATAGCATGCATTAATGCAATGATTAGGTTACACTTTTCTTTCTCATCATATCATTAAGGTTTATGACATGGTTAGAATTATATGCATCCTTAATCAACATTAATATGTGAGTTTTGGTCGGTACGTTAATATGTGAGTTACTCTTATTATTTGCATTATGTATTCATTAGGGTTTGATCATATGAATTATTCCTTAGATGACCATTATATATTCATTAATATATAAATAAGCATGTTAGGGTTACCATTATTTAATGTTTGATCAAGACCAAGGATCCAAGCATACTCACTCTTATTCATGGAGTTAGGGTATCTAAAGATAGAGTAGATACATTTCAAGATGTCATAGGGTTCCATCACCTTAAAGAGGACTTTGTCCTAAAATCTAACCACCCAACATCATCAAAATAACTATACTCCACCCCTTAAAGAGTTTGACCTATCCAGCGAAACTACACTAGGGTTAAAGGATGAGTCTAACTTAACTACACTCAAGATCCATCATGATTCCACTGTGCACTCTGATATTTTACTTAACACTCAACTTCAAAGTCTAAGTTCTAGCAATAAACTATCCAAGAATATGGTCCTAAGGGACATAAAGAAACTATCTTTATATCCATCCTCAAAAGTCAGCATACACCTTAAACTTAGGGTTCCAAAATATATACAACATAGAAGTCTAAGGTTACTTTTGCCTAAAAGAAAACTATTTCGAACAATCCATATCAGCTCAAGATAGGCCGATGTCATATGGATCTGGGAGTCCTCATAAACCAAGCTAGTGGCACGGAGGAAAATATTTCCAGCCCCCAAAACCTAATCCTTTCTAGACACCTTTGCTTCAACTTCATGCCCTAATAGTTGCCTAAAGGCAAACCTAAACAACATTAAGTTATTATGATTACCTAAGCATCCTTCAGTTGTAAATATTTTAGGTATTTGCTCAACATGATTCTAATTTGAAACTATAAGATCCTAAATCAACCTTTCATCAACATATATATGATCAAGGATAAGCATGTAACCTAAAGGGAAACTATGTAAGGCAAGGATTCTAACTAGGGAGACAAAACTGAAATAGTCAGTTTCCGACTACCATGGGCTCTAATACCATGCTGTAAAAGAGTGAAACCACCCCTTTACTAAACATTTGAAGAATTGAACCTCCATTACCAACATACTCAAAAGGTATGTTGAAAAGGGTGTAAAATTTTAAAATCTTTATTTATATGGTATACAAAAGACCATTGGAAAGCAGCAGAATAAAAATTACTAACTATATTCAATTTCATAAAAGGTTATAAAAAAATACATCATTCTCCCATTAGGGTTTACGTCAAGATACAACAATTATGTTCCAGATAGAGGGAAGTCTAACTACTACAATCTTGTCTCCAAGAATCATCTCCATCAGTTAGGTCCAAACTAAAAGCTAAGATCTTCTTGTCTTATTCATCACCTTGCTCAACACTTGGGTAGTTGGGAAGGCACCCAGAAAAAGGGAAACAGAATAAAAGTATGTGTCACAAAAACTACTCTAAGATAACAAGATAAGAAAAATAAATAAAAATAGGCTAGGGTTCATCATAAGATGAAGATAACAAGAGAATGAGGCTATGTAATAAAGAAACTTGCCATTAACAAATATAATAAAAGAATTGCATGCATGATTAATATTGACTACCTTAACTAAGTAGGGTTGAGGCACCTACCGGACCTTCAACCAAAAGGTGAGGGGAGAATAAGACATTCCCAATCACCTACACACATTTTGTGTGTGGGAGAGAATAAGACATTCCCTAGGGAGAATGAACACATGCCCTACTATGGGTGGTTGTACTTAAGTATCACTACTCTAGCTAGTTAGTCTAATAAAATCATCATGCTAGAATCAATGGCAAGTAATAGAATCATTTCAAATAGAACATGATAGGGGGTACCAAGACCCAAGAATAATATTTCAAAACTAATTTATGAGGCAAGTATAGCAAAAGATTCATGAGTATAGGAAATATGGTTTAATAAAGCCTCATTAGAGAAAAAGTAGGTTAAGGCACAAATATTCTCAACATAAGGTGTAAATTCACATACCTCTTCCTTAGAGTCCTAGAAACCACTTTTTAGATGCATATATTAGATTAGGGTCCACTTGTCCTAATATCATTACCATATCCGTGTATTAGAACTATGTACATTCATTAAAGAGTTAAAACCCCAAGGGCTCCAAGTTTTTCTACAAACCATCGATTTTGACCTTAAAATTATCACCACTATCCTAATTAGGTTTTTTTGATAAAAATGACATATAATATTATGTATTTTAAAGATATGGACTTTTAGATGCATTTTTGGTGATTTTTAACTAATTAATTCATTTCTAGAAAATCACCTTTGACAAAACTCAAAATCAACCTTTGGAAATATTTTTATTAGAAAGAGAACATTTTTTTGAGTTCATAACATATTTTATTTTTAATTTTGGACAAACGGTTAATTAGTTATGATTTATTGAAATTCAGCCAACCAGAAGATGCCACGTAGGCAAATTGGTTTGAAAAATAAAGAGAGAGAGTGAGAAGGGGGACCGACTAGTGACTTGTCCCAATGGGTGGCGGCCAAATCACTTAGTCAAACCCGATCAACGATGCATTGACTCATCCAAACAAAAGGGAAAACAAAGCACAAAAGAGGTTTTTGTGCCCCAGACGAGAGAACAAATAAGCGAGCAAGAGGAGGGGTAAAATGGTCATTCGACCCGAGAGTTTCTTCCCCACTCACCCCGCACCATGTTCGAAAATCCAAAGCTCTAGTTTGGGCAAATCTGCTATACAAAACGAAACTCGAAGTTCAAGTATGCAAAAGAAAGCTTAGAGAAAACTGAACTCGATGATACCTGGTATTGGACCGGAGATGAAGGGAAGGGAGAGAGTGATATCGCAATCCTAGGGGCTTCAGCCGCTCGGTGGGGGTCAAAACAACGATGAAAATAGCAATTGATTGGTGCGTTGAGTTGCAAAGGTGATGGGGATTCTCGGGTATAGGTATTTATAGGCAAGGGGTGTGGGTTAGGGTTTACGAAAATGAGGTGAGAAGGAAGTTTCAGGTGAATTGGGGATTTCTCAATTATGTGTCAAAACATAAAAATATTGGGAAAATGTGAAGCAGATTCGAGAGAGGAGTCCATAGAAAAGAATTTCTCAATTAGGTTAAGTGTGGAAGGAGATATTTGATTTTGAAAAATTGCCAAAACTACTATTGTTTCCTTCTTCGAACTGAGGTAGAAGACACATCCTCGGTCGTCTGATCCCACAAATATGTGTCTGCAGTCAATCTGGACCATCTGATTGGGCACTAAAGTCCTAAATTAATTCTAAATCCAATTCAATTATAAAGTGACACATATTATTAAATGATTTTGTCTTTCTTATTTTGAGGGCTCGAACAGTTTCCATATTTAATACAAATTGACACCCTAATTGATTTTGAGGTGTAGAATCCGAATATGGAATTAGTTTTTCCTTTTGATGACTTTTAATGGGTTAAATAATTCAAAACTCATTTTCTCTTTCCTCTTTCTTTTATGACTCTAGGATTATCCAATTATGATGAAATTTCACCCACTTGTCCCATTAATGTCTTAGATACAATTTTGTCATTATTTGATCATATTTGTGTCATTTATTCAATTAGTTATCAAAATGAAGGTTCTACACACTTTTTCCCTCCTACTTTTCACATTATCCAAATATCATCCAAATTAGTTGAAAACTTGCTCAAAGCATTATTTTTATTTTAGGATTATGAATTTGGAGTTAATTTTCCAGTTTGAGAACATTATGTATTTTATTTCTCTTTCTTGGCTTATTTCCTATTTTCCTTTAACAAAGGATTTTAGATATATTTATTTTTTCCATATTGGGTGATACTTGACCTTTAAGTAACTTTTAGTCCAAGAAAACAAATTTGTGTATCAAATTATTTTGTGGTTTTCTATTTGTGATTTTTGCAAACAATATATTCCACATTATATCCTTTAATCCATTTATAGCATTAATCATCTCCTTTATCTATATTTTGGGATTTCTTTTCTTATTCACATTCTAAAAAGTCTTAGAAAGTTCTAGAACAAATTCCATCATTATTTTTATTTCTTCAATGGACATTTACACATCAGGACCATCACTTAGATTTCTACTGAGGTAATTGTGCATTAAACCCCTTTATTGGCATAAAAGGTGAACAAATGTTCACTAAACCATCATATTCTCCACAAAGTAAACAGAAAGGAAAAAGAGGATAGAAATTAAAGGAAAAGATAGGAAAGAGGGTCAAATGACAAAATGTCCAGGATTCGGTATGTTACAACACTCCACCCCTTAAAGAAAATTCATCCCCGAAATCACAAGCAAGGAGGGAGGGTGAAGGTGCAACATCTCATCACCAAACTTTTGTTGTTCCACCAACCATAACTTCCACCAAACGACTCATCAACATATACTTCACAAGCATCTCGGCATCGGTCAGGTTTTTTAGGATCACCTAGGTTCCATTGTTAAGATTATTTTTATGAGATTTGACATTACTAACATTTTTGGCTCATTATCATTATATTTATTAGGATATCACATTATCATTAGTATTCTTTTAATTATGTCATGTCATATTGACTTGGTTGCCAAAAAGAATTATATTTCATTATTATGCATAATTAGAGGTTACTCAATTATCTCAATATATTTGATCACTAATAATTTGGATTTATACTTCATTATCCTCATATTATCATTATATTAATTATAACAAATTATTTTGCATGTGATAGGACATTTTATTCAATTTGTTATTAAGTCTAAAATTAATCCAAATTATGTCACATTAATTACATATATCTATATTAAACATTGTCACATTGTCATATTATCTTTCTTGCTGACATTAATGTCATCATTAATCCACTTCTCATATTTATTCACTTCTTATTATTAATTATGCACATTTATGTGAATCTAGTTACTTCTTGTCCATATTGAAGTCATTTTCTATAATTTAGTGAACCACATTGGACATATTACATATTAATGAATTGATTCTCATACCAAGTCATGATTAGGTGATCAATTAGTTGTGTACTAGGTAACAAGATGATATGCATTTCATATTTATGTCTTGAGTATTCTATGATTAGCTGAGTATATATCATTTATGTGCATCAACATTAAGTATATGTATATGTATTAGTGTTATGGAATTAAGATAACACATCTTACCAAATAAGATACTACTATTATGCATCACCACTATCATCTAATATGCCATTAACTATACTTCCATTAATTAGTTTCTAAAACCCAGTGTGCCGAAGGTAGTTTACTAAGATGTGTTTTTCGGGAACTAATGATCTCTATTGGATCTGATAGATCACTTTGAGGTGTAGAGAACTACCTTGGGATTGTGTCTCTTGATTCTTGCTCACCTAGAATAGCTCTCCTCTACCAAGAAATTGTATGTGGACCTAGGCAAGCACCACATTGACATGAATATGTAGATCTTTAGACTTGCTTCCCTGGTGCTCCTCAAGGATTTTTGAAGACTAGTTTCAAAGAATTTCATGTATAGGATTCCAAGTCAAGGTCATGGTAGAGACGTGAACATGGTGGAGGCAGGATCGTGACTGGTTGTGATAAAATTTGTTAAGGTATGCAGATCGACGACCCTAGTTGACTTTGGTTGCTGGTATGGTTTAGTACATGAACACATACATTCAACATTGGGTGCCAAGAGGATGGGGATATTAGGGCTTTGTGGATGGGTTCAAAGCAAGTGCTTGGTTGAGAAAGTATCATCTGTTATAGATGGAACGTGTAGGTTCAATCTTAGAGATGACTGGTTGTGGGAGTTTGAGCAATGTTCATCGCACTTGTAACGTCGATGGAGAGTATGTAGCACAAAATTGTGACTAGATGTAGGAGGAGAGATCCTTGCTGATAGGAAATCATCATATCTGGTGGCATCCATCACAACAGGATGTGTCAATATCACGTAGCCACAATATTTTGTGCTCCTAAAGGTGACACATAGCGAGTGAACAAAGGAAGATGGAGAAGATGAGATGAATTTTGGAGAGGTAGGGACCAAGGGCTGAAGGGGATGTGGGAAATGACCGTTGTTCTTTTAGGATTTGGAGCCTAAGGTAGGGGGCTTTGGATTATTGAAGGTTTTTTTCATCATTTGAGGTAGCTTCGACATGTAGGTCTATTGAAGTTGAGCCTGTGATGGAGAAGTCATGTGGCCATGGGTGGCAGCGTAAGGAGGAAGAAGGCTAAAGGAGAGATTGGAAGGTGAAGGGGACGTCATCTCTGTGGATCTGGGTCTTCTTCATTCCTCAATGTAGATGGTGTCGGTGGTCTTCTTACCACTAGGTGTAGGGAGATCCAACAACTAGGGTTCAGGGCACCACAAGGGAGATGGATGGGAGGAAGGGATAGGAAGTACCACACAAATGCGATTACTCAAAGCATAACACATGATCAATAGCTAAACATCCACATTACTAGAAAAGTGAGTATATTAAAACCGCTTTGTATATTACCGTACTATCCAGGAACATATTACATCAAGGTACAACAACCTGTATACAAAATATAGATATGCTCCACATATACATGCCATATATATAAAAATAGGCATACTTCTATAAGGAGTGGGATCCTAGAGGGGAACCACTCCCTATTAGAAATAAAAGGCAACATCCCTTGAACCAAACACCACATAAATTTTTTTACCAAAGAGATGATGACAAATTCATTCAACATGTATGTATCATAACATAATAAATAGCAGCGAAAGAGAAATTATCTAACGATTTCAAAGCTTGATTCAATTGAGGGTCATCTAACCACCTCTTTCAAGTCTCCCAAAGGTCAACTACAAAGGTTGTTGTTCAAGTCCACCTTGTTATCCTCTCCTTGATCTAAACCTAGGGATGGAAGCATACCCCACAAAAAGGAGCAGAAAAGAAAACATCAGCGAAGGCTGGTATGTTCATACTAAACAAGAAATTGAGCAATATATGGAATAAAGGACATCAAAATAAAAGTCTTCCCATATAAAAGAAAGGTACTACCCAATCAAGCATTAAAGAATATAACCACCAAAATAAGACTAAAACAAAAGAGCATATAAACAAGGCATCCATGTGTTCCACTTGTGACAATACCAGAATAATATTTCATGTAGGTAGGAAACACACTTATACCAAAATAATGTAGAGAGAGCAAGGTCTTGTATACATCTACTCTATAATAGGGTGGTGGAAGGGTCTGTCAACATATGCCAAGTAGGAATTTTCACATATGCAATAATTTATAAATATGCAGGAATTTTTGCTTCTGCATTCATATTTGGGAATTTTTACATCCACATAAAAGCACATTCAATATTATACTAGTAGTCACCACATGATTCATATCAAAAGATAAACACGAATAAAAGAATAATGTGCCATAAAAGTAGCATCCACTACCATGGTGGGAAAGGAAGCAACATCCGCTACAAAGTGGGCACATATCATCAAATAAGTCCAACATTCACAAAGCATATGAAAAAGAGTCCAAGAGAATATTCATGATCAAAAGATCAGTAACAAAATAAGATCGTTCACATGAACCATGATTTTCACAAGAAAAGACATAGTGTATAGGCTAATGTCCATAGGACCAAGTGAGTAATAAAGATAGGTTATTGCTCAATATAGAAGAATAGGGGATGTAAACATACCTCAACTTCAGAGTCCAAAGTCTAAAGTCACTTCAAGATCCAAGTCTAGGCCTTTGAAGAACCTATTAATCATATATGTAAATTTTAGGTCAATTTCACATTAATTATTCAAACCCTAAAATAACCTTTTTCTTAATATGTGAATTAGGTTATCAAAACCATTACATATTTTAGGTTACCTTTTCTTGAGTCCAAAACATATTTTATTATATTTTTCTGAATTTTAAATATTTAGTTATGGATTTTACAAGTTATTACATATTTAGGTAAATTCATTAAAATTAACTATTTTTAGGATTAGATTTAGGTGAGAAAAACACCAAAATATAGCACTTATTTTTCTCTATCCAACGACTATTTATTTGTAATTTTTAGCCCAATAGATAATTAGTTATGCATTTTAGAATTTTAACCAATCAGATAATTAGAAAATGCCATGAAAACAAAGAAAATGCAAAAGAGAGGAAGAGAGAGAGTGAAGTCGGCCCCTGCTGACTTCTGCCAACCAACGACCGTTGGTTCAGGAGGTCAACGGTCCACTTTGACTCATCTAAGGCTAAGAAAAAGAAGGCAAAAAGATAAAATTACCCCTGGTGAGAAAAACAAAATAGAAAAGAAATGAAGGGCTTGTAGGTAGTTTCTCTAGGGGTCATCTTCCCCATTGCTTTGCGTGACATGTCCGCGGGAAAATGGCTACTACATGGAGTAATTTTGGGCAAAATCGATACAAAGCACAATTCAAGAAAAAGAGAGCTGAGAAGGAAAGAAGAAGAGTACAACCATGGTCTATTGAATCAAGGGGGTGCATAGATGATGCACCAACCGCCGCAAGCTTCAAACCAAAACATGATCGTTGGCTGAGATAAATGTGAGAAAGATGGAAATTGATATGAGAGGAGAACTCTACAAGGTTGGGCGGGGGTGAGGGCATCACTATTTATAGGGGAGGCTCAATGTTAAGGATCTTCGTAGAGGACCGTGGGAGTCTAGTTCCACAATAATGGGGTATTTCCTAAATCATTCACGATAGGAAATGAGTTAACCATCAATCTTTGTGGAAACTTCTCATGATTGCAACCCAAGAAAAATCATGTGAAAAGATAGAGTATGGAGGGAGATATGGCAAGTTAAGGTTGGGTTTACTGTACACGGCCTGGTCGGACTCCTACCCAAGGTAGGAGATGACTCCACAACCTTTCTATGAAGGATCCAATGGCAAAAAAGCAGCCACATAAAGAAATTCCAAAAATCCAAAAACTATAGTATGACAACGTGACATTTAAATGAAAATCAAATCCGATTCGAATAAAGTGTGAATGCCATTATTTCTCATTTTCTCTCTCTTTTTTTGAGGGTGAAAACCAACCCCAAATTAATTGGAATTTTTCACAAAGGCAAAATAAAGCATGTAGATTCTGGCTATACAATTAGATTTGGCTTTTGGGAACTTTCAATTTGTTAAATAAATCAAATCTTATTTTATCTTTCCTCCATTAATGACATTAGGATTATCCAAATTTGATGAAACTTCACCCACAAGTCATATTTAATGTGTTGGGTATGAATTTTCCATCAATTTCACATGTTGGAGTTGTTTGTATAATTATTTAATATTTTGAAGGTTCTACACACTCTCTCTCTCTTGATTTCACCTTCTAAGAAAACTTTCTTCAAATTAGATGAAAGTTCACCCAAAAGCTATATTTATTATGTAGATTATGAATCTGAGATTATTTTCCTCTTTTGGAGTCATTTATTATTTTATTTGATAATTTGGGGAAAACTTAAATTTTCTCCTTCCAAAATGAAATAAATCAAATATTATTATGTGAATATTGTGAAACTTGACTCCCAAGGCAATTGGGACCCAAGGAACACAATTCTTAACTTCGATTCCACTTTTGGGATTCCTTTTAATGAACTATGTCATAATTAATATTTGTGGCCATTAATATCACATTATTACTTAGGTTATCATATTATTTCACTATTATTATTATTTCTCATCCAACTATGATAACATTATATCCAAAAGAATTATGGATGATCATTAGCAAAAATTTTATATTATCTTATGTGACATATTTTATATGTCTATTATTGGCCCAAGACTAATGTGAGAACATTTTTTTTTGGAAAATTGTGCAAGTATATTCCAAAAAACCCCGGGCAGGGGACAAAGTACAAGCCACGTCCTCACATGTGACTTCAAGCTCCTAGGAATTGGTTACAACATATCCCTATTCCTAGCAATCATAGGAGGTACATTAAGGCATGATTTAAAAGTAAAGTACATTCTCTTGATTTCTAGAGAAAGATGATTGAAGATGACAACAAAGTCAGAAGTGCCACCATTATGCAGCCGTTTATTGCGTTCTTCCCAAAACAAGATGGACAACACCAGTAATATCCCAAAGTTCATTGGTTTTGGCCTGTTTAGACCTCTTACCAAGGTCAGCTAGATAGACATATAGAGAGTAGGAGGACTTGATGTTGAGTTTAAGTTGATCTCGACCCCAAATATATCTCTAAAATTTGCAGCCATCAAATAAATGAGCAACATAATCATTGTGTTGACCACACAATAAGCAAGCAGGTACAGGAGCGCCTGACCAGGAGCTAATCTTTTCCAATGTAGGAAGAACATTGTTGAGAGCTCTAAAGCAAGTGAGACTCCACCTAGGATAGTACTTGGAGAATCAAATATTATCATAGGATTTATCAGTTGGATGCTTTTTCCTGACATTTTCCCAAAGATCCATGTCCGCCCACATAGAGAAGGAAGGCCAAAGAGATACCATACACCTATAGCAAGTAGAACCATTCCTAGCATAGGTATCCAAGGAATCACTGTACCTACTAGACAACCATGAGATCCATATTCTTTGAGCTTGAGTGAACCTCTTAATACGACTTAAAGTATGATAATCACCAAGCTCATCAAGTCGTTTAAGGCCGAGTCCACTTTCAGATAAAGGGTAGGCTAGTTGTGCCCAACAAGAGGTCACAAAACTGCCCCATAAGAAATTAGAAAGTAGAAACGCCATCCTTCATAACACAGCTAGAGGAATTTCACCCATTCACATCCAGTAGCTAATCAAAACCATTGCACAATGCTAAATGAGAACAAGATGACCAACCATAGAGATTTTAGAGCCCGACCAATGTTGAATCATATCTCGCAGCATATCCAAGCATTCATGGAAGTGATGCCTCCAAAGATTTCCACCAGCCATTGGAAAACCAAGATACTTAGTGGGCCAAGTACATTGTTGAATACCCATGCAATTGATCAAGTCATCCTTGTTGTGATAAGAAGAAGAGAGGTATATGTGGGTTTTTTTAGGATTGCATTTCATACCAGAAATAGTGCCAAACCCATGTAGGATCTTCCTGAGATTGGTAAGACTACACAAGCACCCCTCAGAGAAAATAAGAACATCATCCGCAAACACCTTCTAGGTCTAACCTTAGGTTACATTAGGATGAATTATGCATTCATTAGTTCATTAGAGTCATACCAAACACCTTCTAGATATAACCTTAACCTTGTTTAGCTTAATCTAAAAGGTCAAACTTCGAGGGTAGGGTTCGATACCTAGTATGTTATAGCACACCACCCCTTAAAGGGATTTCCTCCTCAAAATCAAAACATGCACATATAAGAAAAAAACTTATTCACCACCCATAAAGGATTCATCTTATTAAGTCAAAAATATTGTTTAGGTACAAAAGGTTCCACTATAATTCCTTACATCCATACATAAAATCATCATGCAAAAAGAGAAACATAACTTTTAAAGCCTAACTATACAACTATGGATTATCCAGATCTTGTTCATCCTCATGAACTTCTTCACCATCCAAAGTAAAAACTCTTCGATCTTGCCTTTCCACAAGTCTTCCTTTATTCCGATGAGGTACTTGAGGCACTTGTTGTTGAGCTGGAATTTTCCATTTTTAACCTTGGGGCACTCAGGGAGAACATGTCCAGGTTCATTGCAATAATGACATATTGGAACACTATCCTTTCTTTGGGAAACATGTTCCTCAGAACGACAATCACCTTCTGGGTGCTTCCTCTTATGATTGTTTTCTTTGTGGGATTGGAATCTAGGATATGATTCGACAGCTAAGGCCTTATCCATCATATGTTGAAAGGCCAAGGGTAGTTGAGGGATAAGAGCACAGCCTATGTTGTAGTTGAGTCCTTGTAGGAATAGTTCATCTCTATGTTCTTCACGTAGTCCTTCAGCATATCTCTCAAGCAAGAGGAACCTTTGCACATAAGCAGAAATAGTCATGGAACCTTACTTTAAACTATAGAACTCAACTTCCTTCTTCTTCAAAGAAGTAGTGCAGATGTACTTTCCATGGAAGAGCACCAAGAACTACTCCCAGGTGTTGGTAGAGATGTCATGAGTCCTTGCAATTCCATTCCACCAAACTCTTACTGGTCCTTCCAAAACATGGGCAACAAATCTAACCTTCTGGTGTGGAGGACATGCCATGCCATCAAAAGTCCTCTCTATGGCCAACACCCAATCATCAGCTTTGTCCACCATCTCTATCTCTCCTTCACCCTTGAATTACGGTGGTTGCATCTTCATGAACTCCATGATTGAGTACTCCTTGGGTTTTTCGGACACATGTGGATTTTTTAATTTCCCTGCCATGGCTATGGAGAGAAGTTGCCTGAACATGGTCAACTCTTTTTAGGAGTGGTGATTATTCCCGCATTAGTAGCAACAGAGGTTGGGGTTTCTTGTCCTACTGATGGTCCACTTCCGGATGGATGAGTTCCTTGTGTCACTGGAGTAGTAAAGGGTGGATCCATCCTTGGCATCCCAAACCTAAGGTTCTGGGGTGTCTCATAACCATACTAGTTGTCAACAATTGAGTTATCTCTAGCCATGGGATTTTCATGCACAAGGCAAGGTACTAGGTATAAGCAACCTAAGATAAACGTAAACATCCTAAGGGAGACAAAATTGAAATATCTAGATAATTGGCTGCTAGTAGATCTAATACCATGTTGTAAGGAGTGGGATCTCAGAGGGGAACCACTCCCTACTAGAAATAAAAAGGCAACATCCCTTGAACCAAACACCACATAAAATTTTTCATTAGAGGGATGATGGCCAATTCATTCAACATATATGTATCAGAACACAATAAGTGGCAGCAGAAGAGAAATTATCTAACTATTACAAGGCTTGATATCTTTATACATCACTACACCACACATGGATGAGAGAAAGAGGAAAACTATCTTAATCAAACTAGGATCAGCTGAGGGTCATCTAACCACCTCTTTCAAGTCTCCGAAATCTCAGCTACAAAGGTTGTTGTCCAAGTCCCCCTTGTTATCCTCTCATTGATCTAAACCTGGGGATGGAAGCATACCCCAAAAAAATGAGAAGAAAAGAAAACATCAGCAAAGGCTGGTATGTGCATACTAAATAGGAATTTGAGCAATATATAGAATAAAGGACATCAAAATAAAAGGCTTCCTATAGAAAAGACAAGGTACTACCCAATTGAGCACAAAATAATATAACCAACAAAATAAGAATGAAACAAAAGATCATATAAACAAGGCATCCATGTGTTCCACCTGTGACAATACCAGAATAATATATCATGTAGTTAGGAAATACACTTCTACCAAAATAATGTAGAGCGAGCAAGGTCTTGTATACATCTGATCTATAATAGGGCAGTGGTGGGTCGGTAAGCATCTGCCAAGCAGGAATTTTCACATCTGCCATAATTTATAAATATGCATGAATTTAAACATATGCATTCATATGTGGGAATTTTCACATCCACATAAAAGCACATTCGACATTATACTAGTAGTCACCACATGATGCATATCAAAAGATAAACAAGAACAAAAGAATAATGTGCCATAAAAGTAACATCCACTACCATGGTGGGAAAAGAAGCAACATCCACTACAAAGTGGGAAAATATCATCAAGTAAGTCCAACATGCACAAATCATATGAAAAAGAGTCCAAGCGAATATCCAAGATCAGTAACAAAATAATATAGTTCACATGAACCATGATTTTCAAAAGAAAAGACATTGTGTATAGGCTAATATCCATAGGATCAAGATATTAATAAAGATAGGTTATTTCTTGATATAGAAGAATAGGGGAGGCAAACATACCTCAACTTTAGAGTCCAAAGTCTAAAGTCACTTCTAGATCCAAGTCTAGGCCTCCAAAGAACGTATCGACCATATATGTAAATTTTAGGTCAATTTCACATTACTTATTCAAACCCTAAAATTACCTTTTTGTTAATGTGTGAATTAGGTTATCGAAACCATGCCATATTTTACGATACCTTTTCCTAATTCCAAAACATATTTTATTATATTTTTCTAACTTTTAGATATTTAGTTATGAATTTTACAAGTTATTACATATTTAGGTAAATTCATTAAAATTACCTATTTTTAGGATTGTATTTAGTCAAAAAAACCAACACCAGAAGATAGCTCTTATTTTTCTAAATCCAACATTATTTATTTGTAATTTTTAGCCCACCAGATAATTAGTTATGCATTTTAGAATTTTGACCAATCAGATAATTAGAAAATGCCAGAAAAACAAAAAATTGCAAAAGAGAGGGAGAGAGAGAGAGAGTGGGTCCGACCCCTACTAACTTGGAACAACCAACAAATACTGCGTCAGTAGGTTAATGGTCCTCTTTGACTCATCTAAGGCCAAGAAAAAGAAGGCAACAAGATGAAATTACTTCTAGCGAGAAAAACAAAATAGAAAAGAAACAAAGGGCATGTAGGCAGTTTCTCTAGGGGTAATCATCCCCATTGCTACATGGAATGATTTTGGGAAAAATCCAAACCAGTGCATTTTGAGAAAATAGAACTGAGAAGGAAAGAAGAAGAGCCCATGAAATTACAGCTGTGGTCTGTTGAATCAAGGGGGTGCGTAGATGATGCACCATCCGCCGCAAGATTCGCACCAAAACATGATAGTTGGCCAAGATAAACATGAGAAAGAGGGAAATTGATATGAGAGGAGAACTCGATGAGGTTGGGAGGAGGTGAGGGCATCATTATTTATAGGGGTGGCTCAGAGTCAAGGATCTTCATAGAGGACCGTGGGAGTCCAATTCCACAAGGATTGGGTATTTCCTAAATCCTTCACGATAGGAAATGAGTTAACCATCGATCTATGTGGAAACTTCTCACGATTTCAATCCAAGAAAAATAGTGCGAAAAGATAGAGTAGGGAGGGAGATATGGCAAGTTAACATTGGGTTTACTATACACGGCCTGGTCAAACTCCTACCCATGGTAGGAGATGAATGCACATTCATCCAATGAAGGGTCCAATGATAGAAAAGCTAGCCGCATAAAGGAAATCTAAAAATCCAAAAACTATAGTGTGACAGCGTGACATTTAAATGAAAATCAAATCCGATTCGAATAAAGTGTGAATGCCATTATTTCTCATTTACTCTCTCTTTGTTTGAGGGTGCAAACCACCCACAAATTAATTGTAATTTTGCATAGAGGCTAATAAAGCATGTAGATTCTGATTATGCAATTAGATTTGCCTTTTGGGAACTTTTAATATGTTGAATAAATCAAATATTATTTTCTCTTTCCTCCTTCATTAATGATAATAGGATTATCAAAATTTGATGGAACTTCACCCACAAGTCGTATTTAATGTTTTGGATTCAAATTTGCCATCAATGTCACATGTTGGAGTTGTTTGTATAATTATTTAATATTTTGAAGCTTCTACACACACACTCTCTCTCGTGATTTCACCTTCTAAGCAAACTTTCTCCAAATTGGATGAAAATTCACCCAAAAGCTATATTTATAATGTAGATTATGAATCTAAGATTATTTTCCTCTTTTGGAGTCATTTAATTTTATATTTAGTATTTTTGGGAAAACTTAGATTTTCTCTTTCCAAAATGAATAAATTAATTATTATTATATGAATAATGTGAAACTTGACTCCCAAGGCAATTGGGATCCAATGAACACGATTCTTAACTTAGATTCTAGTTTTTGGATTGCTTTTAATGAATTATGTCATAATTAATATTTGTAACCATTAATATCAAATTATTACTTAGGTTATCATATTATTTCACTATTATTATTATTTCTCATTCAACTATGTTAACATTATCTCCAAGAAAATTATGTATGATTATTAGCATGAAATTTTATATAATCTTATGTGAGATATTTTATATGTCCAATATTGGCCCAAGACTAATGTAAGAACATTTGGTTACATTAGGATGATTTATGCATTCATTAGTGCATTAGAGTTATACTAAACACCTTCTTGGTCTAACCTTAACCTTGTTTGGCTTAATCCAAAAGGTCAAACTTCTAGGGTAGGGTCTGAGAACTAGTATGTTACAACTGCAAAACCACATATCGATATACATCATCTAAAAAAACACATCACTCCTAGATCTAAACGTACAAGGATGACTCTAGGACTCTACTGCTAACAAAAACTAGAATCTATCAAACCCTCATCATCTGTTGATCAACAAGCTTCTCTTCCTCAGCAACACGATCCTGACCATGCCACTAATGACCACCTAAAAAGACGTGGTGACTGAAGAGGTGAGAACCATGTCCCAACGGGGGATATAACTCTCAACCAACAACTATTGTTTACAACGTGTATCATTATTAAACATTATGAGAAGATTCAGCTAAATAAGTAAGTTAAGCAGATTAAGAAGTTACAACATGTTAACCTATTCCAACATGCTAGGCAAATTATGCAAACTAATCAGATAAGAATAGCAACATTTATGACTAGAAGTAATATTAAGAACTTGTAAGTCCATCACCTACTAAATCATATAAGAGACAAGGCTAGGGTTAAGATCCAATGTTAAGCATGTTCAACCCTAAATAGATATACCATACCAATGTTAAGCATGTTCAACCCTAAATCATATAAGAGACAAGGCTAGGGTTAAGTTTTTTTATTAATGTCATGAGTAATTGAGGTATACCACTCAATTCCAAATGACCACTACTAAGTCAAAATCAGTTCCATACAAGATTTGTAGGAGAGTCGGATTCCTAAGATCTCATCCTCCCTCAGTCAATACGAGTCTGGCACAACGACATGTAAGTCTAGCTACAAAACAGCTTAGTCTGTCCTTGGTATATAGGTCATGACACCAATGAAAAACCTAGTCCACCCTTGAAAAGGTCACCAATACTAGTGAAATCAAGGTATACAAACCCAAGCATCTGAGGTACAACCACAACTGTCCTCAATCACATCATATATATTGAGATATGAACGCAGTCATTCTCCTACTGAGGTATGACCACAACCATCCTCAAAACCTTGAGATAAACAAGTCAAGGAGACTCAGTCACTTGCACCTTGCATACTCAATAATGTGCGCTCTGAGTTTCTATCAATGGAATACTTATTTCCCCATAAAGCAAGTGTTGTCACTAGAATGAATCTATGGCACATGGAAACTACATGATAAGGGTTTCACTTGATTAGTTAAATCCAATTGGGTATCTCTTAATTGCATAAATAAAGTTACATACAAACCCTAGAAAGGTTCTACAAAGATAAGGGTAGATAGAAACTTCAGAATACATAAAACATATAATATAAAGCTTATCACATCATCACATGGAACTATTTTCATTGCCACTCATGAGTCATACTCATCATCATATCATCATGGGATTCCAATCCCTTGTCAATACATACATAGGATATCACCTCAATTAGGGAATAAAGTCATGTCCATGGTCATAAGAGTATTCACATTGTTTCCTACAAGAACATAATTATATTAATCCTTGCATCATCAAGGCTTATTAACATAACTGAAAATGCAATAAATAAGCTTATATAATAATCATTTCATTAGCAATGATGTCTATTTGATAGAAAAGATGGGTTAAGACATTAGGGGAGAGAAACAACTCCATCACATGCTAATTACTCAAGAAAGCTAAGTATCATCATTATGTACTTGCATTAGTTTATGCTCAACAAGGTAACCCAATTAAGGTTTCAAATCAGCAATTAAAACTAAACCCTAATTATCATCATCTCCCATAATCAAGGATGCAATTAGATCAAACATCTTCAATGTGGAGTCAACAAAACCTCATGAGCATATAGATCAAAAACATCATCGACCGCCAAAGGTTGAGAAAGGTTGGCGGCCATTGATGATAGGTCCACTACCTTCATTGACTGATGAGGGTCAACCACATTGGAGACCACAGAAAACACAATGTTGGTGACCAAAGAAAACTAGGGTTCCACCCTTCATCAATCGCTGACATAGACCTCCTTTGACGACTGCTGAACTAGGGTGAAGCACCCTCAATGACCACTAAGGTCCAACTACATCAACAAACACACATAGATCCAATATTGGTGACCAATGGAACATGGAATCATCATCAACCAAAGGGAAATCTCCATCCTTTGAGACCATCAAACTAGTAAACATAGTGACCTCAAGGAGGTGTAAAACACATCGATCACTAAGGAAATCTTGGAGACCACTCAACATCAACATTTTTGGCGACCACATACAATCTGAAGTAGGTTGGTCATCACCATGAAACCAAAATCCATCAATGTCTAAATCGCAAGAAGAATTTCAACTCCAAAACCCTAAAGCACAATCATTATGAGAGAAAACAAAACTATAAGTTGAGAGAGAGAAAACCAATGTTTGCACCAACATGCATGTGTCAAGACCTTCATCTTTAAAGTTAGATTGCATGTACCAAGATTAGGGTTTATCCAAGAGAAGGTATCTATTAAAGATAACCATGAAAAAAAATCAAGATCAAAGAAACTACCTTCAACTTATAACTACGTTGTAGGGTAGATTATGTGCATGCAAGTTAAGTGTAAGAAATAACAGTGGAGAAACTTATATTACTTGCCTTAGAGTTGATGTAGAAAACTTCAAATGGAAAGGAAGCTCCAAGGAAAGAGAGAAAAAAACCTAGTTTTATCACCACTCTTGGGCAAGCTAGATCCACCACCAAAAGAGAGTAAACCCTAGGTCCAAGGAGTAAGAAAAGAGTTGACCTTCAAACTCTAACTCAAGAACTACCATGGAGAACTGTGAATTTGGCCAAGAAGAGAAAGAAAAAGAGGGTAGAGCAAGAAAACAAAGATCAAGAGGGAGATCCCTTACCAAGAAAAGAGAAAATAGCAAGGATTGTACCAATGATCTCAAGAAGGGTTACCCCAAATCCTAGATCAACATGCAAGGGGGTCGGCCACCTTCTCCAAGCTTGTGATCCTTCACCACCAAGAATAAAGGGACGAGCTCCAAGGGAGAAAAGAGATAAAGAGTGTGCAAAGGGCATAGTTTCATGCAAATATATATATATATATATAGATAGATAGAGAGAGAGTGTGTGATAGAGAGAGATAGTTATATAGCATGGGGTTAGAGATGTTGACCTAGAGGTTATACATTGTCCATATTTTGATAATGATTCAACCATTTCATTCATATGTATCTAATATGTGTATTCAAGATTGATCTCAGGTTTTAGGTACATGAAAAGAATCAATTTACACAAGCCCTAGCTTGTTAAAGTTAAAGTCAAATGCAATGCAACCATGCTATTAAAGAAATCCATTCAAACGACCTAAGAAGAATTTTGAAATAACTTGTATTTATGATATGACTTGTAACTAAGATGAGAAAAATATGTGGGAAACTTATTACCAAGTTTTAGTCACTTTTTAACCACTTTGGAAAATTGATCATAGACTGCTGATCGATCAAGTTTCAATCTCGACCGATCCCTTGGATCAATTTTCTGGAGAGTGCATCTGTCGAGTTGTGCATTCATAGATATTGACCGATCAGGATACTGACCAAATGTGATTTTAACTGATCGGTCGAGTTTCCCAGGACAAACTCGACTGATAGTTTGAAAATTGGGTTTGTCTTTTAGCCGATCGGTTGAGTTACCTTTATTAAATCTCGACCAATTGTACTATATGGAAAACACAAAAAAAGTGATTCTAACCATTGGTGACTTGTTTGGACACAAATAGATCTATTACCTTGAGCAACAATGGCTATAATTTGACCCTAAGTGTTCCCCAACTCAAGGGAGCACCCCCCAGCTATAAATAGGACCACATGGAGTTCATTCCAAGGTTGCTCATTCACTACACACAAGGTCCTTGCTATAGTTGAGTGTGCTACTACCCCTTGAGCCCCTTTCTCTCTCTAGTTTACACATCATTTCATGATTTGCGAGTGAGTTAGGATTATTGTAAGAGAGTGCCACGTTTATGCATGTAAAGCTCTCAATCTTCCAATTCTTCCCTATCCCCCTTCTTTGATGAAGAAAATATGAAGCAAGCTCCATCGAGTGAAGAAGGAGTTATAGCTGGTCCTCTTCAAGGTTGATGAAGAGGTGGTGATCTTCTCTAGGTGAAGGAGAAGGCAAAGGTGGAAGATCTAAGAGGAGAAGAAAAGTCCTTCAAGGCTGAAGATTTGATCTTGAATGGGTAAGACCTAGGTGAAGGCTAAAGATTCAAGCTAAGTGGGTAAGTTCCTTGTTAAGGTGGGGATCTCCTTGTGGTTGGATGGGTAAGTCCTTTAGTGGTCTATTGTTGTAAATCTCTATGGTGATGTAATAGAGAAAAGCACTTGAAAAGTCTTAGAGGTTGACCTCTCTAGGTAGTGGACTAACTCACTTCTAGTTTGAAGTGTGGAACCACTCTACATCCCTTTGTCAAGTTCTTGCTATCTGGTGCAATTCTGCTAGAGGTGAAACACACTAGTCGATTTGACTCGACTAGATGCGCCCCACGAGGTCGGAACACATGTGATGGGTTTTTGCTTTCGAAATTTATAAACCTAACTAATACACCTATGTCTACTAAAACAACTACACCCGCAAGTGCACGGGGTCATGTCATAGTATAGGTAAGCAACAAGTATAGGGTCGATCCACAGGGAAAAGAGGGGGCACTTGAGCTAGATTTAGTTTTGTTGGGTTCCTACTGTAGAGACTAGGGTTAAGGGTTTAAAGGTGATTTTGATTGTTAACTAAGGATGAACAAGAAAGAAATTAAAGAGGAGAATGAAATATATGTTAACCCTAAACTAGATTAAGACTAAACAGGCAAGAAAGGATTAAGCTAGGTATGAAAGTGAAAAATACACTAAGGCAGGAAAGAGAAAAGAAAGTGATCAATTAAAGATCTAAGCTAGCATTAACAAGGTAAGAGCAAGGCAAGAAGCTAACTAAGCAATAAAAGAACTAACTAAGCTAAGCAAGCACAAAACTAGGGTTTTAAGTAGTAAAGAGAGGTGTGGGTTGTTTAGGGGTATGAACTTATCACTTAAGTTGGGGGATGACATATGAACATTATGATTCCATTTAGATTATCCAAACCAAACAATAAGTTAGAGTCTAATGAATTAACCTAAGCTACTAACTGGCCATGGATATGCTAAGTTGTGCATAGGGGAACTAGTCTCTAACACCTCCTACTACCCTTATGAGGCTCAATTGGGTTAGGGATTAGGTTCAATTTAATTAGAGTCTAATCAAGTCTAGGTTTCTAGATTAGGCATTCCTAGGGAAGTTAGGGGTTGAGGGTAGTAATGTGGAGGTGAAATTAGGGTTTTGGACCCCAATTACCCCACGTTCTAGCCTTGAGAAGGCTCCATGCTAATTGCACTACAATTATCAAATCTAGCTACTTAGATCTCTCACTTAGGTTTAGGGAGATTGATTAGGATGTAGGAATATGGGAGGCAACCTAGGGATCCAAGAATTGGACCTAGGGGCAAATCCCAAAATTCACTCATACAAGTAATTTGCCTATATTCCTAGGTGATTTCAAACACAAACCAACAAGCAATCCATGGAGAAAGAGATATAAATAGAATATAATCATTAAAAAATGGAATTACAATGTTTACATGTCATTTCCCCCCAACATGGTATCAAAGTAACATGATATCCCCCAAACAGCCCACCCACAGGGGCCTAGCTACTCATAGAAATGGAAAATACAAAAAGAAAGGAGAAAGAGGTAGAAGAAGCCATGGAGCTAAGTGTAGATGAAGAAGTCCTCCTCTCCAGTAGATGCAGGGCGTCCTCCTCCCTCCTCCAAGTTGCAAGGGTGTGAAATGAAGGGGATTATGGGTAGGAACTAGTATAAACTAGTGTTTTGGTGGTGGAAATGGTGAAATGGAGTGGAATGGAGGTGGAAATGGAGTGGGTGGCGATTTGGGGAGCTAGGAGGTGACGAAAGGTAGCTAGCCTCATGCCCCAGCCACCACCTAGGTATATATAGGTGTCTAGGGGGTCTAGGGTTACGTTAGGGGTAAAATGGGGAAAACAATGAAAAAGTGCATGGCTGGATTCTATGAGTAGCACAGCCGTGGTGGGTCACCACGACCGTGGTGGGTAGGATAGGACACGACCGTGGTGTATGGGCATGGTCGTGGGAATTAAAATAGGCCAAATGTTAGGTTGATGGCTGAAAATGCCACAACCGTGGTGGTCACCATGGTCATGGTGAACTGAGGGTAGTATGACCATTTTGTGATGCACGACCATTCTGGTCTGCTGAGCCACGACCGTTTTATGGAGCACGACTATAGTGTCTGTCACTGGCACGGCCGTTTTGTGCTACACGGCCGTGCTACTCTCTGCTTCTGTTGGAGGTTGTTTGTTGATTTGTAAGTGACCTAGCACGACTGTTTTGTGGTACCACGGCCGTGCTGGGTCCTGGATCATCACTTTGACTCGGTTCTTTGGCTTTTCTTGGACATCTTTGCTTCAATTGATCTTTGGCCACTAGGGGTAGGTCGAGGGGGCCTCGAACTTCACTTTGGGTCTCTCCAAGGGTAGAGGAACCCTAGGATCACTCCTTCTCTCTCTCTTCCATCAAGTGTGGTCCAAATTCATGAAAAACATGCAAATAATGTCCATAAGTGCATTTTATACAAATAAGAATATAGGGAGGAATGACATGTAATCTAACAAGTATAGATGTGATTGAAGACCAAAAAGACACAAGATGAAGCCTTAAAATAGGGCTGCATCACCACCCCAAACTTGAAACATACTTGTCCTCAAGTATGCTCCAACTCAATCTCTCTACAAATTTTCCACAAAAAGAAATGACATATGCAATGTAAAAGATGATTGTTGCTGAATAGGATCAAAGATGGCTGAGTGCATGCATTTCACATCTCTCCTCTCCTACTTTCACAATCCAACCATGAAAAGAGCATAAAGCATATGAACTTCAAATATAGCGCATAGAATACACAAGTTATCCATACTTCTTCCATAAAGTTCCGGGTAAACCGTTTCATGATGGTGTTAATCAAGGATGACTAGGAGTGTTGTTTCACATTCATGCATTTAGTCTTATATTTAAAATCATACAAAATGACCCACGTGGCTGCGGAAAAAGGCAAAATGAGCTAAGTTTGATGCTTCTTAGCACAATGGGTATGAAAGTGGAAGAAAGGGTTGCAGTAAGATTTTTGGGGTGTTTTTACACACTCATCTTTTCTTTATTTGAATGCTCTTAAACAAGAGCATCCTTTTATTTTGTTTTTGCTTTTCTTTTTCTTTTCTTTTCTTTTCTTTCTTGCCCTTGGTGTAGATAGGGCATATGGTGGATAGAGTGAAGCGAGGGGGGTAAAGATATGGCCACCCCAAACTTTTGGAGGTGGCCAAGGATGATTATGTGCACTAGGGAATCTTTTTATGATGCGGAGGGGTATGAAGATGGTGGAAGAAGAGTCGGGTCAAAGAGGGGTCATTGGTATGATTTTCCACATAAGACATCCTGCATGAAAATTAAGCCAACTCTTCATCTAAGATATCACACCACATGAATGAACAAGATGAAATTGATATATCAAACAAGTCATTCCACAAACACTAAGCATTCAAAGCTTGCTCAAGTTCACAATTCATCCAAATCAATCACAACCATGAGAGAGATGATGCACATGTAAAGAGTCAAACATTGATACTACTTAGCAATAATTCATGACATTTCACTTGCATTTGTCAAAGGTCATCATTTTTACTCAAAACAGTAGAGATTGGGTCAAAACACACTTTTTAGATATGAAATCTCAAATTTGGGCAAAATTGGCCAAAATGGTGTCAAGTTGCCTTCAATCACATCTAAACCTATATTATTGAACTTGAAGCAATAAACAAGCAAATCCTAACTCAAACAAGCAAAAATTACCACAAATCTACATGATATGAAATGCATGGCAAAAAGAGAAATTTTTTTGAAAATTATGCAAAAATGATAAGAAAGTAAACTACATGGCATGCAGGTATGCAAAGCGGTAAAATCCTAAGCTAGATAGTAAAACAAGAAAAAATGTGAAAAACAACAAAGAAAGAGTAGTAAATGGCAGGTGAGATACAAAAATGAGTGAAAGTAAGACGAGAGCATACCGCCCTACCACCCCAAACTTTTGAATCATGTTGTCCTCATCATGACACTAAAGTCTAGGATGATGGGGGAGATGATCACTGCGGTGGTGGTGGAGGTGCTCCTCCCTACCTGTAGTAGGCACCCCAGTAGTCAGACTGTGGAGGTGGGTAGCTACCCTGGAATGCTGATAGAGAACTCCACCAATCTTCACCCCACTGTGGGTTCCTTTGGGCCTGGGCATTATGAAACTAATAATGGTGGTTGGCCTGGTAATGCATCTGCTGATGGTCCAACCACATGGCATCCTATGTCCTTTGGAATCCCTCCTGGGCCTGTAGAATTCTGTCTTGTGTTGCTTGAATGCCCTCCAGTTGTGCATGAATGGTAGCCATATCATATGCATTCACTGAAGGTTGTTGTGGCTCTGACGCTCCCATCCTTTCTTCTCTTTTCCTCACCCGTCTTGCCACTCTTTCCTCTGTCGTCCGCCTCTGCTCATCCGCCTACGAAGGCTCTTCTAGACCCCCAACAAATATCACTTCAAGGATTTCTTCCCCTCTCGGGTTCTCCTCCTCGTACCTCCTCATTTTTTCCAGAAAATCTGGTGTTGGTCCATATTGTGCCATGAGGGGTGGAGTATGGTAAGGCAGCTCCGATGTGACTCGTGGGTAAGGTGGGTTGATTTGGTAAATGATCTTCTGATATGTAACTATAATCATGGACGAGTGAGCCAAGTACTGCAAATCAACCAACTTGCCACCATCTGCCTTTGTATAGCCTATCATGTCATGCCCCAAGGCAGTGTCTATGGATGTCACAATCCATCCCATTACAAATGGATTTGTGCTCTTGGACGGGATTTTCCTCATGTGATCAATTAGTAGTAGGGATGGCAAAAATACTGTGACCTGACCCGACCCGACCCACCCCGACCTGACCGGACCCGAAATTTGGGTTTTTCAATTATGAAATAGGGTCTGGGTCCAACTCGGGAAGACCCAGATCAGGTCTTTTAACCTAGGGTCAGGCACAACTGCAGCCCGTAATAACCCATGGACCCGAGGGACCCAGGGGCAGACACATGATGCGGCCCGCTTCCGCTTATCGGCTTAGTCATTGGGTGCCCTAGCTTCACAGATTCACAAATCACAATACTCAGTCTCGACTCTCGGCAGTCGGCTGAGCGGCTCTCGTCTCTGAAGTCTGAACCCTAGATCTACGAGGACAGCGACTGCTAGTCTACGACCTCAAGGAGGCTCGAGTGAGGGAGGGCGACGCGACCTACGTGAGAGCTCGAGAGAGGGACGGCGCATCGGCGACGTGACCAGCGACATGACAAGCATCTCTAGTTCGAGGTTGTGTGCAACGAGTTGGGATTCGGTCTCCCTCTGATCGACGGTTTGAGGTCGAGTTGGCATGCATCTCTGGTTGCCAGGTTGGTCGCCTCTCCGCCTCCCCGGTCTCCCTCTTCGCTCTCTCTCTCTCTCGGTGTGTGTGTCCCCGTCACACCTCCTCAATGATCTAGCAAAAAACTTGTTGATTCTCTCCGGTTTTTGGTTCTTGGAACAAATCACTACTGCTCCAGGTGCTCCTCATTTGCCCTCGACTCCCCCACCAGCAATCTGGCTCTTTACTTTGTACCCAGCACGGCTACCGCACCATCCCGGCTTGTTGTTGTTGCTGCTTCGGCCACACTTCCCCTGCTGCTGCGCCGGCTACGATGGCCCTTTGTACCCCCTCCTCTGCCATCCCTAGTGATCTCCTGTAATAGGGGAATCCAAACCCACGGAGGGTATACCATACTTAGATAGGTGTTTGTTTAGTTGGTATGTGGTTTTCTGCTTGCGCTTCTTTGTTGTGGAATAGGTCGTCAAGTGGAGGACTATGCATACTAGTTATTTCGAGGTTTGCCAAGCTAAACTATTTCCTCTCTTTTCTACTTTTTCAACAAACTATTATTAATTGTTCGTGTTTGATGGTTGTGCTTCTATTTCATGGACATTATTAATTGTTTGTGTTTGATGCACTTTTTTGGCACACTTTTTGGTTGTTCTTTGTAATACATATCATATTCATGTGCATAAGAATAATGTTCTTCCTTATGTTTTTTCTACAGACTACTATTGCTAGACTGTTGTTGCTGTGCAGATCAAGAAGCCACTTCTGCAAAATTTGAAGCAACAAAGTAGGAGATGTGAAGAGTTGTTTCAAACTTATCAATTAATTAGAAAGTAGACTTGTAGTTTAAAGAACTTACAATTCTAATCCTCACTGGATTACTTGTGTATGTTTCAAACAATCGTGTTCAAATTTGAAAAGGTGCTTATCACAAACAGAATGTCAAACAATTTTTGTATGCTTTTGGTATTTCTTAAAATGTATGTTATTGGCATCAAGTTACAGCTATGAATATCAATGGTGTATGTTATAATAGGCTTTGTCAAATGGCCCACAATTTTGCATCAAGCTACAACTATGAACTGCCATTTCGCATCATCCATTCTGAGTTTTCTTTGGATATGTGGAGTTACCTGATGTTTGATTTGTGCTCATTTGGATTTGAGAATTCTGAAGATATGGACTGCCATTTCCTACAATTTAGATTTGTCGCTCAGTTGCATTTGTTGCCAAATAATTCACTAAATTGAAGTGCCAGTACAAGACGCTAAATAGGAAATCTGATCTGTAGAGGTCGGGTCCAATCCCTTGGGCCGGGTCCAAGCCCTTGGGTCGGGTCCAAAACGGGAAGGGCAAATATAGTAAAAAAATAAAGTTTGGGTATTTTGGGTCCCGGCGGGTCCTGACTTTCGGGTCGGGCAAAAGCGGATCGGGTAAATTTCAGGTCCACATTTTCAAAAAAAAATTGGGTCGGATGGGGTCCAGACCCTAAACCTGTCGGGTCGGGTCGGGTCTCGGGTCGGGTCTCGGGTCGGGTCCTGGAAACCTGACCCATTGCCAGGCCTAATTAGTAGTGCCCCCAAGTTCACATGCCTCTCCTTGTTCATCCAACCAAGCACAAAAAGGTCTTTGTTGGTGCAGCTGCCTTGATTTTTGTACCTGCCAAAACTGGTGTTTGCTAATGCCTTCTGAACATAACGGAGAAATGGGCTATGAATACCACTTGTCTTTGATTTCCCTGCTACAAATGCACTTTGTCCGGTGAAGCATTTCCACATGGTTGGATATGTGGAACTAGAGTCATTTTCTGTCCTTCCTCCGTCTAGGAGGGCTGCCATCTCCCCATTTGGGGCAAAGATCTGATTTAGCATCTTCGAGGTTATCTTCCACGTCTTATCCCCAATCGTTACCTTAATTGCATTCTTGCCATCATCGGTTGTTTTCTCTAGAGTAGCGAAGAACTACTGGGTAAGCTCGACGTAGGACTCCTGCTGCAATGTTAAAATCTCAAACAACCCCATTTTCTCCATTAATCCCTGAAAATAGGCATAGAAATCCATCGCCTCCATCGTTTCTTGGCATGCATATCGAGTTGCTAAAACTCTACGTGTCAAGCACCCCGGGTGCTTAGGCGCCTTTGCCCTGCCAGTGGTAACCTTGGGATGTGGAAGCGGGTGCTATGGCGGAACCTCGTGCTGCTCAGAATCAGGTATCTCTGTATCATCTTCATCATCCAACACGAGCCGTCGTTGTGGTCGCAGTCGTGGCTCGGGCTGCGGCTGTGCTGCCGAAGAGACGGACGATCGTGCGGCTGAAACTGACGGCCATGCAACAGTAGCGAAGGGTCTCTCAGATGAGATGGATGGCCGGGAGGTGGACGGCGGTGGCTGCGATGAAGACGGTGTCCCTCGGTGTGGCTATTCGGAGGCTTCTTCAATGATAGGATCCATTATGGCATCCAAATCGACCTCCGTCGACTGGGGGTGGTTGTTCCTTGGTTTCCTTTGATAAGAAATGACGCCCCAGGTCTTCTCTACTTCTCTCTTTGCAAACTTCTTCATTTTTGCTCAAAAATGGAAGTGGAATTAGAAAATTTCAAATTTCTCTGAAGAACTGGGCTGTTGGGGCAGAATGGAGAGAAAGTGGCGCGTTTGTGGATGGAAAATGCTGGAATCTAGAGATTAAGGTAGTAGAAATGGTAGGGGAGTGATTGGGAATGGTTTGGGGGTGATTTGGTGGGGATTCAAGGGTTGGAATGGGCAGGCAGAGCGCTGCACAGTCGCTAGGGCGTGGAGCACGGCCGTTCTGTTCTTCAGAGAAATGAGCAAGTGAATAGCAATTTTGCAAATTTTGACTTAAAGTTGCTGGATTTTGGCTGTGGCATGGTCGTGTTGGCTTCTTGTACCACAGTCGTACTGGCTTGTATGACCGTACCACCACGGCCGTTCTGTGGTACCATGATGCGATGATTTTGAGTCACATTTATAGACTTGTTTCACTCGCGTTTTATGCGTTTATTGGTCATTTTGGTGGTTAATATTGCAGAATTCACTTACTTTAGTCTATGACCCTTCTCAGCATCAATTCTCCCTTATTTTATTGTTTTGAGTATAAATGATTACAACAATATGTTTTATTTCAGCTTATGTGGTTTTGTGTTGCAATTTCAGGAAAAACGCATATCTGTAGCCGTCGATACCATCGACAGGTGTCGATACTATTGACACAGCCACTGGTTGCCAACCGCAAGGAGCAACACAGAGTTGATACCATCGACATGGAAGTCGATGGTAGCGACATTCCATCAGTTTGCTGGCGAGTAGATAGTCGATACTATCGACACCTCAAGATTCATTGATGGAAAAGGATAAAACCGACGTCTAAGGGTGTCGATACCATCGACCCTCATCGATGGTATCGAGTCAACATCAGGCGCAACGAAGAAAAGAAAAGAAGACTTAGCGATACCGCACAATGTCGATACCATCAACCCGCGTCGATGGTATCGACACCGTCAGATGCAAGTTTGTTTCAGATTGATCTAAATCTGATGACTGTGATATTTTCGCAACCTAACTCGGTCATTATACCTAATGACGGTGGCCAAGAGCCAGGTATCACATCATTAGCCACTGCACACGTCCCGAGAAGGTTGGGAGAGAAGAACGGAGCCCAAAAGCATGCCCCAGCCATTTCGGAATCCGAAGAAGACATTTTCCTCCACCGAAAGGTTGTAGATCGTGCATTCTATGCCAAGGAATGCTTGGATCTTCTCCGTTCAGGGATTTCATTACTTATTCACATTTTTCTCCATGTTTCCCCTTTTCTCAACCTTGTGTTTCTCTGATATGAACATGCAGGGCTAATCCCCTTTATCTTTAGGACCGGGAGTAGCCTGGGGAAGCATTGTATGACATTTTTATCATAGTAATTCATCATATATCTCTCAAATCCATGGTATGATTTATTTTTCTCAATTATATTATTATTCTTGATCACCATAATAATAATGTAATGCCTTTAATTACTTTGAAAGAAGAATTAACGGTAGAAAAGAGATGAAATTCACATTAATTAACAAATCCCTTGAACAAGGTGATGTACGGTTAATGGTGGACACCCAGAGTATGATCTTCATGCACCTAGTTTAGGGTATAGGTTACTACTACCGTGGAACCGACCTAGATTTAGGTAGTGAATTGTATTGCGAAAGCGAGCAATTCTGACTACAGGCCACTTCCCGGATTGAGAGATGAACCTGAACTTTTATATGGAAATTGATACAATGAAAACCCATGGTGGAACCACAATCCTAAAGATATCCACTTGAATTGATTAAACTAAACCCTTAATCGATTGCTTTGTTTTATTTTATTTTCTTTTGTTTTTACAATAACTCTCAAACTCTTTTAATTGGTTTAGCTGATCGCAAATAGTTAGTAGTAGTCTATCGATAATTCAGTGTCCCTGAGTTCGAATCAGGCCTCACAAGGGCCTATATTACATTGACGCGTGCACTTGCGTTCGACGCACGGTAAAATAGTGTCAAGTTTTTGGCGCCGTTTCCGGGGACACGACAATTTTCGACACTACGAGTGCTCCAAGCGGCCACTCTAGGCCAAATTTTTATTTTATTATTTTATATTCATTTTTTGAAATTCATAGTTTATCTTTCACATTTTGTAGTCGTCTAGCACGATGCTGAACTGAAATTACCATTTTGCAGGTACTGGTACATGGTGAGGACGCGTACCACCGACTACATGCAGCAATCACCAGAGGTTCCACTGCCGGGACCAGACGACGAGGAGAACAACGTTCAGCCCCATCTGGAAGATATAGATTCCGACTCAAAACAAGAAGCCATGGCAGAAGAGCAGACGATATGGGAAAAGATAAAGGATTCTTCCTCATCTGCTTCAAAGGGGGCAATTAAGAAGCAGGCGATCAACATTCTGACTTATAAGATTGATCCTGCATTAATCAACTTGGTCAAGTCAAATGCATTCCATGGGTTAAATAACGAAGACCCAGTGACTCACATAAGTCAATTCGTAGAGAACAGCAATATGATCAAGATAGACAGGTTCCCACATGAGACACTATACCTGAAGCTGTTTCTGAGCTCTCTGGCGGGAAATGCACGAGAATGGTTGCATAATCTTGACGATGAGTATGTGGAATCATGGAACCACATGGTGGAAGTATTCTTTGAAAGGTTCTTTCTTCCTGAGAAGACAAATGATATGATTAGGAAAATCCATAATTTCAGCTAGAAGGCAGGAGAGACTTACTCTGAGACCTGTAAATAGTTTCAGATCATGCTCAGAAGGTACCCGCGTCATGGGCTTGACAAGGAGACACAGGTCAAAATCTTCTATTTTGCTCTTTTCGAGCATGATAGAAGTAACCTAGATTCCGCAGGTTCAGGGTTCTTCTTAAACAACACAGACATGAGGTGTTGGGAAATTTTGAAAAACATGGCCAAGAAGCAATCCTGGTGCGACCAAGACGTCGTAGAGCATGTTCGAGCTGCGGGGGAGTCAAAGGCCATCAAAGAGCTAAATGAGAAGATGGACCTTCTCGCCAAGAAACTACTTGCAAAAGAAGATACCAAATCCGAGGATGAAGCTCAAGTCAAATTCATGCGCCAGCAGTAGGGGTACAAAAGAAATGATTACTCATGGAGGAAGGACAAGAAATTCTCCTGGAAGGATCCAAATAAATTCTTGCAGGACCCCGACGCAAAACCCCAACCGGTGATGGAGGATAAGAGCACGAAATTTCTCAACCAAGTGATCAAGAAAAATCAAGAACTAATGAGCACGTTTGGTCAGTAGAGCAAGCAACAAGGGGAATTCATGAACCAATTTGGGCAGACCTTACAAAGTCACGGGGCTCAGATGAGGACTATAGAAACACCATTGGCGCAAATGGCAGATGAGATAGCAAACTTGAAGAAGCCAGCACAACAAGGCTTTCCAGGGAACACAAATATTCTAGGAGGAAACCAGCAGGCGAAGGCAATCTTGCTACAGAGCGGTAAGAAGATTTTAAACCCTAGGGACGATGAACCAAGCAAACCCCAGTCAGAAATCATAGGTGAGGCCACAGAGGAGGTTCTGATTCCAACCACAGGGCCGGTTGAGGATACAAAGAGGATGTCACAACAGAACCAGTTATTGATGAGGAGGAGACATAGAAGAGGATGCCATATGTGCCGCCGCATCAAAGGGCACAGGCTGTCCCAGTCCCGTATCCAAATAGCGTGAAAGCAAAGAAAGTGGACACCCAGTTCAAGAAGTTTCTGGACAGCTTTAGAAAACTTTCTGTCAACATTCCACTATTAGAGGCAATAGAGCAAATTCCCTCCCATGGGAAATTTCTGAAAGACATCATTACAAAGAAGAGGAAGATCCCTGACACAGAGGTTGTAGTTCTTAAGGAGTAGGTGAGTGATTTCAAAATGGCCCCATTGCCACCGAAGAGGCAGGATTCAGGATGCTTCAATATTTCATGCTATATTGGGAAAGTGAAATTTGGCGAAGCACTATGTGATTCAGGGGCAAGCATAAACTTGATGCCTCTCTCTACGTTTAAGAAATTGAGATTGAAAGAATCAAGGCCAAGAAATATGACAATACAGTTGGCAGATAATTCAGTGGTGAAGCCGTATGGTATTTGTGAAGATGTTTTGGTGAAAGTTGATCGGTTTTTATTTCCACCAGACTTTGTTGTAATGGAAATGCAAGACGAACAAGGTAATGAATTACTCCTTGGACGACCTTTCCAAGCCACTGCTGACATGATACTTGAAATGGGAAGAGGTCGGTTAACCTTGGGTATCACTGACGATCGGTTCGAGATGGTCATGCCTTCCAACATCACACAATAAAAAACCAAGGAGCAATGCCGCATGATGAAGCACATTGATCAGAATATCTCTTTATGTCTTGGTAAGCCATTTTTAGATATGGCTCATGTAATGAGTAAGGTGGAGAAGGGGACACTGGTTGTAGACATCATGGAGCAGACCAAGGTTGTGTCTCTTAGCAAGGCTGTGGGTTTTCCCAATGATGATGAGGAGGACATCCCTACCTCTACTAAAGATGAGGCCATAGCAAGTTCTGTTTTCAATGCATATCCATAATTACCACTTGAAGCCTACCTGGTTAATGTAACACATGAATGTATGAGAAGCAGGTCCCTACAAGAGTGTGCCAAGATGCTTCAGGTGCTTCCATGCTTTTATGCCAGGTACTATGAAGGCCTTGGAGAACTTCCACCACCACTTTAGTCATCCTTGATTAGCCCGCCAGATTTAGAATTGAAGCCATTGCCACCACACTTGAAATATGCATTTCTAGCTGAGGGTGAGAAGCTTCCAGTGATCATTTCAACATATCTGAGTGTCGAGGAGGAAGATCAATTGCTGATTGTGTTGACGAATCACCGAGGTGCATTCGGGTGGTTGGTAGCGGACATCAAAGGGATCTCCCCTACATTGTGCCAGCACAAGATCCGGCTCGAGGAGGGAGCCAAACTGGTAATTCAACCACAATGTCGACTAAATCCTAGCATGATGGAGGTCGTCAAGAAGGAGGTGATCAAGCTCCTTTCGGCAGGTATCATCTATGCTATATCCAACTCGACATGGGTGAGTCTGACACAGGTAGTCCCTAAAAAGGGGGGAATTACTGTTACACATAATTTGTTAAATGAACCTGTCACGACTCGTCTGGTAATCAGGTGGCGTGTATGTATAGATTATAATAGATTGAATGCTGCTACACTTAAGGATCATTTTCCTCTCCCATTCATTGATCAGATTTTAGAGTGATTAGCAGGTCGATCTCATTTTTGTTTTCTCAATGGCTATTCGGGGTACAATCAGATTTCTATCGATCCGAAGGACCAAGAGAAGTCCACCTTCACTTGTCCTTATGGAACATTTGCATACCGCTGTATGCCATTTGGTATGTGTAACACACCGGCAACCTTTCAACGTTGCATGCTTGACATTTTCTCCGATATGGTTGAACGTTGTTTGGAAATTTTTATGGACGATTTCTCCGTCTATGGTGTGTCCTTTGACGAATGTTTATACAATTTGGACAAGGTTTTGCAACGATGTGAGGACACGCATTTGGTCCTCAATTGGGAGAAATGCCACATGATGGTCAGTGAAGGGATCGTGCTTGGACACAAAGTGTCTAGAAAAGGGTTGTAGGTAGACCCGGTGAAGATTGAAGTTATTTCCAAATTGCCCCCACCGAATTTGGTTAAATGGGTATGGAGTTTTCTAGGTCACGCCGGTTTTTATCGCCGCTTTATAAAAGATTTCTCAAAAATCACCAAACCATTATCTGAGTTGCTGGAGAAGGATGATGTGTTTGATTTTAACGAAAAATGTTTACATGCTTTTAATGTGCTTAAAGAGAAATTGATTTCTGCTCTGGTTGTGCAAACACTGGATTGGACAAGACCGTTCGAACTGATGTGTGATGCATCAGATTTCGCAACTGGAGTAGTTTTAGGACAACGTGTGGACAATAAACCCGCTGTGATTTTCTATGCATCCAAAACTTTGAATGAAGCACAATTGAATTACACAACAATCGAAAAAGAACTTCTGGCCGTTGTTTTTGCTTTTGAAAAATTTCGGCAATATCTTGTAGGATCTAAAGTCGTCGTATGGACGGACCACGCAACCATTAAGTACTTGATGGAGAAAAAGGATGCCAAACCTAGACTGATTAGGTGGATCTTACTTTTACAAGAATTTGATATTGAAATCAAAGATAAGGCGGGGAATATAAAATGTGGCTGTGGACTATTTGTCTCGGTTGGAAAGGGTAGATGAGAAGGATGTGCATATACCCATTACCGAGATGTTTCCTGATGAACAATTTTTATCTGTGAAATCGAAAGATCCTTGGTTTTATTACATTGTTAATTATCTTGCCTGCAAAATTATCCCGGATGATTAGACATACCAAGAGAAAAAGAAATTTTTTCATTCTTTGCGTTATTATTTATGCGATGACCCAATTCTGTTGAGGCAGTGCAGGGATGGTGTATTGCGCAGGTGTGTACCGAAGGTGGAATACGAAAGTGTCCTTTGTCATTGCCATACTCTACCAACGGGTGGCCACCATGCTAGTTCTAGAACTGCAACCAAGGTACTTGAGAGTGGCCTTTACTGGTCTACTTTGTTCAGGGATGCCTATGACTATGTGCGGCAATGCGATTCCTGCCAACAGGCAGGTAACATTTCAAAGAGACAGGAGATGCCCCTCAATGTATTTCAAGAGGTCGAGGTGTTCGATCTGTGGGGTATTGATTTTATGGGACCCTTTGTGTCCTCTAATTCTAATTTGTACATTCTATTAGCGGTTGACTATGTATCGAAGTGGGTAGAGGCAATACCCACCAGGACTAATGATGCTGACGTAGTGTGCAGGTTTGTCAAAGAATACATTTTCTGCAGGTTTGGTGTACCAAGAATGATAATTAGTGATGGAGGTACACATTTCCGGAATCAGAAGTTCGCGGAATTGTTTAAAAAGTACGGGGTAAAGCACAACATTGGTACCTCGTACCACCCACAGACACAGGGGAAAGTGGAAGTCTCCAATCAAGAGATTAAGAAGATCTTGGAGCGCATTGTGGCTTCCACGAGAAAGAACTGGAGCACCTTGCTATGGGATGCTTTGTGGGCATACAGGATGGCATTTAAGACACCTATAGGCACTACACCTTTTAGGTTGGCTTACGGTCGGGCCTACCATTTGCCGGTGGAATTGTAGCATAAGGCGCATTGGGCGCTGAGGAAGTTGAATTTGAGCTATGATGAAGCAGGAAAGAAATAGATGTTTAAGCTAAATGAACTTGACGAGCTGAGGATGAATGCCTATGAAAGCTCGCGGATCTACAAGGTGCGAACAAAGCTGATTCACGATCGACATATTCAGATGCGCGTCTTCAAGAAGGGAGATCGTGTACTATTGTTCAACTCCAGGTTGAAGATGCATCCTGGGAAATTGAAATGTCGATGGAGTGGACCGTTCACCGTAGGCCGCATGGCGCAATCATGGTGCGTGATGGCGAGACAACATTCTTGGTTAATGGGCAGCGATTGAAGTTGTATTTTGGTGAGGATTACACAAGGAAAGTGAATGAGGTCAAACTCATTGCGCTTCTGGATGCATGAGGAGCTTGATTTTGTCTAGCCTAAGACGTTAAATAAGGGCGCTTGTTGGGAGGCAACCCACCCATTGGTAGTTTCGTTTAGTTTCTTTCACTTTTCTACATTAGTTTAATTCGATTCTATTTTTAGTGTAAACAAGATACCTTGATCGTGTGTTTAATGTACAGGACTGAGGCAGGGTCGATAGCATCAACCCTTGTGTCAATGGTATCGAGATAGGTACAGGAAGGTGGCTGCAAAAATTTCTCTGAGTCGATACTATCGACGGCCTCGTCGATGGTATCAACCCACCATCAGGTTGCTCACCAGAAGGAGGTCGATAGTATCGACATGGATGTTGATACTCGCGAGATCTCTAGAGATTTTTAGATGAAAAGTGTCTCAGTGAGGTCGATACCATCGACGGTCCTGTCGATGGTATCGACCCGGTTACAGACAGGAAGTGGCGGTCGGGCCTCGCAAGGGTGTTTTCCCTAAACAGAGGTCGATACTATCGACTTGCGTCGATAGTATCGACGCGACATGTCACCGATCTATGAGAGGAGATCAATGACGATCGTTGCACCAAGAGAGTCGATCTGTGGGGTGGGTCTATACCATCGACACCTGTCGATGGTATCGACACCTGTCGATGGTATCGACACGTCATCGATCTGGGCCCCCAAATCAGGCTACCGACAACCGTCGATACAAGCGGAAGACCGGATTGTGCTACAGGTGTCGATACCATCGACCTGTGTCGATGGTATCGATGGGCACACAGCAATTCCAACCACAGTTATAAAAGGGATGGATTGTCGTCATATGATGTCACACCTTCAGAGCTTTCCTCTTCCACTTGTGTCGTGCATCTTGTTGAGCGACCGGAGCCCAGCTACGAGCATCCAAGGAGCGAGTTCTTCCCCGAACCTTCACCGAGCGGAGATTGTCTTCTCTGATCTTCACCGAGCTTTGTCTTCTTTTCCTTCTTTCTCGGCGACGATGGTGCGTACATCCAGTGCTTCTTCTTCACATGCGGCTCCAATGGAGATCCCTGAGTTCATCCCTCCACCTACCGCATCTATTCCTCACCCGTGGATTGTTCATCCTTCCCCGGAGGTCAAGAAGGTCTACGAGGAACTGATGAAGCGCAATATTGAGCCGACCCACTACGTCAACCGAGACATGATCTGTAATCTTGGGTTTGAGGCAAATCTTGCCTATGTTCTTAAAGGGCAGGCAAGGCATACGGGAAGGAGGCCCGATGAGATGGAATTCAACACCGACGGCCAGCCATTCTTCGGTGAATGGCCCACATACAAGGAGCTAGTGGCGGAGTTCATGGCGTCGCTGGACATATGCGTCATGCCAAACGACGTCATCGCCACTGATCGAGAATAGATCAAGGGCCACGTTTCTTTCCAGCTGTACAACAACGATTACACTCTCACCCTTAGGCAGTTCAATTCCATCTACAACTGGAATCATGGGAGAGATCAGTATTGGAGGCCAGACTACCAGACTGACTATGATGCTATTTTTGCCGAGCTAGTGACTGTGCCCCCGGGCAAATCCGTCAGCTACCATAATGTGGCGGTTGCAGATTTTAAGCATCCGTTTGTGCGGGTTCTTCACCGCATGCTCTGCACCACATTGTTCACTCATGGTGACCTGTCTCTTAGCAAGTTTCAAGAGACATATTTGTTTTTCCTGCACAAGTTGCTGAAGCGAGAAGAGTGTAATTGGGGTGCGTTCTTCTTAACGCACGTGTGAGCTGTTAAGAGGAGTACGCGGAAGGCTCCAATCCACTTTGGAAGACTCATCACACCGCCAGCCTCCTATATTGGCTTAAATTTCTCCCAGCTTACTCCCCTCTCCAATAGGAGCAAGGTCAACTTGCAGCATCTACACCTCGCCAACCTCATCCTGCTTCGTGATGGCTTGGCATATGCACACTGCCATGTCAATCAAGCATATCAAGAATGTTCACTTCCAGACCCCGTCTTCCACATTGCAGGCGCTCAACATTTCAAATGTCCTGTCATAGACATTGAAGACTCAGATGAAGATGGAGGCAATGATGACAATTACAACGATGGCGATGAGCCTGAAGAGGAAAAGGAGGCTTTCACCCCTCTTCACACATGAGTGTTACCTAGGAAGCATCCCCACATGCATCCGGGTGCATCTTCTTCTTTGCAACCTCTGTCACCACAACCCTCTTATCCAGAAGAGGATGCCTACTCTATGCAAGGGACGTATACAATGCTACAGGAGATTCATCAGACACAACAACATCATACAACTTCAAATGCCGGTATTCAGGATACGACAAACCGGCTGCTAGAAAACTAGAGGGCTATTTTTGAAAATGAGTGCCTCCTCCTCGACAACCAACAACACATCCACGACAGGTTGCATAGGATGGAGATGTAGCAGCAGCCCTTCTACGATCATTACTGGAGCCAGAATTACTTTGGGGGGTATCCACAACCTCCGCCCATGCCCCAGTATGATCCGAGCTTTCAGGGGAAGTACCCAGCTTGGGACCCCACGGCCCCACAGCACCCGCCTCCTCCTGAAGAATGATTGGTTTCTCTGTTCCACCTTTTAAGGTTGTTTTTTTCTATGAGGTCATAGTCGAATTCAATCTTGGGGGGGGGGGAGTTGGAACATCTCTATCCTTTAGTTTTCTCAGTTTTTAAATGTTTATTGTTTTGTCTTTTGTCATTTATTTCTTGTAGTTCTTAGTTGTTTGTAGGATCCACACTCTATCTAGTGTAATTGTGGATGTTTGAAGTCATGTGTCATCTTGTTGCTTGTATATGGGAATTACGGGCAAATTTGAAAATTTTAGTGTTTTGTAAGCTTGTGTTGTTAAACTTTGAGCACATAACTTAAGGAAATAATTAGGTTTGTCAACTCTAAAATAGAAAATCACAACTGTACATTCTTATGGTTCATGAAAAGTGGACGGAATTGGTTGTTTGAGTCTAAACTGACCAAATGATAATGAGACTTTAATTTGAAATAAGAGAGAGAAACCTCTAAATTACTACACAGGTCAGTAAGTAGGGACACATAATAATTTTCAAAGGTTCAGTCAATTAGTCTTGTGATCTATCCACCCCATTGCTTTCATAATCCACCTTAAGAACTGGAAATGCATTACGGTTTTAATCTCTTTGTTTGCATTTCATGTAGATAGGTCTTGCATTACAGCTATTTTCTCATATTTTTGAATGAAGAAAAAAAAAGAAAAAAAAGATAGAACAATTATACATGTACATTATCCTTAGGTGTGTGTCATTTAGTTGCATAATCATCATTTTGTAGCTACATTCACATTTTTGTGCATATAGTACATCATGCATCTTATTTCTTTTGAAACATTAAGGGTGACGAACTTGTTCCATACCTTCTGAATGTTTCAAATGTATAAGTTATGCAGTAATAAGTGATCCCGACAAACAATTTGTTGTCATCTGTGAAAATAAGGGCTTGGAGAAAAAGAATAAGAGAAAGAAAAAAAAAGTTTTGAAAAAAAAAAGAAAAGAGAATTGAGAAGTAAGTAGTAATGAGAGGGAGAAAGGAACATGTTCTCACTACATACTAAGAAGAATGGGTACATGGTGTAGTTCTCTTAGATATTCCATCTCACCTTGAGATGGAATGAAAGTGCATGCATCATTCCACCCAAATGTAGGCATTAGGGCATTTACACTTGCATATGCATAATTTAGGTCACTTTTGCTTTGTGCATGTTGAAATCGTATAATGCTTCCATTTCTTCCATGAGCCGCCCATTTCATCCACCTGTTGCTTGAATTGGTAGGCCACCGTGATTTTCTCCTCACTCATTAATATCAGGAGAACTGCTTCCATGTAGATGGTAGTTAGGGCGAGCAACGTAGAATAGAAGATCACAAGATGCACCGAGTCTAGACCGGAGAATCTTATTATGTTAACTGCCTTATGGGATAGTGTTCATTATTTTTGAGGTAGATATCTTTTATGGATGATTACTGTCACCTTTAGGGTAATTATCATTATGTGGTTAGTGAGGGCCGGTATGTGAATGTCTGGAGGGGATCATGTGGTGATGTTTGTTGTGACAATCTGTTCTTTAGTTGACCCTCACAATTCTATTCTAAAGTTTAGTTGCTCAAGGGAGAGCAATGTTCAAGCTTAGGGGAGTTTGATGTGATGATTTTGAGTCACATTTATAGACTTCTTTCACTCGTGTTTTATGCGTTTATTGGTCATTTTGGTGGTTAGCATCGCATAATTCACTTACTTTAGTCTATGACCCTTCTCAACATCAATTCTCCCTTATTTTATTGTTTTGAGTATAAATTATTACAATGACATGTTTTATTTCGGCTTATGTGGTTTTGTGTTGCAATTTTAGGAAAAACGCATATCTGCAGCTGTCGATACCATCGACAGCTGTCGATACTATCGACACAGCCACAGGTTTCCAGCCGCAAGGAGCAGCACAGAGTCGATACCATAGACAGGGAAGTCGATGGTAGCGACATTCCATCAGGTTGCTGGCGAGTAGATAGTCGATACTATCTACCCTAAAGTCAATACTATCGACACCTGAAGATTTAGCGATGGAAAAGGATAAAACCGACGCCTAAGGGTATCGATACCATCGACCCTCGTCGATGGTATCGAGTCAGCATCAGGCGCAACGAAGAAAAGAAAAGAAGACTTGCTGATACCGCACATTTTCGATACCATCGACCCGCATCGATGGTATCGACACTGTCAGATGCAAGTTTGTTTCAGATTGATCTAAATCTGATGACTGTGATATTTTTGCAACCTAACTCGATGATTATACCTAATGACAGTGTCCAAGAGCCAGGTAGCACGTCATTAGCCACTGCACACATCCCGAGAAGGTTGGGAGAGAAGAACTGAGCCCAGAAGCACACCCCAGCCGTTCTGGAAGCCGAAGAAGACATTTTCCACCGCTGAAAGGCTATAGATCGTACATTCTATGCCGAGGAATGCTTGGATCTTCTCCGTTCAGGGGATTCATTACTTATTCACATTTCTCTCCATGTTTCCCCTTTTCTTAACCTTATCTTGCTCTGAGATGAACATGCGGGGCTAATTCCCTTTATCTTTAGGACTGGGTGTAGCCCGGGGAAGCGTTGTATGACATTTTTATCATAGTAATTCATCATTTATCTCTTAAATCCGTGGTATGATTTTGTTTTCTCAATTATATTGTTATGCTTGATCACCATAATAATAATCTAATGCCTTTAATTACTTTGAAAGAAGAATTAATGATTGAAAAGAGATGAAATTCATATTAATTAACAAATCCCTTGAATAAGGTGATGTACGGTTAATGGTGGACACCCATAGTATGATCTTCATGCAACTAGTTTAGGGTATAGGTTACTACTACCGTGGAACCAACCTAGATTTAGGTAGTGAATTGTATCGTGAAAGCGAGCAATTCTGACTACAGGACACTACCCGGATTGAGAGATGAACCTAAACTTTTATATGGAAATTCATACAATGAAAACCCGCGGTGAAACCACAATCCTAAAGATATCCACTTGAATTGATTAAACTAAACCCTTAATCGATTGCTTTGTTTTATTTTATTTTCTTTTGTTTTTACAACAACTCTCAAACTCTTTTAATTGGTTTAGATGATTGCAAACATTTAGTAGTAGTCTACCGATAATTCAGTGTCCCTGAGTTCGATTCGGGCCTCACAAGGGCCTATACTACATTGACGTGTGCACTTGCGTTCGACGCATGGTAAAATCGTGTCATACCACGACCGTGGTAGGCACTGTAATAGCAGTAGGAGACTCAAATCTTGTTCAAACATCAAAAATTGATCTCAAGTTGATATTCTATTGATGCTTTGTCAAAATTTCATCTATTCTTCTTCATTTCACTCTGTTCTCACCTGCACATATCAAAACTATACAAAAACTATCAAATACAAGTGTGTGTGTGTGTGCTTTCTTGGAAAAATGTAGAAACAAAGCAAAAGTATCAAAAATGTAGATTGGGTCAAAAATTCCCAAACCTAGGTGGGTTGCCTCCCACAAGCGCTGAGTTTCTTGCCTTCAACTAGGCTTCTTGGTGATTCTTCATTCATTCATCCATTCGGCATTCTTATGTGTCCATTCTTGCAAAACATGCATCCTTCCTTTGCACTCAATCTGTTTTCCTCATCCCTTTGATTACAATAATCATCATTAACTTCTTCACCTTGATGTCCTTCTCTCAAATGCCCATTTGGACTTGTGAAGTGATCATGTCCTATATCCCTATCTCAGACTCGCCGGGTTGGGGTCTTGTACATGTTGATGTTGATCTTCATGTCCATGAATGAGACTGTCATGGTGCTACTGCGCACATGAATGTTGGCATCAGCTGTAGATAAGAACATCCTTCCCAAGATGATGGGAATCTTTCTATCCTCTGGTTCCATATAAAGTATAATGAAATCCTCCGGGAACATTGTTCCTTTTTCCTTGTCTATCATCACCAAGACATCATCAACTCTACCCCTAGGCACTTTTATGGATCTATCCGCCAACTGGAGAGTGCAATGTGCTGGCTTCAACTTGCCTAAGCCCAAATCAACATAGACATGATATGGAATCGAATTCACACTAGATCCAAATCAAGTAAGGACATATCTATGCGATGTCCCCCTATGTAACTAGGTATGAGTGGGGCTCCTGGGTCCTTTCTCTTTACGGTAAGTGAGTGTTGTATGATGGAGCTCACTTTTTCAGTCAATCTCACCTTCTTTGGAATCCTCCCCGTTGACCTTCTTTTCACAGTGCATAGGTTCTTGAGGAACTTGGTATATGATGGGATTTTATTGATAGCATCCAATAGTGGAATGTTCACCTTTACTTGGCGAAACACCTGAAGAATATCAACATTGTGTTTTTTCCTCCATTTCAATTCTGGTGGCTCATCTAGTGTTTCTACAAATGGAGGATCACTAGTTTTTGCCGCACTTACATGAACATGAGGCTGAACGCTAGGGATGGTAGGACCTGCAAAAGGGATATGTGGTGGATCACATGGAATCCCAAACTCAACATGTGGTATCACAACATCATCTTTAGCAATATCAATCACAGTATTACCACTTGGCTACCTTTGCTTTTCTTTATCAACCTTTCTTTGACTTGTGAGCTTCTCATGAGTTTTCCCACTCCTTAGAACTATCACAACACTACCTTGCTCATGATGGGGAGGGGGAGCATGTTGTAACTGTGGAGGAGGTGGAGGTGGCACTTGGGGTTGAAATTGAGGTGGAGAAGAGAATTGAAGGGGAGGAGAGAATTGGGGTTGGAAAGTGAAGTTTTGGGAAAGGAGCAGGTGGAAAGGTGCATTTGTCACCTGGTTCCTCAAACCTTGAGCTGTATGTGGGACTTTGTGGTTCCTGGTAGCTATAGGAGTGTGGTGTCTTCTTTTCTTCCCCTTAGAACTCAATAGAATTGACCAGGTGGCAAGGAACATTTGTCACTTGGTTCTTCATGAGGCTCACTGTGTCACCAAGAATCTTCATCACTTGCGGGCTTGAGTCATCATGTGTAGGGGGTGTCACACTAATGACATACCCCCTTTCATTCATCATGCTAGAAGCTCAAATTCTTGATCCTTCAGCCAACTTCTCAAACAAAGGCCATATCTCCTCAGGTGGCCTAGCCATGAAAACTCCTCCACAAGAAGAGTCCACTATGTCTTGGTCCTTTAGAGACAAACCAGAGTAGAATGATTGAACTAGCTTACACAAAGGGATCTCATGGTGAGGACATTCTCTCAACAGCTTCTTGAATCTCTCCCATGCATTATGAAATTGCTCATTTCCTATTTGACTAAAACTTGTCACGGAATGCCGCATTTGTGTCAACCTTGCTATAGAGTAGAATTGTCTCAAGATGACATTCTTCATTGTTTCCCAACTCATAATGTCCCTTCTTGAATCATACCAGTCTTTAGCTATATCTTTGAGGGAGAAAGAGAACAAGGTCAACCAGATTGTATCATCACTAGTCGTCGACATCCTGAAGGTGGAGCATACTTCAAGAAAGGAGTCCAAGTACTTGTAGGGGTTCTCACTCTCCGAGCCGTAGAAGAAGGGAAAGAGCCCAAGAAGACCTGGAGGAATAGAGAATTGCTCCCCTGGCATTTGATCAACCCTGTTAGCAATTGGCGATTTGTAGTTGCTAGGCATGAAGTAATCTTGAAGCAGCTTGTGAGGTGCATTATGGTCTTCCATCTTGTTTCCTCCTGAATGGCTTGTCACATGCACAAAGCACAACCAAACAAAATAAAGCACGTTAGTAAACCAATATACACAAGAAATGCAAAGAAAAAATGAATAAAGAATATAAATGATGAGGGCAGTAGGAAAAGTCAAAGCAAAACTAACTAGCTAGGTTGAGCACCTCTAATCCCCGAAAATGGTGCCAGAAAGCATGGTGCAATTCTGCTAGAGGTGCAACACACTAGTCGATTTGACTCGACTAGATGCACCCCACGAGGTCGGAACACACATTATGGGTTTTTGCTTTTGAAATTTATAAACCTAACTAACACACCTACGTCTACTAAAACAACTACACCCGCAAGCGCATGGGGTCGTGTCGTAGTATAGGTAAGCGACAAGTATAGGGTCGATCCACAGGGAAAAGAGGGGGTACTAGAGCTAGATTTAGTTTTGTTGGGTTCTACTACAGAGACTAGGGTTAAGGGTTTAAAGGTGATTTTGATTGTTAACTAAGGATGAACAAGCAAGCAATTAAAGACGAGAATGAAATCTATGTTAACCCTAGACTAGATTAAGACTAAATAGGCAAGAAAGGATTAAGCTAGGTATGAAAGTGCAGACTACACTAAGGCAGGCAAGAGAAAAGCAAGTGATCAATTAAAGAGCTAAGCTAGTATTAACAAGGTAAGAGCAAGGCAAGAAGCTAAGTAAGAAAGAAAAGAACTAACTAAGCTAAGCAAGCACATAACTAGGGTTTTAAGCAGTAAAGAGAGGTGTGGGCTGTTTAGGGGTATGAACTTATCACTTAAGTTGGGGGGTGACATATGAACATTATGATTCAATTTAGATTATCCAAACCAAACAAAAAGTTAGAGTCTAATGAATCAACCTTAGCTACTAACTGGCGATGGATATGCTAGGTTGTGGATAGGGGAACTAGTCCCTAACACCTCCTACTACCCTTATGAGGCTCAATTGGGTTAGGGGTTAGGTTCAATTCAATTAGAGTCTAATCAAGTCTAGGTTTCTAGATTAGGCATTCCTATGGCAATTAGGGGCCGATGGTAATAATGGGGAGGTGAAATTAGGATTTTGTACCCCAATTCCCCCACATTCTAGCCTTGAGAAGGCCCCATGCTAATTGCACTAGAATTATCTAATCTAGATACTTAGATCTCTCACTTAGGTTTAGGGAGATTGATTAGGATGTAGGAATATGGGAGGCAACCTAGGGATCCAAGAATTGGACCTAGGGGCAAAATTTGCCTAAATTCCAAGGTGATTTCACACACAAACCAACACACAATCCATGGAGAAAGAGATAGAAATAGAATATAATTATTAACAAATGGAATTACAATGTTTACATGTCATTTTCCCCCAACATGGTATCAAAGTAACATAATATCCCCAAACAGGCCACCCACAGGGGCCTAGCTACTCATAGAAATGGAAAATACAAAAAGAAAGGAGAAAGAGGTAGAAGAAGCCATGGAGCTCGGTGTAGATGAAGAAGTCCTCCTCTCTAGCAACTATAGGGCATCCTCCTCCCTCCTCCAAGGTGCAAGGGTGTGAAATGAAGGGGATTATGGGTAGGAACTAGTATAAACTAGTGTTTTGGTGGTGGAAATGGTGAAATGGAGTGGAATGGAGGTGGAAATGGAGTGGAATGGAGTGGGTGGAGATTTGGGGAGCTAGGAGGTGATGGAAGGTAGCTAGCCTCATGCCCCAGCCACCACCTAGGTATATATAGGTGTCTAGGGGGTCTAGGGTTAAGTTAGGGGTAAAATGGGGAAATCAGTGAAAAAGTGGCTAGATTCTGTGAGTAGCACGGCCGTGGTGGGTCACCACGGCTGTGGTGGGTAGGATAGGACACGACCGTGGTGTATGGGCATGGTCGTGGGAATTAAAATAGGCCAAATGTCAGGTTGATGGCTGAAAAAGCCACAGCCGTGGTGGTCACCACGGTCATGGTGAACTTAGGGTAGCACGATTGTTTTGTGTTGCACGACCGTTTTAGTCTGCTGAGCCACAACCATTTTGTGGAGCACGACCGTGGTGTCTATCACTGACATGGCCGTTTTGTGCTGCACGGCCGTGCTGCTCTCTGATTCTATTGGAGGTTGTTATGTTGATTTGTAAGTGACCTAGCACGACCGTTTTGTGGTACCACGGTCGTGCTGGGTCCTGGATCAACACTTTGACTTGGTTTTTTGGCTTTTCTTGGACATCTTTGCTTCAATTGATCTTTGGCCACTAGGGGTAGGTCGAGGGGGCCTCAGACTTCACTTTAGGTCTCTCCAAGGGTAGAGGAACCCTAGGATCACTCCTTCTCTCTCGCTTCCATCAAGTGTGGTCCAAATGCCTTAAAAACATGCAAATAATGTCCATAAGTACATTTTATACAAATAAGCATATTGGGAGGAATGACATGTAATCTAACAAGTATAGATGTGATTGAAGATAAAAAAGACACAAGATGAAGCCCTAAAATAGGGTTGCATCACTATCAATCTCTCTCATCCTTGCTATACTTGTTAGATAGGACTTCAAATTGCCATTAAGCTATTCTTCCTAATTGATATAATTTTAAGGTCTAATCTATTTTATGAGAACTTTTGTAGCTCTATTCACCCCCCTCTAGAGCCCTTAGATCCAAAAAACGGCATCATAGCTAGGGATCTTCTCCAACAATCTCCCACGAGATGAGCTGATGGATGGCAACCTACTTGGTTCACTAAACCTAGAGGGAGGCTTCTCCATGCGCCCTCTGGTCTTTAATGGCACCAACTTCCTCTATTGGAAGAGAAGGATGTAGTTCTACATTCAAGGGATGAACTTTGATATGTGGAAGGTGATGGTTACACCTTACAAAGAGCCAAATAGAGCTGTTGTAACATGGAGTGAAGCTACTCTCAAGGAAGTTCAACTTATTACAATGGCAATTAGCATCATGTACGCATCCCTCACTCCCACGAAGATCAATCAGATCTCATCATGGGATGTCTCCTATGATATTTGGGACAAGGTATGCATCACATATGAAGGCACACAACAAGTCAAGGAGGCAAAGATCTACATGTTGGGCAACCTCCTAGAGAACTTCAAGAAGGGAAAGAAAGAAGCATTGCAAAGATGTATTCAAGGCTGAATGTCATCATCAATGGGCTAGCTGCTTTGGGCACTCCATTAGAAAGAGGCCTAATCAACTCTAAGATCTTGAGAACTCTTCCAAAGAGATGGGAGTCAAAGGTCACCTCCATTGAAGAATTGAGGAGCCTTGGTGACATCCTAACTGAAGAAGTCATTGGAAATCTTCAAGCCCATGAGCCTAGACTTGACAAGCAAGAAGAAGAAGCTAAGCAAGAAGAGAAGGAAGCCAAGAAGATCAAGATAATACCTTCAAAGAACAAGTGGAGGTTTTTATCCTTGAACAACAACTTGCTTGCCAAAATTCTCCTCCCTCCTCTAGTGAAGATGAAGGCCCTAGTGAGCATGAAGCAAACTACATTAAGGGTAAGTACTTCAAGGGAAAGCAAGCCTCCTCATCCTCTACTCCAAGATGCTACAAGTTTGGTCAAAAGGGGCACTACAAGAGTGAATTCCCTAAGTCAAGAAAGTCTCACCACAAGAGCAGTTCAAGGAAAAAAGAGGATTACAAGAAGGAGAGCAAGTACAAGAGGAAGGACAAGAAAGAAAAGAGACATAAGAATGCATCCAATGCAGCTTGGGAATCTTCATCTTCAAGAAGCTCTAACTCCGAAGAAGATGTAGAGTGCTACCTCGCTATCATGGCCTCAACAAGTGAAGACATTGGTGAGGTAAGTGAGGTAAGCTTGCATGAACTGCCTAAAGAAGCTATCATTGACATGCTTGTTACTACCCGTTCTTCTTTTTCTAAATGTAAATATAAAATAAAATGGTTAGGAAAAATCATTGATGATCTTAATGCTAAGCTTGAAATTTTGGAATTGAATGAAAAAATCAATCTTGAGAGTATTGATAACTTGCAAGGGAAAAATCTTGATCTTGAGTTCCACTACAATGGGGTTGAAGTTGAGAATGGTATATACCTTAAGAACATTGAAAATCTTAATGAATAAAACCAAAATGGCCTAAAAGAATTTGAATTGCTTAAAACTGAAAATGTTGAATTTAAGTTGCTTATTGATGCTTGTAGAGAAGAGAGAGATGTTTATCTCAAAGCGATTCAAATGCTAAAATCTAAAAATGCTATGTTTCTTAGTCAAGTAAATGATCTATGTTCTAGACCTTTGTTGCCTAGTGTTAATGTAGCTGCTATCTCTCTTGAAAAGGATTCATATCTTACTAAAGCTTTATGTCTTGAGGATGATCTTGTTCATGCTAGGGATGACATATCTAGTTTATCTTCTACTATTATTTCTTTGGATGATGATAGCCATAGATTAAGGCCATCCCTGTAGAAATTCCTCAAAGGGAAGAACTCCCTAAATTAAATATTTGATCATTCTACCCAACAAAGTGGTACTAGTGGTTTGGGATTTGTAGGGGGAGCCTCAAAGGGCAAGAGTGAGGCCAAAGGTATGAACAAGATCAAGGAGATCTCTTTCTTTGTAGGAGAATCTTTAGGCACTAATAATCCTATGGTTTGTTCGTATTGCAAATGTGATGATCATTATTCTACTTATTGTCCTTACAAGCCTAAGGGGACCAACCCAAAGATGAAAAGGGTCCCCAAGCTAACTCCGGATCCCAAAATTTGAGTTGGGAACCGACATTCTCCTTTCTTGCAAGGAAAAGATAGATGGATTGTTAATAGTTGTTGCACAAAGCACATGATAGGAGATGTAAGCCATTTTAACAATTTCACAAAGACGAAAGGAGGATTTGTCACCTTTGGGGGCAACAAGAAAGGTAAAGTCAAAGGTGAGGGTGATGTAGGCGAATCCTTATGCATCAAGAATGTTCTTTTTGTGGATGGCCTACATCACAATTTAATAAGTGTTAGTCAACTTTGTGATAATGGTTACCTTGTTCTGTTTACTTCTTTTGAATATTTGATTCTAGATTCCCGCACCTACCAAGTTATATATAAGGGAACTAGAAGTGGTAATCTTTATTTTATTATTCTTAACTCTATTAAGAATGTGGTTGGTAGATGCCTTGTAGCCAATTCAAATGATATTTCTCTTTGGCACCGCCTGCTTGGTCATGTAAATATGCATCAATTAAAGAAGTTGAGCAAAAAGGACTTAGTCAAGGGACTTCCTAAATTGGATTTTTAAAAAGATGAGGAATGCCAACCTTGTGCATAGGGAATGAGAAAATTAGAGATTTTTAGGGGTGCTTACCTTTTTTTTCCTTTCCAGGCGTTCAGTCAATCTACGCAGAGTGAATCGGTCGATAAAAGAGCTCTATTTCCAAACATAAATCAAACTAAGTCATCCTTCAAATCTGAAGGAGTCCTTAGCACTAAGAGTGTTCTTGAGCTTCTTCATATTGAGCAATTTGGACCAATGAGAATGCAATCGTTTCGTGGTTTCAAGTATTGCCTTGTTATTGTCGATGATTTCTCTAGATATACATGGACCTTATTTCTCGTTTCAAAGAGTAATATGCTTGATGTTTTCCCTAGTTTTTGCAAACGAGTTGAGAATGAAGCTTTTTGTCAGATTATTTCCATCCATAGTAACCATGGGGGAGAATTTGAAAATGAGATTTTTGAGCATTTTTGTCAGGAATTGGGTTATGCACACAACTTTTCTTCACCTCGAACACCTCAACAAAATGGGGATGTAGAGAGGAAGAATAGGTCTCTATAGGAGATGGCTAGGACCATGCTTCTTGAGTTTGATACTCCTAAGAAGTTTTGGGCTGAAGTCATTAGTACCTCTTATTAAGTGCAAAATCATGTTTTCACTCATCCATTATTTAAGAAAAAACCCTATGAACTATGACGTGGTAGGAAGCCTTCTATTGAGTATTTCCATGTTTTTGGATGTCCTTGTTTTTTTTAATATGAAAGATTCTCTTAACAAGTTTGATTCGAAATTGTATAAGGTTTTCTTTCTTGGGTATAGCATTACTAGAAAGGCATATAGTGTTTATAATATTGATCTTGATAAGATAGAAGAATCTATTAATGTTAAGTTTATTGAGACTAACCGCTCTATTCCCAAAGATATTGTTTCAAATGATGATGTTGCAGATGAAGTAATTCCTATTCTTAAGAACTCAACATCACCCAAAGAGGGAAAGAGGTGGCAGCTTAAGAAGAAGAAAAAGATGACGAAAAGAAGGATCCAACTCCCCAGTTTGTAAAGAATTATCCTAAGGAGCTGATTTTAGGTGATCCATTTGAAAGAGTGAAGACGTGGGTTGCATTCAACAAAGAACAGGCCAACAATGCCTTAATCTCACAACTAGAGCCTAAAGATGTCAAAGAAGCTCTTGGGGATGAAGAAGGGATCCTAGCTATGCAAGACGAGCTGGAACAATTTGAGAAGAACACAGTTTGGACCCTTGTGCCAAGACCAAGTGATAGAAAGATCATTGGCACCAAATGGGTCTACCGCAACAAGCTAGATGAAAGCGGAAAAGTGGTACGAAACAAAGCACGGTTAGTGTCTCAAGGCTACAATCAATAGGAAGGTATTGACTTTGCTAAAACATATGCACATATAGCTAGACTTTAGTCCATTTGTATGTTTCTTGCTTTTTCTAGTCATAAAAACTTTCTTTTGTATCAAATGGATGTTAAAAGTGTGTTTTTGAATGGTACAATTGAGGAGTAAGTGTATGTTGCACAACCTTCGGGCTTTGAACATGATAATCTACCTAACCATGTTTATTTGTTGCAAAAATCTCTCTACGGACTCAAACAAGCACCAAGGGCTTGGTATGAGAAATTAAAGAACTTTTTGTTAGATCATGGTTATATCATGGACAAAGTGGATTCTACCTTGTTTCTAAAGCACACTTCTAACAATTTTCTTATCATTCAAATATATGTTGATGATATCATAGTTGGAAAAACTAACCTTGATATTTGTAAAGAATTTATTGATCTTATGTAGAGTGAATTTGAGATGAGTATGATGGGTGAGCTCACATTCTTCCTTGAATTTCAAATCAAGCAAACAAAATATGGGAACTTCATCAACCAAGGCAAGTACACAAGTGAACTACTTAAGTGCTTTGGGATGGATAATACCAAGCCAATGGACACACCCATGTCAAACACCACCAAACTTGATAAAGATGAAGAAGGAAGATGAGGATCTCTATAGAGGTATGATTGGAATTTTCCTTTACTTAACTTCCTCTTGACCTGACATAATGTTTAGTGTTGTCTTGTGTGCTAGATTTCAATCAAATCCTAAGAAATCTCATCTTATATCTGTTAAGAGGATTCTAAGATACTTAGCTAAAACCCAAAACTTTGGACTATGGTATCCTAAGTCAAGCGACTTTACTCTTACTGCCTATAGTGATGCCGATTATGCAGGATGCTTGATTGATAGAAAGTGCACAAGTGGTACTTGTTTCCACCTAGGACCATGCTTGGTGTCTTGGTTCTACAAGAAACAGAGAACCTTGGCATTATCAACCACCGGGGCTAAGTATATTGTAGTCGGGAGTTTTTGTGCCCAGATCCTATAGATGAAGCAAATGCTCCAAGATTTTAACATTCATTTTGATGCTTCTCCTATCTATTTTGATAATACTAGTGCAATTAACTTGTCTTATAATCCTTTATTGCATAGTAGAGCTAAACATATATAAGTTCGCAATCATTTTCTTCATGATTACATTGTGAAGAAGGATATTTATATCATACATGTGGATATGGAAAATCAGTTGGCAGACATTTTCACTAAACCTCTAGCTAGAGAGAAATTAAACTTTATTAGATCAAAATTGCTTATAACTACTTTAGATGAATATGATATGCCTTCTAGCTAGTAGTCATCTATCCTATATGTTTTCCATCTATCTTGATCATATTGGTATGCTAATATGATTAAAATTGCTTTTTCATGTTCATGTTGCCTTGTTTTTTTCTTATTTTTGGGTATTTTTCATAAACGCTTGTTTTATCGCATAATAGTACCCAATAATGAGTGACATGTGCCTAATTATATTTAATATACATAATGGACTTGAAAAATAAATTTAATTAGCATTCAAATGGCTAGAAATTAAGTTTGATGGTTTTAGGTCAGGTTGACCATCGATCGAGTTTCCCCCAGGACAAACTCGACTGATCCCTAGCTGAGAGCTTTGTAAAAAATGACCAATCAGTCGAGTTTTAGACTCACAGAATTCGACTGGTCGGTGGGCTAAAACCAACTTAAGTTGGCTTCGGTCGACTATTCTCCCTCTCAACTAGAGAATAGTCGACCAATTCCCCTTGTCCTAGGCCTAAGCTCTCAACCCCAGACCTTACCTTCCCTAACCTAGCCTTAATCCGACCTAGAAAGACCTTCCTAGACCTTCCCCTTGCTCTTTCTTGGTGTGTGAACGTTTTTGGTGGTTTGTTTTATGCGCTTGCTCTTTTCTTCTCCTTCTTTTCACCTCCATGGCTTCACATAGAAGAAAGAGACCCACCCCTAGCAATGAACCATCCTCTTCTCTGTCCTCTCACTTGATTCCATTCAATGAGACCCTCTTTGTCTCAATAGAGGTTTTAAATAGGTATAAGGACCTTCTTCCTAGGAGTCCTTTTCCTTTTAGATCCCTTTTTGAGCCTAACCCTAGGCGTCAAGCTATCATTGATCAAGTGAAGAGGTTTCTTTCATCACCTATCCACCCTGGCTGTCGAGCGTGATTGCTTTCATAATTCCATGTCTAGCACAAAAGTAGTTCACAAATTCTACCCAAATTTGCATTGGAATTATGACTCGCTTGTACCCCCTCTGAATACTCAAGTGATCCTTACTTTGATGATCACCGGGAAGAAATTCCAAATCTCTGAGGATATCCTGAATGTTTTCTTTTCAGGAGTCGATGAGAATGACACCAAGCGTTAGGATTGTGGTGTTGATCTTTTGAATCCTAAAGGTTTCTACAAGTAGAATGAGATCACTCTTCCTGATATCCATCGCTTTCTAAAGAAACTTGATGTTCCCTATAAGAAGAAGAGCTCCCTACCCTCCTCCTCCTTAGATCTCAAGAAGTGTATATTAGCCCTAGTGATCAATTGTAACATCCACCCAAAGAAAAATCAAATGGATATTGCAGAGAACACTACGGTGATCATATACTGCATCTTAGAGAATGTCGGAGTCAAGTGGTCTAGATATATCCTCCATCATATGTGTTACAACCCTAATTTTTGGGTTCTTTTCGTGAGAAATGTAATTTCTCATATTAACAATTTTTGAACAAATAAAGATATGATTTCTTTTGAATAAATGGATTTTGTTTACAATAGCCTTGATGATTGTGTTATGGGCTTTATTGGCTATTGGGCCCGATAATAAGGAGATTCAATTAGTAAATGAATAATTGAGTTTTTGAGAAAAGGAAAGAGGTAGAAACCTCTAGAAGGCAAAGAGATGTAATCCAAGGATGGATTTCGTGCCTCTTGGGTTCCTTGGGTTCCAAGGAGTCCAAAATTGCAAAAAGAAAGAAATAAGAAAATAAAAGATTAATTAAGTATTTCTTTAGTAAGAAAGAAATTCAAAATAATGTTATAAATGTTGGAAATAATTGGAAAAAGGTATAATTGAGTGATCCTTTGTGGATTTTCGTATCCCAAGGATTCCTAATGATAAAATGAATACCAATTAGGAAAATAAAAGAGAAATAAAGAGAAATCCTCAAAAAGAAATATTTTAATAAGAAATAAACATAATAATGAAGAATAATGCATTTAGATGCATCTAGAAGGATAGTGAGTATCCAATAAAAAGGATTTCGAAATAATAGAGTTTCTTGGGATCCAAGGAGTACCAATAAAGAGGAAAGAGAGAGAAAATACCAAAAATTGCAAAATAAGAGGATAATGTGATGCATTATTAAGGAATTATGTAATATTGATGAAAAGGAGGTATTTTCTATTAAAAGAAAACACAATCTCATGACCAATGATTAAAAGGCAAGTGCAAAGAATATAAAAGAAGTTATTTTTGAAATATTAAGATCTAAAGCATAAAGAAATATCAAGGAGATAAAATTCGGTTTTGCTAAAGACTAAGGGATATGAATTATTAAGGAAATAATTAGAAAAGAGAGGTTTTCTTTGTGAAAAAGGAAAGGAGGTTTCCCATAGACTATGGGACTTGCTCTCCTCGTGGGTAGGCATGCTAGTACACTGCTACATAACCCTATAAAGGGGACGGATCCACAGGCTCATGTTTTTCCTTATCTCCCACTCTTCTCCTACCATGCCACCGTCCAAACCCTAACCAAGGGAGGAACGCGACCACCTAGTGTGATGAAGGGATGTGGAAGGAGCGATGATGGAAGCATGATCCACCCACAATGCCGGAGGGAGGTGGAACCACCATCTGCACCTGCGTAATGCCAGCAGAAGGGTCATTGGCTGTTCGCAGTTGCAGGCTTTGCAGGTGTGAAGCCAGCCACCGTGGCTAGGTATTGAAGGCTTAGCTGAGCTCGAGGGGACATAGCGGAGGCAAGAGACCACCCCTGATGGACGTCGAGGTTGGGAGAAGGCGGCAGGGCCACGCTCAATCGCTGCTGCAACGACAACATAGGGTTTTGTAAGGTGGAAGACGACCAAGATACATCGGACGAGTATACCCCTCCGCGTGCTAGAGAACCAATAACTCTAGTGAAGGGCAAAAGGGTCATTTGGTTAGGTTTTCCCAAAGCGGCGCATTGCATGGGTATGCTGACGTGTCAGCATGCTATTGGCTCAACTAAGATTTTATTTGAAACTCAGATTAAAACAAGTCATATATGAAAATTGATCCTTAGAACGATAGGAACACAAAGGAATTTTGTTTGAAGCCTAATTCTTCTTGAAACTCAAAAAATATAGGGTTTTACATCTTTTGATGCATTAATTGATAGAAAAACCCTAGAATGATGTAAAAATGAACACGAGGAATCTTTTATATGTTTTTTTATCAATCGTAACCTGTTAAGAATAAAAGGAATGGTAAAATCATAAAAGGATGATTAGAATGTTGATTTTAGGGTTTTATGATCATGAACATGGTTTAATAGACTAAAAACCCTGATTTGAGTAAATATGAGTTTTAGTGCTCATGACATGATATTGCAAGAATACAACTATAATATAATGATTCTTGAACATAGTTTGGATTAGATAATTCTTAATGAAGACAATTGAGATGCTTAGGGTTTTGTAGTAAACCTTAGAAACCCTAAATTTAATATAAAGGATACATCTTTGAAGACTAATAGGTTAATTTGAAAGATATTAACCTGTTGATTAATTATATAGAGTTTTCATCCGTTTTGTATACAAAATTGGTAGTTTTAGGGTTTTAATACATAAATGAAGAATAATTCATATGGGAATCCTAATTTGGGTAAAAGAAGAGGAAAACCATGATTTTTCGGATTAAGGAAGTAAATTACTAAATGATGATCCTAAGACTGTTAGGAATATTAAAATGAGAGAATTTAAAGGTTTTAAGTAGATTTGATGAATTAGGGTTCTTAATAACTAAGAATGGAGGCAAAACCTTAATTTCCAAGGAAACCCTAAAATTGGAATAGAAATCCTAAGGATTATGATGATATTGGATAAATATTAATAAAAGGAAATTGGTATATTTATTTCAGGGTTCTGTGCAATATTGGTTGCTTGATTGGGATTTCTATGTTCTGGTTAATTCTGTCTCAAATCTACAATCAAAGGTATGTGGTTACGCTTATGATTATCCCGACTAGTTTTTTGAAGATTTTATCGATGTTTCCCTCATGTCTTGAAATAATTGTTGGATGCTTTTATTTCATGCAACTATAGAGTGACTATGACTATCACTATGAATATACATGTATAACTGGATAGAACCGGGTCCACCTCTGGGGATTGTAAAGGCTAAAAAGGGGTAACCTAGAGTAAGGTCTAGGTTATCGTGGGTTAGAAATTGGGCTACCAAGTGTAGTGCCATGAGACCCATTAGCCTTCCATGAGTTAAGGAGTGGGCTACTTACGAGTAGTGTCATGTGACTCAACCCTAGAAGCTGGTTCACCTATATATGAGACCATGAGGGGTTTAATGGGGATCGACCATAAGGAAGGTAGTATCCAGGTCCACTATAGGGATAACACAGAGGATAGGGTACTCATGGATTCACTGAGTTATATTTAAAATGTAATCTTGGTTGTTAAATGATTAATTGAATGATTATGTTGTTATGAATAATTGCACGATTATTGTTTCCCCCACATACCAGCTTTGGCTGACCGACATTTTGTTTGTCGGAATTTTAGGTACAAGCCAAAAGGACAAATAGTAAATTGTCATATTGCGAAATACATGAAGTAAAATTCAAGGAGGATTAGTTAGAGTAGAATACATACATGGATAGAAGTTTAGAAATCCACAATTTTCAAAAGGTATGCAAAATTTTATTACAGATTTTCAGTATAGATTTTTGAAATTTAATAATTGTTCTTGGTTAAGTGCCGAACCTTTGATCCAGAAGTGATGGGTGTGGCTTCGACCTCTCGGTCTCCCTTAATTGGGGGTTATCGGGAGGTGGGGTCGTAACATTTGGTATTAGAGCGTAGGTTCCTCACTTAACCATTAATAATTATTAAATTTTACAAACTCCATAGAACCCAAGGGAGTTATTAAAGGATTATCCGAAAGACGGAGGTGTCTAGAAAAGGATCACGATCGGGGCCTGGCAATATTTTTCGTCTGCATCGCTAGTCGGAATACGAGGACTCCCGGATCCGTGTGATTGCCTAGCCAAAGTCTTAGGGTATGAATCGGAATAAGATACCTTTAGGACTTTCTCATCTTGTTCATCCCTTCTCATCACAAATTCTGTTAAGGACCTTTAGGATTAGGGTTTTCTCTGTTCTCCTCGCCCTCTTGAGGTATGGGTAAGGTTAATAAGGTCTAAGAAATCCTCCACCAAATTAATGAAAAAGTATGTAAATAAGATGTCATGGACATAAGATTAATAGATTATGGTAAACTAAAGAATAAATACATGCTTAGGTCGTATGACATAAGTTGTCATGCCCTCACAAGAGACCTAAGGCTAGACCTTCTTATCAGGAGGATAGATAAAGAGAGTTAGTCTTGGAGATAGAAATCTCCATTACAAGTAGAGACCTGCCTCATCCTCTGAGGATGATGTTAACCCTAACCCTAAGTGAAGGTTAGAGAGGGAGAGACAACATGATGAGTTGGATAGACCAGGTGTTTGAAAGGACATGCCTTTGGGATGCCATATGATCCATGGGTGTCCTAGCACCTGTGGAAACCCAACCCTGGGAAGGGTCGTGCATGTTAGAGTAAAGGATAGCTCCTTCGATGATGATGTTAGTGAAGGACCTATAGAAACTTTATGGGCTTATGCTAGTAAGGCATAGCATGCACCCAGAGTACATTAGTAGGGTGAGCAATAGGTTGAAACCCTGACCAAGAGAGAGTGAATGATGGCTTATGAAATAAGCATAAAGAACTATGGATAACCTTGAGCGAACATAAGGTGAACATAGGCTTCATCTAGGTAGGGTCATGCTTTTGAGGTTGATCCTTCATGAAGAGAGGACCTCTAATGGTGAGGTTAGTTGTAGGGTTAGCTCTAGAGAGAGAGCAGGAAACCCAGCAAGAAGGTTGGAATCCTAGACTCTGAGATATGAGGAGAAGTCGGGAATTGAGGATGATGCGACCTAAGTGGATGATAGTGGTCACCACATGCTTGATCCCTAGAGGTTGATGATGTCTTGGTTGCCATGGGAGGGACCAAACCCTAGAGGGGGTTGAGGTTTCTGGCACCTATGTGCCTATGGTGTAAATGTTTACCTTCTGAGAAAGGAAGAAGATGTTTTGTATACCCTGAAGAGGATTTGTAATAGGTTATGAGGCCTTGTACCTTATTGTTTGTCCTTGAGGAGGATCCAAGTCTAAGTGTTGCTCGAGTTGAAGGCTGACAGGAAGTGCATGTCATGCCTTTTTCAAGCTTGATTCATGGTTAAGAGATAGAGCAAGCAGTTGGACACCTAAAAGTGAACCTAGGGTTCCTAGGCCTAAGAGGGGAAGTGGTATACCTAATGCTTGTGATGAGAATTAAGTTGCTATAGTTTTGAGCATGGTACTCCTCATGTATAGAGAAAAGGTAAGCCCCTTATGTTTAAGGTATGTTTGATGAACCCCTCCCAGCTACGTTGATGACAAGGGAAGGTATGATCTTGATCCAATGTTGAGGGATGAGAACAAGTATGACCTAGCATGGTTAGTTAGTGGTCCACTTGTGCCTTAGCAGCTGTTTGGTTAGGCATGCTCATATGGATGTAAACCCTAAGGATGTTTGTGACCATGTTGTAGTTTCTTCCCATCCTAGGAGAGGGACCCTTTTGTAGGGGGTATACCAGTTTTGTTGGTTTAAGTAACCTAAAGAGGTCTCATAGGATCTTGAGAAGCTAAGTGAAAAGTACATGGTATGAGAATGAACCTGTAGATCCATAGATATCCATCTCTAAGTGCATGTGGATGTGTTACCATGGAGGTAACCGGTAAGGGGCCTGACTAAGATAGGCAGGTCACCATGACCCCTATGAAGTAATGGATGTCAGCCCATGTATACAAAGAGAGATGATGAAGGCTTGGGCAAGGTTCTAAGTTGGACATGTACTATAGATAGAGAATCCTAAGTCTATCCTAGGGTCAGGTGGGGATAAGACCGATGGAAGTAGGAGTTGCCTAATTTCCTAGTTGCACATGACCATAGGGTTGAGAGGTAACAACTATCATTGTCTGAAGGCCATAGGTTAGGAGATTGATCACCTTCATCAACTCATGGGTCCCAAAGGGCAGATGAGTAAGGCACTCTCGGGATGCATAAGGGAAGAGGGATGACCCTAAAAGTGCCAGCACCCTATAGACCTAGAGGAGATGACCAAGGTTTGTGTGGTGACCCAAGTAGGTTCCATATGAGTTTTCCATGGAAGTAACTTTGATATCAAGATGGTTGTGATGTTGAGACATAAGATGCATGTTTCAACTTAAAAATGTACTGGCAAGGTGGGGTGTACCATCTCTACTCTTGGAACAGTAAGAACTTTGTATTTGGACTGTAGCCAAATGCTTATTTCCTCTTGTTATAGGAGTGAGAGATAGGACAGTATGCATGTCGTACACCAAGGATAAAGATGATGTGGGTTGGAACGTTTCCATGAGATATGGGAACAGAGAAGATAACATACTCTAGAAAAATGAATGGTACATGTATGGTTTGCAAACACTAAGAGGAATGAGGTAGTCACCTTATGAGGATGTTTTTATCATGAGATATGAGTCATACAAGGTTGAGTTTGATCACCAAGAAGATGAGCTCAGAGTTTTCTTGATGAAAGCAGACTTAGAGTCCAGATGAGATGATAAGTGAAATACATGAAAGTGTAGGTTTTCAAATGATACCTAATACATAAGAAGGTGAAGTAGTAATGGAAGCCCTGGTTGAGATATATCTACCTAGTTTGGCTAGAAGAGGTTGTTAGACTAACCCTAAGTCTGGAAAAGAAGATATGTTTGGTTAACACTTTGATATAATGAGATCAGTTAATGGTTGTCTGGTTAGCCAGTCTAGTCTTTGATGCAATGAAAGGATGGTGGTAGAACCTCAGATGCACTTCTTTGGAAAAGAAGGTGATGAAACCCCAATTAGAGTGGTTTAGGGTTTTTGAGGAATTGATCTTTAAGAATAATGACATATAGGAGATCATGGTTTTAAGATCACCATACACCGTACTACGAAGATAATAAGTGACAGTAGTACTTTAGATTCCTAAGATTATGTTGCATGTGGTATATGGACATGCAAGCCAAGGGTGAAGGACGAACACCAGTAACCCAGTACGTGGATATAAAGGATAAAGAGTCCCCAAAAGAGAAAGGGAGTTCATCACTATGGATGTTGTAAGTCTCCCCTAGACCAAGGAAGGTCAAGATGCAATATGGCTTATGGTAAATCGTCTTACCCAAATGACATGAGAAAGAAAGAATTCTGTCCAGGGACAGATTGGGTTGAACTACCCAGGAGAAAGATGATTCAACTACACCATGTTGCGAGTTCAAAGGTTCTTAAGTTTGACCTAAAGGTTCCCTTCCAAAAGGTGGAAGTAGGTACATGAAGAACTCGATGTTAGTACAGTTTATCACCCATAACTAATGGTTAGTATGATCTAGACTAAAGGGTCTGATGAGAGTATATGTGCTCATTCAGGGTGATAGCTAGAGACAATTCTTGTCCTATGAAAGATGTGATGATCACCACTATATCCAGTATCGGGATCTAAAGAACCTCTGTAAGGGAGGTTGTGTCGGTCACCACTTCAGTAAGGTGATGTTGGTGAAAGGACCATGTGATGGTTAGAAAAGTACCACATTGTGTGTATATGAAGTCGCTTTGATCGTGCAATGGCTGAAAGGATCCTAGAGACGACATGAGTCGTGAGCAGATGTAGAGTAGACTGACATGTAGATCATTGTGGGAGAATATGTGACATGAACATCTAACCCCTCTAAGTTATAGCTAAGAGAGATGAGTCCCCGATGCATGGGTTCTTTTGGTATGGTTTGGTGGAGAAGGTTAAGTTTGATCTTACCCCTCAGGATAAAGTAATGTGTGATAAGTTCCAAGATGTCCAATTTAGAGCACTATGTGAGGTACCCCGACCATGTGTTGAGCAATGAACCTAGTGAGCCCCAAGGGAGGCTGAAATGGCCCGAGTCACCTGTGCAGTTTATAGACGCAAGGATGAAAGAACTCAGAGAAAAGAATATGTGATGATAAAGGTTCTATGGTAGTGCCATGAGTACGGTAAAGCCACATAGGGGCCAATGATGGACATGGAAAAGTCTTATCCTGAATTGTGTATTTGCTTGATAAGAATTTTGATGACAAAATTCCTATAAGAGGGGAAGGATGTTACAACCCCAATTTTTGGGTTCTTTTGGTGAGAAATGTAATTTCTCATATTAACGATTTTTGAACAAATAAAGATAAGATTTGTTTTGAATAAATGGATTTTGTTTACAATAGCCTTGATGATTGTGTTATGGGCTTTATTGGCTATTGGGACCGATAACAAGGAGATTCAATTAGTAAATAAATAATTGAGTTTTTGAGAAAAGGAATGAGATAGATACCTCTAGACGGCAAAGAGATGTAATCCAAGGATGGATTTCATGCCACTTGGGTTCCTTGGGTTCCAAGGAGTCCAAAGTTGCAAAAATAAAGCAATAAGAAAAGAAAAGATTAATTAAGCATTTCTTTAGTAAGAAAGAAATTGAAAATAATGTTAAAATGTTGGAAATAAGTGGAAAAAGGTATAATTGAGTGATCCTTTGTGGATTTTCGTATCCCAAGGATTCCTAATGATAAAATGAATACCAATGAGGAAAATAAAAGCGAAATAAAGAGAAATCCTCAAAAAGAAATATTTTAATAAGAAATAAGCATAATAATGATGAATAATGCTTAGATGCATCTAGAAGGATAGTGAGTATCCAATAAAAAGGATTTCGAAATAATAGAGTTCTTGGGATCCAAGGAGTCCCAATAAAGAGGAAAGAGAGAGAAAATACCAAAAATTGCAAAATAAGAGGATAATGTGATGCATTATTAAGGAATTATGTAATATTGATGAAAAGGATGTATTTTCTATTAAAAGAAAACACAATCTCATGACCAATGATTAAAAGGCAAGTGTGAAGAATATAAAAGAAGTTATTTTCGAAATCTTAAGATCTAAAGCATAAAGAAATATCAAGGAGATAATATTCGGTTTTCCTAACGACTAAGGGATATGAATTATTAAGGAAATAATTAGAAAAGAGAGGTTTTCTTTGTGAACAAGAAAAGGAGGTTTCCCATAGACTATGGGACTTGCTCTCCTCATGGGTAGGCATGCTAGTACGTTGCTACATAACCCTATAAAGGGAACAGATCCACAGGCTCACATTTTTCCTTTTCTACCACTCTTCTCCTACCATGCCACCGTCCAAACCCTAACCAAAGGAGGAAAGTGACCACCTAGTGTGACGAAGGGCTGTGGAAGGAGCGATGATGGAAGCAGGATCACCCACGATGCCGGAGGGAGGTGGAACCGCCATCTGCACCTGCACAATGCCTGCAGAAGGGTCGTTGGCTGTTCGCAGTTGCAGGCTTTGCAGGTGTGAAGCCAGCCACCGTGGCCAGGTATTAAAGGATTAGTTGAGCTCGCAGGGGCACCGCGGAGGCAAGAGACCACCCCTGATGGCCGTCGACGTCGGGAGAAGGCGGTAGGGCCGCGCTCGATCGCTGCTACAACGGCAGCGTAGGATTCTGTAAGGTGGAAGACGACCAAGATACATCGAACGAGTATACCACTCGGCGTGCTAGAGAACCAATAGCTCTAGTGAAGGGAAAAAGGGTCATTCGTTTATGTTTTCCCAAAGTGGCGCATTGCATGGGTATGCTGACATGTCAGCATGCCATTGGCTCAAGTAAGATTTTATTTTGAAAAATCGTAACTAATTCTAGGAAACACGGATTAAAACAAGTCATATATGAAAATTGATCCTCAGAATGAGAGGAACACAAAGGAATTTTGTTTGAAGCCTAATTCTACTTGAAACTCAAAAAGTATAGGGTTTTACATATTTTGATGCATTAATTGATAGAAAAACCCTAGAATGATGTAAAAATGAACATGATGAATCTTTTATATGTTTTTTTATCAATCTTAACCTGTTAAGAATAAAAGGAATGGTAAAATCATAAAATGATTATTAGTATGTTGGTTTTATGGTTTTATGATCATGAACATGGTTTAATAGATTAAAAACCCTGATTTGAGTAAATATGAGTTTTAGTGGTCATAACATGATATTGCAAGAATACAACTATAATATAATGATTCTTGAACATAGTTTGGATTAGATAATTCTTAATGAAGATAATTGATATGATTAGGGTTTTGTAGGAAACCTTAGAAACCCTAAATTTAATATAAAGGATACATCTTTGAAGACTAATAGGTTAATTTGAAAGATATTAACCTGTTGATTAATAATATAGAGTTTTCATCTGTTTTGTATACAAAATTGGTAGTTTTAGGGTTTTAATCCATAAATGAAGAATAATTCATATGGGAACCCTAATTGAGGTAAAAGAAGATGAAAACCATGATTTTTCGAAATAAGGAAGTAAATTACTAAATGATGATCCTAAGACTGTTAGAAATATTAAAATGAGAGAATTTAAAGGTTTTAAGTAGATTTGATAAATTAGGGTTCTTAATAACTAAGAATGGAGGCAAAACCCTAATGCCAAGGAAACCCTAAAATTGGAATAGAAATCCTAAGGATTATGATGATATTAGATAAATATTAATAAAAGGAAATTGGTATATTTATTTCAAGATTTTGTGCATGATTGGTTGCTTGATTGGGATTTCTATGTTCTGGTTCATTCTGTCTTGAATCTGCAATCAAAGGTATGTGGTTACGCTTATGATTATCCTGACTAGTTTTCTAAAGATTTTATCGATGTTTCCATCATGGCTTGAAATAACTATTGGATGCTTTTATTTCATGCAACTATAGAGTGACTATGATTATCACTATGAATATACATGTATAACTGGCTAGATCTGGGTCCACCTCTGGGGCTTGGAAAGGCTAAAAAGGGGTAACCTAGAGTAAGGTCTAGGTTATCGTGTGTTAGAAATTGGGCTACCAAGTGTAGTGCCATGAGACCCATTAGCCTGCCATTAGTTAAGGAGTGGGCTACTTATGAGTAGTGCCATGTGACTCAACCCTAGAAACAGGTTCACCTATAGGTGAGACCATGAGGGGTTTAATGGGGATCTACCATAAGGAAGGTAGTATCCAGGTCCACTGTAGGGATAACACAGAGGATAGGGTACTCATTGATCGCTGAGTTATATTTAAAATGTAATCTTGGTTGTTAAATGATTAATTGAATGATTACATTGTTATGAATAATTGTAGGATTATTGTTTCCCCCACATACCAGCTTCGGTTGACCGACGTTTTGTTTTTCGACATTTTAGGTACAAGCCAAAAGGAAAAATAGTAAATCGTCATATTGCGAAATACATAAAGTAAAATTCAAGGAGGATTAGTTAGAGTAGAATACATACATGGATAGAAGTTTAGAAATCCACAATTTTCAAAAGGTATGCAAAATTTTATTACAGATTTTAAGTATAGATTGTTGAAATTTAATAATTGTTCTTGGTTAAGTGTCGAACCTTTGATCCGGAAGTGATGGGTGTGGCTTCGGCCTCTCGGTCTCCCTTAATTGGTGGTTATCAGGAGGTGGGGTTGTAACATTTGGTATTAGAGCATAGGTTCCTCACTTAACCATTAATAATTATTAAATTTTACAAACTCCATAGAACCCAAGGGAGTTATTAGAGGATTATCCAAAAGATGGAGGTGTCTAGAAAAGGATCACGACCGGGGGCTGGCAATATTTTTCCTCTGCACCGCTAGTCAGAATATGAGGACTCCCGGATCCGTGTGACTGCCTGGCCAAAGTCGTAGGGTATGAATCAGAATAAGATACCTTTAGGACTTTCTCATCTTGTTCATCCCTTCTCATCACAAATTCTGTTAAGGACCTTAAGGATTAGGGTTTTCTCTCTTCTCCTCACCATCCTGAGGTATGGGTAAGGTTAATAAGGTCCAAGGAATCCTCCACCAAATTAATGAAAAAGTATGTAAATAAGATGTCATGGACATAAGCTTAATAGATTAAGCGCTAACTAAAAAATAAATACATGCTTAGGTCGTATGACATAAGTTGTCATGCCCTTAGAAGAGACCTGAGGCTAGACCTTCTTATCAGGAGGATAGATAAAGAGAGTTAGTCTTGGAGATAGAAATCTCCATTACAAGTAGAGACCTGCCTCATCCTCTGAGGATGATGTTAACCCTAACCCTAAGTGAAGGTTAGAGAGGGAGAGACAACATGATGAGTTGGATAGACCAGGTGTTTGAAAGGACATGCCTTTGGGATGCCATATGATCCATGGGTGTCCTAGCACCTGTGGAAACCCAACCCTGGGAAGGGTCGTGCATGTTAGAGTAAAGGATAGCTCCTTCGATGATGATGTTAGTGAAGGACCTATAGAAACTTTATGGGCTTATGCTAGTAAGGCATAGCATGCACCCAGAGTACATTAGTAGGGTGAGCAATAGGTTGAAACCCTGACCAAGAGAGAGTGAATGATGGCTTATGAAACAAGCATAAAGAACTATGTGTAACCTTTAACGAACATAAGGTGAACATAGGCTTCATCCTGGTAGGGGCATGCTTTCAAGGTTGATCCTTCATGAAGAGAGGACCTCTAATGGTGAGGTTAGTTATAGGGTTAGCTCTAGAGAGAGAGCAGGAAACCCATCAAGAAGGTTGGAATCCTAGACTCCGAGGTATGAGGAGAATTCGGGAGTTGAGGATGATGCGACCTAAGTGGATGATAGTGGTCACCACATGCTTGATCCCTAGAGGTTGATGATGTCTTGGTTGCCATGGGAGGGACCAAACCCTAGAGGGGGATGAGGTTTCTGGCACCTATGTGCCTATGGTATAAATGTTTACCTTCTGAGAAAGGAAGAAGATGTTCTGTATACCCTGAAGAGGATTTGTAATAGGTTATGAGGCCTTGTACCTTATTGTTTGTCCTTGAGGAGGATCCAAATCTAAGTGTTGCTCGAGTTGAAGGATGACAGGAAGTGCATGCCATGCCTTTTGCAAGCTTGATTCATGGTTAAGAGAGAGAGTATGCAGTTCGACACCTAAAAGTGAACCTAGGGTTCCTAGGCCTAAGAGGGGAAGTGGTATACCTAATGCTTGTGACGAGAATTAATTTGCTATAGTGTCAAGCATGGTACTCCTCATGTATAGAGGAAAAGGGAACCCCCTTAAGTTTAAGGTATGTGATGGATGTCTGCCCATGTATACAAAGAGAGATGATGAAGGGATGGATGTCAGCCCATGTATACCAATGAGCTTTATGCTCTTGGTATGAATTGGGATGAGCAGAATGCTCGTTGGCCCGGCCGTGTCTTCGGTCTTTCTGTGGACAAGGAGATGCCTGACCAGAATGATGTTGAGGCTATTGATGCTAACAAGGATGTTGGTGATGGTGAGGATGGTGATGATGATGGTGATGTCTCTGGTGGTGACTCTGGTGATGAAGGAAATGTTGTTACACCTTCAGATGGAGATGATGACTACGAGCCTGATTCTGAGGATGATGATGATGTTGTGGACATAAATAGCTTAGATGACTAGTTGTTTCTTAGTTTTTAGTCTAGTTTGCTTGTCATATATATCTTTCTAGGCTATTTTGTATTAGAAACATCTGGGCACATAATCTGAGATGTACTATTTTATCTTTAGATTTCATTAATTTTCTCTTGTAGTTGTTTTTATGAGAACATGCTTCATGGGTTGTAATCTATCTTTTGTGATCAGTTATATATTATGAGTTGGTGCCATATTTCACTATATTTTGATTATGACCTAGCTTTTGTAATTCTCTCGTCTCTGTTTGATATATGTTATGAGATTGCATGTTTAAATATCTGCTTAGTTATGTTTGGAGAAGACGGTTTGTATGCTCTTCTACCTACCTTCCTTTTTGATAATGTCAAAAGGGGGAGAGAAATTTCAATGTCTTGAAACTCAATTATATTGCTATTATTGCTTATGTGATCCTTTTCTTGTTATTTATATAATTTATCATGTGACTTGCTAAAGGATCATATAGTACATGCATGTTATATTGCTTTGTGTAGAAAGAGAAATTATGCAGGTTAAAGTAAGCATAGATTGAGGGGGAGCAATTCACATTGTTCAAATCTTGAATCCCCCTAATTCACAAGGAAAAGGTATACTTTCAATATTCTTTTCAATATGTTTGAGGAATGGTTTGTCATTGTCAAAAAGAGGGAGAATGTTGACCTAGAGGTTATAAATTGTCCATATTTTGATAATGACTCAACCATTCCATTTATATGTATCTAATATGTGTATTCAAGATTGATCTGAGGTTTTAGGTACATGAAAAGAATCAATTTACACAAGCCCTAGCTTGTTAAAGTTCAAGTCAAATGCAATGCAAGTGTCCTATTAAAGAAATGCATTCAAACGACCTTAGAAGAATTTTATAATCACTTGTATTGATGATATGCCTTGTAACTAAGATGAGAAAAATATTTGGGTCACTTAGTACCAAGTTTTAATCACTTTTTAACCACTTTTGAAAATTGATCACACACTACTGATCGATCGAGTTTCAATCTTGACTGGTCCCTTGGATCAATTTTCTGTAGATTGCATCGATCGAGTTGTGCATTCACAGAACTTGACTGATCGGGTTACTGACCAAATGTGATTTTAACTGATCGGTCGAGTTTCCCAAGACAAAGTCGACCGATAGTTTGAAAATTGGGTTTGTCTTTTAGCCGATCGGTTGAGTTACCTTTATTGAATCTCAGTCGAATGTACTGTACGAAAAATGCAAAAAAAGTGATTCTAATCGTTGGTGACTTGTTTGGACAAAAATATATTTGTTGCCTTGTGCAAAAATGGCTATAATTTGACCCTAAGTGTTCCCTAACTCAAGGGGGCACCCCCAGCTACAAATAGGACCACTTGGAGTTCATTCCAAGGTTTCTCATTCACTACACACAAGATCCTTGCTATAGTTCAGTGTGCTACTACCCGTTGAGCCCCTTTCTGTCTCTAGTTTACACATCATTTCATGATTTGTGAGTGAGTTAGGATTATTGTAAGAGAGCTCCACCTTTATGCATGTAAAGCTCTCAATCTTCCACTTCTTCCCTGTCCCCCTGCTTTGATGAAGAAAATCTGAAGTAAGCTCCATCGAGTGAAGAAGGAGATGTAGCTGGTCCTCTTCAAGGTTGGTGAAGAGGTGGTGATCTTCTCCAGGTGAAGGAGAAGGCAAATATGGAAGATCCAAGAGGAGAAGCAAAGTCCTTTGAGGCTAAAGACTTGAGCTTGAATGGGTAAGACCTAGGTGAAGGCTGAAGATTCAAGCTAAGTGGGTAAGTTCCTTGTTAAGGTGGAGATCTCCTTGTGGTTGGATGGGTAAGTCCTTTGGTGGTCTATTGTTGTAAATCTTTTTGGTGATATAATACAGAAAAGAACTTGCAAAGTCCTAGAGGTTGACCTCTATAGGTAGTGGACTGACTCACTTCTAGTTTGAAGTGTGGATCCACTCTACATCTCTTTGTCAAGTGCTTTCTATCAATCTATCTCATCCTTGCTATGATTGTTAGATAGGACTTCAAATTGCCACTAAGCTATTGGTCCTAATTGATAAAATTTGAAGGTCTAATCTATTTTATGAGAAATTTTGTAGCTCTATTCACCCCCCTAGAGCCCTTAGATCCAACAATAGAGAGAGAAAGAAGGTTAGGTGTCATGCTAAAACATGCCATGTGTCCACCAAAACTCATTCATGCAAGCACCACACTTACACACATAAATAGGGTGCTAAAATAAAAGGAAAACTAGTGACCAACTTGGTCTAGAAAACTCAACAACTGATGGGAATCCTTTGCCACTAGGATGCTCACAAAACCAAAAGACCGTTGAAGATTCTCAGCGACACAACATGACTAAAAGCTCAATGATCTCTTACAACTAACCCTATGGTTTCTTAGTGACTAGAGAGGGTTCATGGACTCATATACTGTAAAGAATAGGGGAACACAGGATCCTTGGCGACTTCCAAAAAGCAAGTTCATCAGTCAAACATAAATCAATGTCAACCATCAATTAGGGCATCCATGTTAACCCTAAAGTAATCACATCATGTCATCACTCAAACCAATGTGTGACAAGGAACCCCAAAATACTAATATATACAACATGATGTAAAATCATGTGATTCACCACAAACATTGTAAAAATTGTAAGAAAAACCCCAAACATGGGTAAATTGAAATTTGGTCCAAAATAAGCACATATATGTAAAACTAGCTCAAGCAACATCTAAACTAGACTAAGATTGAAACATAATCTCATTACATGTTATAAAAACTCATCACAAGTTTTGATAAGGTTTTTCACAACTATTCATGCTAAGAAAGAAATTTCACCCAAAAAGCCAGGCTAGGGGTCTTATAACGATAAACCCCTAACAAGGATTCCCTCCCTCCTCCCCCCCCCCGAAATCCTACACAAATAGATATGAGTACTTCCTACACATCTCATATTCTAACTCCCATGTGGTTTCCTCCACACCATGGTGATGATATAAAACCTTAACCAAAACTATATCCTTCTTCTTCAACTTATTCACTCTCTTCTACAGGATCAATGCAAGACCCTCAACATACGACACATCCTACTCCAACTCAATGTTCAATGGTTGTAATATCAAGTCGGTATTTGGATGACACTTCCTCAACATGAAAACATGGAAAACATCATTCAACTTGTGCAACTCCAGTGGTAGTTCTAACATATATACTACCTTCCCAACACATGCCACAATAGGATAAGGTCCCATATACTTGGGAGCCAACTTACCTTTCTTACCAAACCTCAACATATCCTTCTAAGGAGAGACCTTTGAATATACCATGTCTCTCACTTGGAACTCCAAAGGCCTATGATAGTTGTCAGCATAAGACTTATGTCTATCCTGGTGATAACCTCCTATTTTAGTAGTTTATCTTAGTCTTTTTCTTTAGTTTTCCATACTCTTTCTACATTTATATTGTACTTAAACCTAATTTTACCCCTTTTTGTAAATACATCATCAAACTAACTTTTCCTTTTATAATTGCAGAAAAAGCACAAAAAAATAACAAAAGAATAAACCAGCCCAAGGGTCGAGTGGATCCAAACGGTCCCAAGACCGCATGGAGTTCAAACGGTCCCGAGACCGCATGAAGCCAAACGGTCCCAAGACCGCATGGAGTTCAAACGGTCCCGAGACCGCATGAAGCCAAACGGTCCCAAGACCGCATGGAGTTCAAACGGTCCCGAGACCGCATGAAGCCAAACGGTCCCAAGACCGCATGGAGTTCAAACGGTCCCGAGACCGCATGAAGCCAAACGGTCCCAAGACCGCATGGAGTTCAAACGGTCCCGAGACCGCACGAAGCCAAACGGTCCCAAGACCGCATGGAGTTCAAACGGTCCCGAGACCGCATGAAGCCAAACGGTCCCAAGACCGCATGGAGTTCAAACGGTCCCGAGACCGCATGAAGCCAAACGGTCCCAAGACCGCATGGAGTTCAAACGGTCCCGAGACCGCATGAAGCCAAACGGTCCCAAGACCACATGGAGCTCAAACGGTCTCAAGACCGTTTGACGCCAAACGGTCCCAAGACCGTTTGACGCCAAACGATCTCAAGACCGTTTGACGCCAAACGATCTCAAGACCGTTTGACGCCAAACGATCTCAAGACCGTTTGACGCCAAACGATCTCAAGACCGTTTGACGCCAAACGGTCCCAAGACCGTTTGACGCCAAACGGTCCCAAGACCGTTTGACGCCAAACGGTCCCAAGACCGTTTGAGCCCAAACGGTCTCCAAACCGTTTGGATCTCACTCAAAGCCTATAAATAAGACCTCAGGGCCGTTCATAGGGGGAGTCCAGACGTCCAGAGGCTGTCTCTCCACTACCAGAACAACTCCATCCATCACTCGAGGCTGCCGGTCTGAGACTCACGTCCATTGCAAGCTACTTTCTCTCTCATCAACAAGGAAGGTGAGAGGAGAAGATCCGTCATCAAGCAAGCTACAAGGGGTGGAGATCGTTGCTCTCTCCACCAAGGGTTCAACCTTCTCTCCTCAGTGGAGATGATGTTCTTTCTATCTCTTCTTGCCTCCTTCTTTGTTGCTCCCTCTATGAGGAGCGAGTAGTTCCATCCACTGGGGCGCGGGGACTAGCCCCGCTGCCCATGTTTTGTATTTTGTACTGTAAAAAAGATGTTATCATTTCGTTTTAATACTAAATCGTTTCGCACATGCTTGAATGATGGCCACGTTCTTGTATGCATTTATTGTCTTTCGTTGTGGTTTGTCTACGACCGCTATCGAGGCTTGAATACCGATTTAGTGTTGGTTTCTGGTGTGTGTATCCACCACGCATCCGTTTCGGTGTCTAGGAGTGTATCTCAAAGAGTGGAGTAAACTCACTATCATCTGGCACACTCCCATCTGTATGGAAGAGACCTTTGGTAAGTCGAGGAACACACTTTGCGAGGGGAATGATGTAAAGCATGTGACCATTCGTTCGGGGGTGGCTGGCGTTGCATCATTCCCGCACTTCTCATAGCTAGGTTATCCCTCACCGGAAACTAGGCCTACAAAGACGCTATTCGATTTGGTAATTATCGCTCGCTTGTTATTTTTAGATGCACGTTTCTTGAGGTTGAGTAAGATTCTCTCTTCGGAGACTACATCCTTCAGTGACGCGTAGTGATGTACCGCATGAGAGTTACTTAACCCTTGAAGGATGAGATGCATTGCCCTTTTCTTATATGGGCATTGGTCTTGTGGAACATCGAAGGGTGCAATGCATCGCTCTTGTCTTATGTGGGCATCGGTCTTGTGGAACACCCTTGGATGCAACGCATCGCTCTTGTCTTATAAGGCATCGGTCTTGTGGAAACATCCATGCATCTAGCTTATAAGTCTTGCTTAGTACATATACAATGCATGTGTAGCGGTGGTAAATACCTGCTTAACCCCAGTGATTCATCATCATCTGTTAACCCTTAAGATTTACTTGCTTTATTTACTTTCTTGCTTTACTTTCTTTGTACTTAGTTTAAAACAACCAAATCAAACTTTTGATCTAAATATCAATCTTTAAGTTGTTAAGTAAAGGCTAAACGTTTTCCATCTTGACTTCGTCAAGACCGTTGTCCCGAGGATTCGACCCTTAACTATACTACGATAAGACTTCCACATGTCTTAGCACATGTGGGTGGAGTTCTTACCATAGTACTAGCAAGGCTAAACTTAGAGACTCATCATCTCTAGGATTTTTAGTGGTGTTGCACACAAAAACATACTCCATCAAAAATTGGCGCCGTTGCCGGGGAACACGGAACTTTTTAGTTTTTACTTACCAATTTCTTGGTTGATTAGGATTTTACACCTTTTTCTTAATAACCAATCCAATATTTCTTGATCTTTTTCATTTCCTTCCATTTTTCCTAACTTGAGATTTTCCTTCTACTCACGTAGAAAACGTGTATGCAACCCCCGCATAGCATCAGATTCTCCCCTGAACCAGAATACGATTCTGAGGTAGAAAGAAATTTTCACCGAAGGAATAGACTTAACCGCCAAAGAGCCAGATAGATGGCCGAAGAGCAACGCCTTGTTGCAGAAAGAGTCAACGCCGCCATAGCAGCACAACGAGCACAACTTATCGCTGACACTCGTGCTCAGGTGCAAGCTGAGATCCGAGCTGAAGAACAAGCACGCATCCAAGTAGAGCAAGCTGCTGCTCAACTCGCGTTAAGAAACAAGCAACTTCGGGATTACGCCGTCCCGAAGAATTACGAAGACAACCATCCGGTCCGGCCTCCGATCATTAACATCCCACACTTCGAGATCCGGACCCAATGGATTCAGATTATGCAAGGGATTTCTTTCTCTGGAAGTTCTGGAGACGACTGCATGGACCACCTGAAACGGTTTAAGGCATTATGCCGACTGGTCCCACAAGCTGGCATTGCTTTCGACGCAATAATGCTCCATTTGTTTCATTTCACTCTATCTGGAAGGGCCTTAAGTTGGTATAATTCATTGGATAGAGAACCCATTATTACCACCTGGGCCCCTCTAGAGGAGAAATTCCTGGAGAAGTTCTTTCCACCCTCGCTTACTTACGAAATCAGAGGGCAGATCAACCATTTCTCTCAACTTCCTAGAGAGACCCTCGCCGAGGCATGGGAAAGATTCAAAGAACTTCTACGAAAATGCCCTCATCATGGGATTTCGCAAAATCAACTGATTGAGACCTTTTATCGGGGGGTAAGTGATGACATTAAACAGTTCCTAGATTCCTCATCTGGAGGAAATTTCATGAGGAAAAACTATGAAGACGCCTGGAAGATCGTCACTTTAGGGGCTGAAAACCAGTCCAACTGGGGGCGAACAGCCGGAAAAGGCGTCCTCAAAGTCTTTAAAGCTGAGGAATCCACGGAATTAAAGTCAATAGCAGAGGCTCTGAAAGAAATCGCCCATAAACAGCAAACCCTTGAATCATCTCTAGGGGAATTCAACAAGAAACAAACCCCGCAGCTGCATCAAGTCAAAGCTGTCACAGGTTCCTGTGAAGCTTGTCATGCATCAGATCATCCGACCCTATCCTGCGGAATGCTCTATAGTGTGATGATGGATCTTCATCCACCACCACAACCCTATGAGGCCATCACTAATCAGATTGAAGATCAGACTCCGGAGCAAGTCAACTCTATCCATACTATTCCCGGGCAAGTCTACTATAATCCCAGTCAACCAAGGAACCATCCTGGATTCCAGTATGGGAACCCTTCTGGGACTGCAAACCCGCAACACCAGACTCAAGGGGGATTTGACAGTAGGTTGCCTCCTGGGTTATCAAACAATCAAGGGAATCCAAGAAACAACTTCCCTAGGGTTAACTACCCTAGAAATCAGTCAGCCTACTACCAGTACACTCACCCCCCGCTTCACCCACAATTGCATGTTCAACAATACCAACAACAAAATTCTCAGAAGAATGTTACCACGCAGCCGGAAGATGAGCTATCTTCAATAAGACAGATGCTGCAATCTCAGCAAACCATGCTGGCCAATCAACAAGCCCAACAAAAGGCAGTTGAAACACAGCTTGCTCAGATTGCTGCACAATTGAAGCCTTCGGCTGGCACTTTCGCTGGACAGCCCGAATTAAATCCGAAACATGGGCTGAACAAAGATCAACAATTAAATATGCCAACAGTATAACAAGTTTTAGCTTCGTCGAGCCAGCGACATAAAACCAAGGCGCTTCTTGGGAGGCAACCCAAGACCTGAACATCAATTTCTCTATTTTCTAGTTTTATTCTCTCTTAATTTTGTTTTGCTTTCTTTAAGTTCTTTTATTACTAAATCTAAAAATACAAAAAAAATCTACAAAAACAATATATAAAACAAACAACATAAAAATCCATAAACCAAAATACAAAAAAAAAAAAAAATACAAATATACATATACTCAAAAACATAAAAATATATAACCCCTTTTGTTACCTCCAAACGGTCCTCAAACCGTTTGGGGCCAAACGGTCTCGAAACCGTTTGGGGCCAAACGGTCTCGAAACCGTTTGGGACCAAACGGTCCTCAAACCGTTTGGGGCCAAACGGTCTCGAAACCGTTTGGGACCAAACGGTCCTCAAACCGTTTGGGACCAAACGGTCCTCAAACCGTTTGGGACTAAACGACCTTGAGACCGTTTGGGACCAAACGGTCCTCAAACCGATTGGGACTAAACGACCTTGAGACCGTTTGGGACCAAGCGGTCTTCAAAACCGTTTGGAATACGAAAGACCACCAACCAATCACTATATATATATACCATCCCTCATCCATCTTTCTCTCTTCGAATCTTCGAATTCTCCAGAGCGTTCGTGCGAAGAGTCTTCTTCCTGCTACTATTGCATTCGCCCTAGCCGCTCACCCGTTCGTTCGACCTTCTTCCGCAAGGTAGTCCGGCGACTCCAAACACGCCGCTCATGCCGACGTTTCCTACACCGCCATCGCAGCCGTCATCGAACGAAGTTCTCTGACTCTTCTGTCGCCTTCGTCACCGCGCCATTGTTTCGCCACCACCACTGAACCAGTCGCCGTCTCCTCGACCATCGCGCAACGTCTCTTTCTCCGCTACCACCGTCGCTGTCGAAAGAAGCTCCGATTCTTCCACCGCTTCCATCGCCGTCACCATTTTTCCTATCGTCTTCGTCATCGTCGAGGTCGCTGGCGCGCTCACCTTCGCGCCGTTTCGCCTTCCCCTGCGCCGGCAACCTGCGACTCTTCGTTTTCCAAATGGTTTTCCAAACGATCCTGAAACCGTTTGAGACCAAACGGTCTTGAAACCTTTTGAGACCAAACGGTCTTGAAACCGTTTGAGACCAAACGGTCTTGAAACCGTTTGAGACCAAACGGTCTTGAAACCGTTTGAGACCAAACGGTCTTGAAACCGTTTGAGACCAAACGGTCTTGAAACCGTTTGAGACCAAACGGTCTTGAAACCGTTTGGGACCAAACGGTCCTCAAACCGTTTGGAATCAAACGGTCCTGAAGCTAAGAAACTTCTAAATTGTTTCTTAATCTAAATTGTTTCAATCCTCTTTTCTAACTAAGAAACTTGTATTTTTTTTCAGAAATGGCATCAAACAAGACTTCCGGATCTGCCCCTGCTCTGACAAGGGAGCAGATGATGGAGTAGCGAGAAAAGCTCGTGCAAATCAGGGACACCTACAACACCACTGGAGTTGCCCCTCCAAAAATCAAGATCATTGACGTCCTATGTGAAATAACCCGCCTTACCCAATGCTTGGGTGAGGCTCCTGAAGAAGACATTGAACACATTTCCTCGGACGACGACGAAGGTTCGGATTACATACCGAACCCCGATGAAGACTCCTCTGCCCAAGAGACAGAGGGGAAACGCAAGGCTACAAAGGCTGCATCTGGGCAGCCTCCAAAAAGGGCAAGAAAACAGGTCCACCCTTCATCCGCCATGGACCAACCCTTCGCCAAACCATCCACATACGCTGCTACCATCATCACCCCTGCAGCTACCATCCCTACCACTTTCATTCCCATTACTGCTCCAATTCCACCTCCACAAAACCTATTCATCCAATCTTCCATCTCCATCGACAAAACCCTCAAACCGACTAAGTATGTTTGCTCCAGCATACTAGTCAAAATGGGAATTCAAAACCGCATCTTCAGCGTACTACAGAAAGCCAGCCTCGCCAGGTTATGCTCATTACCTGAAGTGTCATACTTTGAACCTACGGCGGAATTCTTCTCCTTTTTGAGAAAGGAGCCCGTTGACATCGCTGATAGGTCACGGGATGGGGGTGACAGAAGAATTGTCACCCAGATCTTTGGTAGCGATGTCGTCTTGACAGAAAATATGCTGAATTCTATGTTCATCGACGACACGGAGCAGCTACAAAAGGCCAAGCTAGTGGGAACCGATCACCCAGAATTCGACCACCATACATTCTGGAAAAGCTTAACCGGACTTCCCATCTACGACACAAAAACCTGTAAAGCGTCCAACATACATTCCGGATTTGTGCGCACTTTGCACAAAATCCTATCTGGCGCACTTTTTCCAAGATCGGAAGGAGGAAACGTCACAATATCTGACCTCTTTGTCCTCTGGTCTATCCTCAACGACAGGCCAATAAACATTGGACGATTGATGGTCCAGAAATTTTCTGCTGCCCTAATAGGGAAGGAGATCTGCTTGGGGGGCCATGTCACTTCCATTATAAAATTCCTTAAGATGGACAGGCTACTACCCCAATGCACGATAATCAAGGGCGACATCCTTACGAACGAGCAATCTCTGAAAAACTCGTTCATAATCAAAGAAAAGGATGGGAAAATACACTACGTATTCTGCCCGATGGTTAAATCTTCAAGAACCCTCCTTCCGCTACCAGAGCTAGCACACTATGACATGACACAGCTCCTGTTTTCTGACGACGAGCTTACTAAGTTGCTAGCTTCGGTCAAACCCGCCGAGAAAGAAAAAACTGCGGGTCCAACCGAGATGAGTATTACAGCCCCGACAGCACGACTTACAAAAATCCCTGTCAAACGGCTCTCTAGAAGGTTGTTATAGGCCAAGCAGCTGTCGGAGACGCCAACATCCCGCCCCAACCCGGAGGATGAGCATTTCAACGATGAAATTATCACAACATCCTCCCTTGACTCTTTCATCCAGAGTCTAAACGAGCAGTTCTCCACTGCTCCCACCACCGCCTTCCCCTCCACTTCCACGCCAGCATTCACATCCACCTTTCCACCCTCCCTAACATCGGGCTTCCCCTTCCCCACCTCCATGCCTGATTTCACCACCTTCGCCTCTGCATCCACATCAGCATTCACATCCACCTTTTCACCCACCCCAACATCGGGCTTACCTTTCTTCACCTCCACGCCCGACTTCACCATCTCTCCATTACCATCCACAATCCCCACCCCTTCATCATCAACTCCACCACTCTTCACATCCGCCACCACCCCGACACCGCTGGTGACCTCATCAACAGTCACTACGCAGTTCGGACCTTCATCAGTGTCTCTTCCGCAAGACACTACCACCATCCCACATAGGCCCCAGCCACATCACCCTTCCGCCTCTGGGGCCCCCTTTACTAACATCGGTGAGGAATTCGGCCGTCAATTTGACGTTGTCCGACACCTCCTCACCGATCCTTCTAACTTATTACATTCTTTTTTTTCTTGTGTACAGGATTTAACTAAACAGGTAACCAGGATCGCCAATCAGCACCAAGCTCTTCCTGTCGTCCTACAAGGTATTCAGCAACAACAGGATGAAGTGGCTAGGCAAGTTGACCATATCAACAGCCACACCAACAATCTGCCGGACCTGATCCTTGAGGAAACGCGTCAGCAAGAAGCTACGACGAGAAAAGTCGATGAGATCTCGACCCAGACTCACCCTCTGCAAGAGAATCTCCGCAAGCTTGAGCAAAACCAAGACAAGCTAAGCTCGCGCCTGGCTACCATCGACGAAACAATTACGCAGCTCCACCATCATCAAGAGGAGGCTACCATCAATGAAATACAACAACTACGTGCCCAAGTCACAGATCTGACTGCACGCCTCCTCTCCGCCGAGGACAGATACACAGATCTCAAAGAAGCCCACGACGCATTGCTCGAAAAACACGAGCATCTGCAAGTGGCTTTCGATGAGCTACATGCCACTCACCGGCGGTGTAAAAAACCGTCTAATAAGAATAAAATAGACGAAGCTGCGGCTGACAACGACAATGATGATGAAGAAGAAGAAGACTCCGATTCATCTGCTGACTCCAATAAAGACACACCTCCAGGAGACAAGCACGATGATGGCGAAGATCCAGGGAATGCTGCAGGACCCTCCCAAAAAGGGTCCGATAAAGGTCACCAGGAAAGTGACTATCACCCCAAGTCCCCACAGCACGATAACGTCAACATTTCTTATGGGGACCAATTCTTTGATTACTCCGCTATGGGGTCAATGGGAGAAGCCGCCAAAGATGCAGCATTCGCTGAGCTCCAACAGTGCATACAAGGAGCCAGCGCTACCTCGCCGAAAACTCCTCTTCCCTATTCAACACCTTCTCCCCCTCACCTGGACGACGTGGACCGAGTGAGTCTAGATACAGACGAAGATCTTGACTCCGCCTCCGACCAGGATGACAATATCAAAGGCCATGAAGAAGCCTTCGAACAACACGCCTCCCCTCCACCACACAACCTCCCCCCGCCCCCCCCTCTTCCACAAAAAATGCATGATCTTGACAGGTTAGCCATCTCTACTTTAGATGCTCAGGAAATTTTCATCCTGAACACTATAGTAGACGATGCAAAAGCGGGAGACGATACAATTTACATCAATACAAAAACCAGGCGTACGTTGACACGCAAAGATTTTCGTTGCATCCTCCGACCCCGGTCTACGATGCCACTGTCAATCTTTCGTGTCCTCCTCGCCAACTGTATAGAAATATATAAAAGTAAAAAACGGATACAACCAGCCTTCAACGCCTCACCTGCACTGTCTCTTGGCCTTTTACACAAGAGCCTGCAGGTGAGGTCGATTGAGCGGCTACGTGTCAGATTAGCACGTCGGGCACGCTATATCACGCTGCCTTTCCAAGTCTCGGGACACTGGCTCTTTATGATAGTGGACACCGTGGCAAGGGACGCCAAAGTCTACAACTTCCATACCGCCGAGCTACCATCCGGCATAATCAACTTTATCGGAGACGCAGCAGGTGAAGCTCGGTGTATACCCTTCCGGCTGCTTAAAGTAATCTGGGCTGTACGCCCTTCTCTTCGCCAAGACTGGAGCCAACCATGGTTTAGAATCATTAACCCTCCAGTTCAAGCCACCACGGGATCCGGGGACAGCGCCTTCTACACCATCAGACATATTCAAGCGCTTAACCAGGAAATCCCATTCACAGACTTGGCAGCTGAAGACTTCCATTCGCTACGAGGACGCTACGCCATGGAACTCATCTGTGACAGAAGATTTTTCAACGATCTGACTATGTCACCAGATGATGTTCCACGGTATCTTTACTCAGCTGTGCAACGCCGACAGCGGCGACCTTTCCGCCAAGTTCTGGAAGAGTCAGAACAAAACAAGTTGCCCAAAGAAGACACCAGCAAGAAAGACCCCGCATACACAGCTACACCAACTTTTCCTGATTTCGATCGCGATTCTTGCAAGGGTCTAAACGACCTTGAAATACGCATAATCATGGCAAAACTCTCCGCCGAAAAAGACGGCATCGTATTCATGTCTCAAGACATTATCGTAATGGCTGATTCTTTGCGAGAGACTTTACAAGATAAGGGGCAACTTTCTTGCAGCCTCATGGCCGCTTACCAATCTCAGATTGGCCAACACAATCCCGATACATATATGGCGTCCCCGTACATGAAAGACGATCTGCTCAAACTGAAAAACTTCGGCACAATAGAAGCATTGATTGCATATCTTCAACATACAACGCCGAAGTTCATCATGCTACCGATCCTACATCAAGGGCACTGGCTTCTTCTGGCAACTAATCTCCACACCGGAATAACTACAATATACAACAGTTCCGACAGCCAGTTCAATGCCCGACAACGACAATACGTCGTAACGCCCAAGACGCCGACAGAAGAAATGGAAAAGGAGTGTGCTATGAAATTAATCGAACTTCTGAGTCAGCACACTAGGGCATATAGCACTGAGCACTTCAGCCGCCCCGCCTTCTGCCATAAATGCCCCCAGCAAATACGACAATCCAACGACTGCGGCTTCCACGTCCTCTACTGGATGTACACTATAATCGTTCTCCAAAGACCAGTGGAGGAAATGACGGACGTGGATTACCACGCCTTACGTGGGCAGTTCGCATCTACACTACTGCGTTCTCCAGGGGCAACCGACAATCTACCTTAACCTGCAGCCCTTGTTCTAATGTTTTCTCAACCTATCACTTTGCCACTCTGGGGACAGAGTGTGTGATAAGTTAGGGGGGGGATACATTAGACAAGGGATAGGTATCAACTTCTATACTCCCTTCTTTTTCTCTAAACACTTTCCATACATTTCTTTTGTTTTACAAATTCTTTTTTTTCTTTCAAGTTTCTTTTTACAAATTCTCTTCAATCACCTCAACTAACTCTAGAATCATGTTAGTCTCTACAAGTATTTAGCACTTAGACATCAAATGGCGATTTATCGACCCCCATCCACTATGGATCCTATATTTTTGCTCCAATTCTTTATCTGACTCTCCATAGGTCAAAATCAGGGCAGAAATAAGCCGAGATCTCAAGGATGAGAGGGAAATCAGGCAACTTCAAAGTCAAAAAGCTCTGCAAGTGGACCACAAACCAAATAAGTGCATGCTGAAAAACTTTAAGAACAACTTTCCTCTCTTCAAAATAAAAGAGGCTTGGCCGCCCAAAATAAATCCTCATCCCAAAACCCAAGCCTGTGAGTTATTGAATAAAAGCCAGAGAGACGAATAAAATCATGAGAGTTGTGCCACGAATAAGGACCTATATAAAGAACTGATAAAGGGCTCACCCGGCCGGCACATTCCGCTGCCCTCACAAAGGCAGATGCGTCGCGTCCGGTAGTGAAACCCTAAAAAGTTCCAAGTATATGAAAAGGCTAATAAAGGACTTGCCCGGACGGTACATTCAGCTGCCCTCATAAAGGCAGATGTGTCGTGTCCGGTAGTGAGATCCTAAAAAGCATAGACAGCCCCTCCCCCACTCGAAGGGGAGTTACACTTCAAAGCCTTTAGCCAACCCCCATACCCTCTCTAGCTTCCAATAGGTTTCCAGAGAGGTATAAAGTTGATTAGAGTCAACAGCATGCACAAAATAAATGTGGTCCCAAGGCAAACTTTGAGATACGGAAAAACCTGAAATCCAAGCAACTCTCGAAATCCAAAAGGATCAAGGCATGCAATAAGCCTCGATACGACCCCTGGGGAACTCAGGTCAAGAATTGAAGCAAGAGTACGGAAATTTTAATTAAGATCGCCGCGCCATTTCATGTCTCAGCTCTATCTAACTTGAGGACAAGCTAGACTCTAAGTTAGGGGGGGTGATAACCTCCTATTTTAGTAGTTTATCTTAGTCTTTTTCTTTAGTTTTCCATACTCTTTCTACATTTATATTGTACTTAAACCTAATTTTACCCCTTTTTGTAAATACATCATCAAACTAACTTTTCCTTTTATAATTGCAGAAAAAGCACAAAAAAATAACAAAAGAATAAACCAGCCCAAGGGTCGAGTGGATCCAAACGGTCCCAAGACCGCATGGAGTTCAAACGGTCCCGAGACCGCATGAAGCCAAACGGTCCCAAGACCGCATGGAGTTCAAACGGTCCCGAGACCGCATGAAGCCAAACGGTCCCAAGACCGCATGGAGTTCAAACGGTCCCGAGACCGCATGAAGCCAAACGGTCCCAAGACCGCATGGAGTTCAAACGGTCCCGAGGCCGCATGAAGCCAAACGGTCCCAAGACCGCATGGAGTTCAAACGGTCCCGAGACCGCACGAAGCCAAACGGTCCCAAGACCGCATGGAGTTCAAACGGTCCCGAGACCGCATGAAGCCAAACGGTCCCAAGACCGCATGGAGTTCAAACGGTCCCGAGACCGCATGAAGCCAAACGGTCCCAAGACCGCATGGAGTTCAAACGGTCCCGAGACCGCATGAAGCCAAACGGTCCCAAGACCACATGGAGCTCAAACGGTCTCAAGACCGTTTGACGCCAAACGGTCCCAAGACCGTTTGACGCCAAACGATCTCAAGACCGTTTGACGCCAAACGATCTCAAGACCGTTTGACGCCAAACGATCTCAAGACCGTTTGACGCCAAACGGTCCCAAGACCGTTTGACGCCAAACGGTCCCAACACCGTTTGAGCCCAAACGGTCTCCAAACCGTTTGGATCTCACTCAAAGCCTATAAATAAGACCTCAGGGTCGTTCATAGGGGGAGTCCAGACGTCCAGAGGCTGTCTCTCCACTACCAGAACAACTCCATCCATCACTCGAGGCTGCCGGTCTGAGACTCACGTCCATTGCAAGCTACTTTCTCTCTCATCAACAAGGAAGGTGAGAGGAGAAGATCCGTCATCAAGCAAGCTACAAGGGGTGGAGATCATTGCTCTCTCCACCAAGGGTTCAACCTTCTCTCCTCAGTGGAGATGATGTTCTTTCTATCTCTTCTTGCCTCCTTCTTTGTTGCTCCCTCTATGAGCAGCGAGTAGTTCCATCCACTGGGGCGCGGGGACTAGCCCCGCTGCCCATGTTTTGTATTTTGTACTGTAAAAAAGATGTTATCATTTCGTTTTAATACTAAATCGTTTCGCACATGCTTGAATGATGGCCACGTTCTTGTATGCATTTATTGTCTTTCGTTGTGGTTTGTCTATGACCGCTATCGAGGCTTGAATACCGATTTAGTGTTGGTTTCTGGTGTGTGTATCCACCACGCATCCGTTTCGGTGTCTAGGAGTGTATCTCAAAGAGTGGAGTAAACTCACTATCATCTGGCACACTCCCATCTGTATGGAAGAGACCTTTGGTAAGTCGAGGAACACACTTTGCGAGGGGAATGATGTAAAGCATGTGACCATTCGTTCGGGGGTGGCTGGCGTTGCATCATTCCCACACTTCTCGTAGCTAGGTTATCCCTCACCGGAAACTAGGCCTACAAAGACGCTATTCGATTTGGTAATTATCGCTCGCTTGTTAGTTTTAGATGCACGTTTCTTGAGGTTGAGTAAGATTCTCTCTTCGGAGACTACATCCTTCAGTGACGCGTAGTGATGTACCGCATGAGAGTTACTTAACCCTTGAAGGATGAGATGCATTGCCCTTTTCTTATATGGGCATTGGTCTTGTGGAACATCGAAGGGTGCAATGCATCGCTCTTGTCTTATGTGGGCATCGGTCTTGTGGAACACCCTTGGATGCAACGCATCGCTCTTGTCTTATAAGGCATCGGTCTTGTGGAAACATCCATGCATCTAGCTTATAAGTCTTGCTTAGTACATATACAATGCATGTGTAGCGGTGGTAAATACCTGCTTAACCCCAGTGATTCATCATCATCTGTTAACCCTTAAGATTTACTTGCTTTATTTACTTTCTTGCTTTACTTTCTTTGTACTTAGTTTAAAACAACCAAATCAAACTTTTGATCTAAATATCAATCTTTAAGTTGTTAAGTAAAGGCTAAACGTTTTCCATCTTGACTTCGTCAAGACCGTTGTCCCGAGGATTCGACCCTTAACTATACTACGATAAGACTTCCACATGTCTTAGCACATGTGGGTGGAGTTCTTACCATAGTACTAGCAAGGCTAAACTTAGAGACTCATCATCTCTAGGATTTTTAGTGGTGTTGCACACAAAAACATACTCCATCACCTGGTCTACCTTTAGTTGTTGTTGTATCACTTTGATCTTCTCTATAATCTATTGTACTAGATCAGGACCCAAAAGTTGATCCTCTCCTATCTCATACCAACAAAGAAGTGACTGAAAACGTCTCTCATACAAGTCTTCATATGGTGCCATGTCAATACTCCTTTGATAACTTTTGTTGTGGGCAAACTCCATCAAGCTCAAGCGCACATCCCAACTGCCATGAAACTGCAGAACACAAGCTCTCAACACATCCTCCAAGACCTGAATGGTTCTCTCAGACTGACCATCTATCTATGGATGAAAGGTTGTAATGAACCTGAACTGTGCCCCCATCGTTGTATGCAGACATTCCCAAAAAATATTGGTAAACAGAGGACCTCTGTTAGATACTATGGTAATTGGGATACCATGCAACCAGACTATCTCGTCAACATATATTTGTGCCATCTTTTTAGCTATATACATTGTCTTTATTGGAAAGAAGTGAGCTGACTTGGTTAGCCTATCAACTATCACCCAAATGGAATCATGACCTTCAGCTTTACTATGAAGACCAATCACAAAGTTCCATGCTAATGTGATCCCATTTCTAGTAATGTATTGGCAATGGTTGTAATGTCCCTGCAGGCTTTTGATGCTCTCCCTTGAACTGTTGACAAACAGGACATCTAGCAACAAACTCTGGTATGTCACATTTCAAACCAGACCACCAATACATGTCCTTTAGGTTATGATACATCTTGGTACTTCCTGGATGCATGACGTACATTAAGGAATGAGCCTCCTTAAGAAACATCTTCCTCAAACCATCAACTTGTGGAACCATTGTTTGATTATTAAAACATATTGTCCTATCATCCTTCTTGCTGGAAAACTCTATCTTAATATTCTGTATCACAATATCATTCTATTGCACATCTATGATCTGCTCCATCAACATACGCTTCACTTGTAACTGTGCTAGCAAGCCTGCCAATAGAGAAACCTCCAACTGTATGCTCATCTAACGAAGAGACACCAATGTGTCCAACTTGTGACACACCAAAGCATGTAATTGTGCCTTATCTTTAGATGATGACGAAGATGACTTCCTACTCAAAGCATTAGCAACCACATTTTCCTTCCCTGGATGGTAGTCTATCGTTCAATCATAATCCTTAATCAACTCCATCGATCTCCTCTATTGCATGTTCAACTGCTACTTCAAGAAGATATATTGATGGTTCTTGTGGTCAGTGAAGATCTGAAACTTATGTCCATACATATAGTGCTTCTAGATCTTCAAGGCATGGACCACAACTGGAATCTCTAGATCATGCATCGGGAAGTTCTCCTTGTGTTTATTAAGTTGTTGGGAAGCAAAAGAAATTACGTTCTTGTCCTACATTATCACGCATCCCAAGCCATGCTTCATACATCATAGAAGATTATGTAACCTTTCCCTTGCTCTGGAAGATCTAACACTGGTGCACTGTTCAACTTCTCCTTCAACAATTGGAAAGAACAGTGGCACTTGTCATCCCATACAAAAGGATCACCTATCCATGTCAACTTTGTTAGGAGTAATGCCAAAGTATTGAAGTTCATGATGAACCTCTTATAGTAGCCTGCCAAGACTAGGAAACTTCAAACTTTTGACAGTGTATTGGGCTATTCCCATTCCAGTAATGACTATACCTTCTTCAAATCCACATAAAAATCGTTAGAAAATATGATGTGGCCCATAAAAGATACCCCCATCAACCAAAATTTGCACTTGGTAAACATAGCATACAACGTGTGTTGCCTCAACAATGCCAATGCTAGGAAGAGATGCTACTTATCTTGGTGACTATCTTTGGAGTGTATCAATATGTCATCTATGAACACAACCAAAAACTAATCTAGATATAGTCTAAACACCCTATTCATGAAGTCCATGAAAGTTGTTGGCGTGCAGGTAAATCCAAATGGCATAACCACAAACTCATAGTGACCATACCTAGTTCTGAAAGTTGTCTTAGGCATGTCATCTACCTTGACCCTTAGTTTGTGATATACTGACCTTATATCTATCTTTGAGAACATAGTTTCACCTCTCAACTGGTCAAACAGGTTGTCTATCCTCAATTATGGGTACTTGTTATTGATCATGACCTTGTTCAATTGTCGATCATCTATGCACAAACTCATAGATCCGTCCTTCTTCTTTAAAAACAACACAAGAGAACCCCAAGGGGAAGTGCTCGGTCTGATAAAACCCTTCTCCAACAAATCTTGCAACTATTTCTTCAACTCCTGCATCTTTGTTGGTGCCATCCTGTAGGGTGACTTTGTTATGGATTGCATTCCAGGAACAAGATTGATCTCAAAATCAATGTCTCTAGGAGGGGGAACACTAGGAAACTCCTTAGGTAAGACATCCTAAAACTCTCACACTACAAGCACCTTCTAGATACAAGGACTCCTTACCTTGGTATCCACAACATGTGCTAAGAAAGCCGCACACCCCTGCCTCATCAACTTCTCTATTGTCATAGTTGACACCAAACACCTAGGAAGAATCTTCCTAGCTCCTTGGAATATCCATGAAACATATGCATCATGGAACATATCCACCTTGGAACTATAGTTCAAAACAACCTTGTACTTCTCCAAGTTATTCATCCCAAGGATCAAATCAAAACCATGCATATTAAGTGGCACAAGATCCACTTGAATGTTGTGTCCAAATAAAGAAAGAACATAAGATGGACACACCTCCTGTAACTTGTTGGAACCAACAAGAGGGGTTTCTAACGGAAGATTATCAGATGTACTACAAATAGACATATAACAACTATTTATCTCCTCTCTGGTGATAAAAGAGTGTGTTTCACCTGGGTAAAAAAAATAGATACGAAATAAGAAAGAGACAAATCAAAATGAAAAATATCCATCTGACTTGTAATGGCCTATGGGTTGACCACTCCCTCCACCTGACTCATAGTGTAAAATCTAACTGTTGCCTATTGTCATCCATGCCCTCTACACACTTGTCTAGAAGACCCTATCTATGAAACTTGACCATGTCCTCTACCACCACCCCTTCTAAACTATTGTTCTTGATAACCCTGCTAACTTTGACTCAGTTGTTGTGTCACTTCTTCATCCTTCATGGGACAAGGCCACCTGATATGCCCCACTTGTCCACACTTATGACATGTCCTTGAGTCATACTGTAAGGACCCTGACCTGGGTTTTGGGTTAACCCTATTTTCTTTGGCTTTATGATTTGCTTATAACCTTGCTCTAATCATTTTAGATGATCTTAGAGATTGTCTATCGTTTAAGTCTCTAGTTTGAGCTCGTTTGGATGATGTTTGTGCCTTGTGTGCTAGTTTTGGTGCAAATTGCAATTTACCCAACATAGGGGTGAATGTGCAATTTCTCACCTCTAGAGAGTTTGACATCATATAGAGGATAGAAAAAGAGGTGACATCTTGTTTGAGTGGTGGCACCCTTAGCAGTTATTAGGGTTTCTAGGGTTTGGTGTGCCTCAACCTATGTGTACCTTGAAAGTTGTCTCGGCCTATGTCACGACCGAGTGCATGTTTTTTAGGTGCACGGTCGAGGAACCTTCCCTAGGAGTGGTTTTCACTACCAATATAGTCTTGGGTTGAGATATTTGCTTTTGTGTAGAGATTCTCGACCTAGGGTGTGTGTGTCGTGACCCTTTGTCTCGACCAAGTGATGTTTTGGTGTTGTTGTTGTGACCATGGGTGTGTTCCTTGGTGGGTCACGACCACGACAATGTTGGGTGACCTAGGTGGTCAAGACCCAACATAGATTGTATCACCATCTTTTTCATGTATGGATAAGATGGTTGCTTGTCATTGCATGTGTGTTTCTTGGGTGGACAAAGTGGCCTAGTGGAGCCCTATCTTGTTGATACCTCATCTCTTACCCTACCTCCCTCCTTATTTGCTATATGACCCCCCTTCTCTCCATGCAAGTGACCCATTTCATTCTTACTTCTTCCTCCCTCTCTGTTTCTTGTCCTTGGAGCTTGGTGGAGCAAGAAGGGTTGATCCTTGGAGCCTTCATGATCAAGATCCCTTGCATGTGGTGATTCTTTCCCATCTTCAACCTTGGCAAGTGTTTGCCTTTCCTTGATGGCATTTATTTTTATATTCTACCTTATTCTCCTTCTCACTTTTGGGCCTGAGACCATGGATCTTCCATGGTGGTCGTTTTGGAAAGGAACTCCTGATCAGAATAGGCCATGTTTTAATAAGGTTGACCCAAGTGTGATGAAGTTTCCTTCTCTCTTTCACCCTCTTTATTTTGGTTCAGCCTATGGATCCTTGATCTCTTTTCTTAAGCAACATTTGACCATGATTTCTTTTCCTTCTTAAGGTTCTTTGTGGCTAACAGTGGAGCTTTGGTGGAATCTTCTTTTCCCTTTGGTGATCGAGTGCTTGGAGCTTGCAATACTTGGAGTGATCTTCCTTAAGGCTAGTTATATAACTCTTAACCTTCTCTAGTAATGCACTTTTCCTAAATGGATGTTGATGTTTACACTCTCTAAAATGGTCCCTTAACATTCTAGTAGATGATGCTAAGTCCTAGGACTTGTTTGATGTTAAAACCATGCTTCGCTTTAAAGGAATCTGAAAACCTAGTTTTGATACCCAATTTTTGTGATTATGGTGTAATGATGGTTTTCCCCTATCTCTTGATCTTTGTTTTGATCACATGCATGATGTAAGAGTGTCTTGATGTCCTATGAAGTTTAGGTTTTATTTTGATTTTGTCAAATGTGGTTTCTGTCTCTTGTTTGGGGTCCCTTTCATGGTGGTTTCATGGTGCAAGTTGTAGGTTTTTTGGGAGACTGGTCTTACATGGTATTTTGTCCTATATGTGGATGATGGATTTTCTTGCTTTTACCTTCTATTTTGTATGTGGATATCTTCTCTTTGATCATGTTTAATCCATGTTGGATGTTTATCATATGCTTTGGTGCTTGGTTTCATTTTGAGGTCAAGACAATGCTTGTCGCGGGTCAAGACATGACCTTGTCCTTGGGGTTGCAACATGCTTCCCCATGGGTAGTTGAACCCTAACCCTAGTTGGTCGAGACATCTTGTTGTGTTGAGGTCAAGACCATGGTGTGTCATGGTCATGAACCCCAATGTGTCATGATCAAGACACTATGGTGGGTGTTAAAGTCATGACTTGGTTACATGAGGGGTTGAATCATGTGTATGATGGATGGTTGAGTCACATACATGAACACGTAATCAATACACTTATATGAGTAGTTAATCAATTATGAACAGTGCAGTTTTGATAAGTGTTTAATAAAATCTAATCATGTTTCTTAATCCTAAAATGTTTCCAATAATATGGGAGATGGTGTACCTAGGGTTAGTGAAGGAAAAATTACTACAGAACCCTAATCGGCTAAGTGTGGAGCCCTAACCCTGATCTAGAGATATTGATGTGTTTGTTTCTTTCCCTTAGAATGGATATGATGTTATGATATTATCTCTCTCTTGGTTATCATCCCCTAACCTTACAGGTGATATGATTTTGAATGTCATAGATAGTGTATGTTATGGTTAATATGATATGAGATATGTTGAATAAGCTTGGATGAGGCATGATGAGATACTTGTATTGCAAGGTTTATGTGAATGGGTCAAATTACCTGTTAGGTGCCTTGTGCATGATTTGAGGTGATAACCTTAGAAGTGTGGCTGAGGGATTGATATCCCACAGTGATGTGACAATGGTGATAGCCTTGTGTGCATGTGTGACAGTGATGATGGCCTTGTGAATGATAGTGCTACACTATGATGTGATGATGTGACAAGTTCACACCTTATACAATTTATATATTCTAAAGTTGTATTATACCCTTCTTCTTGTAGAATTTGTTTTGTCTTTGTATGTTGTAACTTGACTGATGCTAAAAGACATCCAAATGCTTAATTAATCAAGTGAAACCTAATCATGTTGGTGACATGTGCCATAGATTATCTCCAGTGTCAGCTTTAATTACTAGATTGATGAAACGAGTATAACTCGGAGCGCATACTATTGACTATGCCGAGACAACTTTGTACCCTAATATCAAGTAAGTACATGATTGGTTGCGAGCCATACCCTGGCAGGAATACGACTACAGTCTGTAGCTCAGTGTTATGAATTAGTATATACTTTCATAGGTTTTGATGTGGGCCATACCCTGATAGGAGTACGACTTTGGGTTGTATCCCAGTTTCACTAATGTTGTGACTATATACCAAGGTAGGATAGGTTGTTTTGTAGATGATTCATATGTTATGTCATTACGATCTTCTCTTGTGCTAACCGAGAGGTTTTGAAGAGGTAATGGATTCCAACTCTTACATTGAACTTATATGACACTGATTTTGACATAGCAGTAGTTAGTTGGAGCATGAGTGGTATACCTCATCTCCTAAGGGCATAAGAAAAGATGTAATATAGACTTGTAGTGATTTTGCATAGGGTCAAATGGGGATAACATTGGATGATACCCTTTTCCTTATTCTTGTACTAATTTCTTAAATTATGAGATGGTAAGATAAGTCAATTTTTATACATGTTTTGCATATTCCTGTTTATATAATAAACTATTCTTTTGCTCAGTGATAACTGTGTAATATTTCTGAATTTGCTTTATCTGTTAGATACTTCTTATTTAACTGAATTTGCACATCCTACTTAGTACTTTATCTACCTTCTTAGTTATCTATTCTTTAATAGACATTGGCAGAGAGTTATATCTCCTTCTAGGACATTTGGTCTCACCCCGTGGGATTCCACATCTTTTAGGTGGTCGTGCACGATGAAGTGGTGATCATGCAGTTGAGGAAGAGCAGCAACCATAGCAGCAGTTGAGAAGGTTGGAAGTGTTGCTAGTCTTTTGGTGTAGAGTACTAAACTCGTCCCTATAAACTCAGGTCTTAGGGGTGATTTTGATGTGTTTTAAAGATGTCATGTACTTGAGGTTTTGGTATGTGTGCCCATTTTGTTGTTTAGTTTGGCTGATGTACATGTATATACATATGTGGAACAGGACCTTCATGTAACAAGTTGATGACAAGAATGTTTGAGAACAATGACGTAAGCACCTTGTGATCTATGACGTCATACAAGGGTCATGTTAAGGACTTATATGTGAAGGTTTTCATATTATGGTGCTCTTGTGAAATTAGTTTTAATTTTTAGTGATTTCTAGTATTCCATATAGTTAGTGTTGTTTCTGTGTTTCATTTTGAGTTATCTCACTTGTGGCACATTGGGGCATAACATTTAATGTGGGTATCAGTGCTTTAGGTTTGTTGAGTCTACATGGACCTAGGACTACGACTTGTGTTTGTTCTAGTGTCCTCCAGTCAATCTTATCGTGACTTATGCTTGTGTAGAAAAAGATGAAGAGTTGAAAAGATGGTTGGAGAGCATGAAGAACACATTGTCAAGAGTGGTGTCGTTGCACCAGGTGGAGGTGTAAGGAGACAAGATGTTGAGGAGAGGGTGTCTGAAGCTCCCCACTTTAATCAAGCCATGTTGGAAAACCCTACCCTTCCCTTCTTGTTTGGGCAATTCATGGCGATGATGACACATATGGTGGACAGAATGCTTGCTTCACAAGCAAGAGTAGCAGTCCCCAATGCTGAGTATGTGGTCTCAGGGAAGACTTTCGAGCATTTGAGGCGAGTTGGAGCTGTGGAGTATGCTGGTACAATAGATCCAAAAAATGCAGATCTTTGGTTTATGGAGCTGGAAAAGGCCTTGAAGATCCTTAGCATCCCTGAAGCAGACATAGTGAAGCATGTTGTGTAACTTTTGAAGGGGGGTGTTCGCCATTGGTGGGCCATAGAAGAGGAAAAGAGGCATGGTGTTGGGATCAGTTGGTAGGAGTTATGACATGAGTTCATCAATCAGTATTTTCCTTAGATGAGAAGATCAGCCAGTTTGAGAGGATTCGGTGGGGATCCATGTCGATCAATGAGTATGAAGCGAGGTTTATGGAGTTGTTGAGGTTTGTTCCTCACATGGCTACTATAGATCAAGATTATATCACACATTTTGAGAAGGGGTTGAGTGCAGAGTTGACGATGCTGACAACAACCTTAGAGAACAAAGAACATTTTTTCACATTTGTGGAGTCATTTTAGAGGATATAGAGATATGTGGTTGAGAAACATGATAAAGGTGCCAAGAAGAGATCGGCACAGTACCAAGAAAAATTGTAAGGTGGCTTTAAGGAGCCTAGGTTCTCCTCATCACCAGAATAGTGGAGGTCTACTGCATCGACACACTGGTCACCAAGTAAGGGAAAAGGACGTAGTTTTCCACCTATTGGAGCCCATAGTACAACATCTATTTCAGTGACAGGGTCGTCTAGACCAAACTATGAGACCATGACTTGTCATAAGTGTGGGTAGGTAGGACATATGAGGCGGGAGTGTATAGTTAAAGGTGATGAGGTGACCCAACAGTCAAGGAAGATCTATCAGGGCTCACAGAGATAATAGATTAGTAGTGGTGGTGGACAAGGATGTGGACAGATGTCACAGGCTTGTTCTTCTATAAAGGTGACAACTCAATTTTACACCATAAGTTATCCAGAAGGAGAGGTCAACCCACGAGTACAGACAGGTCAGATGAAGTTTTCTCATTTTGATATGTTTGCATCTAATTTTATATCTATTTTGTTGACCCGAGTGGGAGCTTGAGATAGAGATGCAGAGGTAGTGTTCGTCTCTTTTCATTGAGGATTTCGGGGGAGAAATCCTTATTAGAGATTTATGGCTTGTAAGACCCCTGACTTGGTTTCTTAAACCTTTTTTGTTGGCTAGATGATGTTCTTAGAAACTTGATCTATCATTTGAGATGATCTTATTGATTGTGGAGAGCTTTAGTCTCCAATTTGAGCTTGTTTAGATGATGTTTGTGCCTTGCGTACTAGTTGGGTAAAAAATGCAATGTAACCAAAGTAGGGGGTGAATGTGCAATTTGTCACCTCTATAGTTTTCCTTCTTTTTCTTAACATCATCTGGAGGAGATATAAAGAGGGATCACCTTGTTTGATCTTTGTTTAAGTGGTGGCACTCTTAGTGGTGATTAGGATTTCTAGGGTTTGGTGTGCCCTAACCGATGTGTACTGTGAGAGTTGTCAAGACCTAGGGAATGTTTTATAGGTGTAGTGGTCGAGGCACCTTTTCTAGGTGTGGTGCCCATGAACAAGATGGTATTGGGTCAAGACAGTTGCTTTTGTGTAGAGTGTCTCGACCTAGGGTGTGTGTGTGGTGACCGTTTGTCTTGACAAAGAGATGTTTTGGTGTTGTTGTCGCAACAATGGATGGTGTTCCTTGGTGGGTCAATACCGTGACCATGTTGGGTGACCTAGGTGGTCGAGACCCAACATAGAGTGTATCACCATCTTGTGCATGTATGGCTAAGATGGTTACATGTGGTTGCATGCGTGTTTCTTGGGTGGACAAGTGTCTGAGTGGATCCCTATCTTGTTGACACCTCATCTCTCTCACCCTACGTCCCTCCTCCTTCGTTATATGGACCCCTTATATCCATGCAACTGACTCCTTTTGTCCTTACTTCTTTCTCCCTCTCTTTTTCTCATCCTTGGAGCTTGGTGGAGAAAGAAGGGTTGATCCTTGGAGCCTTGGTGATCAAGATCCATTGCATGTGAAGATTCTTGCCCATCTTCACCATTGGTAAGTGTTTGCCTTTCCTTGATGGCATTTATTTTTATATTCTACCTTCTTATACTTCTCTCTTCTTGGCCTTAGACCATGAATCTTCCATGGTGGTCATTTTGGAGAGGAACTCCCGATCACAAGGGTCATAAGCTATGTTTTGACAAGTTAGACCCAAGTGTGAGGAAGTTTCCTTCTCTCCTTCACCCTCTTTCTTTTGATTCAGCCTAGGAATCTTTTCTCTCTTTTCTTGAGCAGTCTTTGACCATGGTGCCTTCTCCTTCTTGAGGTGCTTTGTGGCTAAGATTAGATATTTGGTGGAATCTTCTTTTCCCCTTGGTGATCAAGTTCTTCGAGCTTGTAATCCTTAGAGTGATCTTCCTTAAGAAGGGTTATATAACTCCTAACCTTCTCTATTAATGCACTTTCCCTATATGCATGTTGATTTTTTTCTCTCTAAAATGCTCCCTTCACATGCTAGTGGATGATTCTAAGTCCTAGGACTTGTTTGATGTTAAAACCCTAATTAGTTTGTAAGACATCCAAAACCCTAGTTTTGATACCCGATTTTGGTGATCATGGTGTACTAGTGGTTTTACCCTATCTCTTGATCTTGGTTTTGATCACATGCATGATGGATGAGTGTGTTGATGTTCTATGATATTTAGGTTCTATTTTGGTGCTGTCAGACATGGCTTTTCTCTCTTGTTTGAGGTCCCTTTCTTGGTGGTTTCATGATGCAAGTAGTAGTATTTTTGGTGACTTGTTTTGCATGTGATTTTCTCCTCCATGTGGATGATGGATTTTGTTGGTTTTACCTTCTATTTTGTCCATGGAGATCTTCTCTTTGATCATGTTTAATATCAGTCAGATGTTGGTCCTTTGCATTGGTGCTTGGTTTGGTTTTGAGGTCGAGACAGTCCTTGTCGCGAGTCTAGACATGACCTTGTCCTTGGGGTCACAACATACTTCCCCATGGGTTGTTCAGCCCTTATCCTAGTTGGTCGAGACATCTTGTTGTGTTGAGGTCCATACCATGGTGTGTCACAGTTGTGACAGCCAATGTGTCATAGTTGAGACACTATTGTGGGTGTTGAAGTCACAACTTGGCTACATGAGGGGTTGAGTCATGTGTATGAAGGATGGTTGAGTCACATACATGGACACCTAATCAATACACTTATATGAGTAATGAATGAATCACGAAGAGTGTTGTTTGGATACATGTTTAATCAACTCTAATCATGTTGGTTAATCCTAAAATGTTTTCAAGAATATGGGAGAGTGTACCTAGGGTTGGTGATGAAAAAATAACTACAAAAATCTAATCGGCTAAGTGTGGAGCACTGACCCTAATCTGGAGATATTGATGTGTTTACTTCTTCACCTTAGAATTGCTATGATGTTATGATGGTATCTCTCTCTTGGTTATGAACCCCTAACCTTGTAGGTGATATGAGTTTGAATTTCATAGCTAGTGTATGATATGGTCAATATGATACGACACGGGTTGAATAAGCCTGGATGAGGCATGATGACATACTTGTGATGCATGATTGATGTGAATGGGTCAAATGACTAGGTAGGTGCCTTGTTCATGATTTCAGGTGATAACCTCTAGAAGTGTGTTTGAGGAATTGATATCACATAGTGATGTGACATTAGTGATAGCCTTGTGTGGTTATGTGACAATGATGATGGCCTTATGAATGATAGTGCTATAGTGTAATGTGATGATGTGACAAGTTCACACCTTATACATTTTAGATCTTGTGAAGTTTTAATATACCCTTATTCTTATAGGGTTTGTTTTGGCTTTGTACGTTTGACTTGATTAATGCTAAAAGACATTCAATTGGCTTAATTAATCGGGTGAAACCTAATCATGTAGGTGTCTTGTGCCATAGATCCTCTCTAGTGCCAGCTTTAATTGTTGGATTTGTGAAACGAGTATAAATCAAAGTGCATACTATTGATTATGTGAGGAAAACTTGGTACCCTAATATCAAGTAAGTACAGGATTGGAAATGGGCCATACCCTAGTAGGAGTACAGCTACGAGTCGTATCTCAGTGTAGTGACAATATATACTTTCACAGGATTGGCTACCAGCCATATACTAGAAGGAGTGTGACTTCACATTGTATCTCAACTTTACTAGCATTGTGCCTATATACCAAGGTGGGTAGGCTGTTTTGTATATGACTCATATATTATGTCACTGTGATGTTCTCTTGTGCTGACCAAGAGGTGTTGGAGAGGTTGCGGATTCAAACTCTTCCATTGACCATGTATGACACTAATTTTGACATAGCAGTGGTCACTTGGAGCATGAGTTGTATATGTCATATCCTCAGTTCATAATAAAATTGTTAAGTAATACTTTTGCATAGGGTCAAATGTGAATAACATTGGATGATACCCTTTACCTTATTCTTATACTAATTTCTTGGATTATGAGGTAGTAAAATAAGTCAATTGTTATACATGTTATTCATATTCCTTCTTAGATTATTAACTGCTCTATTGCTTAGTGATAACTTCTGAATATTGATTAATTTGCTTTATCTGTTAGATAAATGGCATTCAACTAAATGTGGGCATCATAATTAGTACTTTATCTACTTGTTTAATTATTTGTGCTTTAATAGACGTTGACTGAGAGTTATATCTCCCATTGGGTTGTCTGGTCTCACCCTATGGATTTCCACATCTTATAGGTGGCCGTGCACGACGCGGTGGTGATTGTGTAGTTGAGGGAGAGTAGCAACCAAAGTTGTAGCTCAGAAGGTTCGAAGTGCTACTAGTATTTTGGTGTAGAGTGATAGAGTTGTCCCTGTACACTCAGATCTTGGGGGTGTTTTCGGTGTGTTTTAGAGATGACACCGACTCGAGGTTTTGGCATGTGTTCCCCTTTTGTTTTATAGTATGGTTGATGTACATATATATATATATATGTATATATATATATATGTATGTATGTATGTATGTATGTATGTATATATGTATGTATGTATGTGTGGGTGTGTGTGTGGAATAGGTCCTTCATGTAACATGTTGATGACAAGAATGTTTGATAACAATTGTGTAAGAACCTTGTGATCTATGACATGTTATGCAAGTATCCTATTAAGGACTTATATGTGAAGGTTTTCAGCTTCTTTCTGTGTTCAGTTTTGAGTTATCTTGTTTGTGCCGCATCAGGGTATCACACATACTGTGGCTTGGATGGCCCTACCCAGAAACAGAAGCTACAGTACATGCTCCTGTAGGTAGAAAACTACAACCTCTACCCTTGCTCGGGGACCACCGTCACGACACTACTAATCTCAGCTTTAAGAAAGTTGACCTCTGCTGTGACTGAGGTGATGAAAACCTTAACTTCCTAAATCCAGCAGGAGACTGCCCCTGCAATTGATCTTACCTCTTCTTAGTGTTGGTTTCACGCTTCTCGATAGAAGACCACTCAATCTGCCTCACTGACTCTAAAAAGTTAGAGAACCTCTCTCTATTCTCTAAACCAGGCACTATCGTCGAAAAATCTGTACTCAAACCCTTCTCAAACCTATGGACCCTCTCTTTATCTACTGCCACCATGTGAGGACATAATGTTAATAGCTCCATAAACATGGTTGCATACTCATTGATTGACATGAACCTTGTCGGATCTTCTCAAACTGTGATATCTTGTCATCTAGGTACGTCTCTAGGAAGTCTCGACTCACAAAATCTTGTTGAAGCTCTTCCCAACTTATCACAACTACATGTATCTTCTTCTCTGCTATGGCCCACCAGTGGCCAACACTACCCTTCAATAGATAAACATCATGCTTCACATTGTCCTCTTCCGAGATGTTGAGGATCTTGAAGTCCTTCTCAAGCTTCATCAACAACATATCTGCATCTGTTGAGTCTACTGTACATGCATACTAGATCGCTCCAACACACCACAACTGCTCAAATGTCTTCCAGAACCCTAGGATTTCACATTAGGGACATCTTCCCTAGCTTGAGGTACATACTCTCTATCTTCCATATCCAAAATTGTGGCCATCAACTATCCAAACATGGACTAGAATGCTGGATTGGCCATGGTAGTTGGGTCAAACTAAGGCACTGCACGTTGCTCTGGCCCTATCTCTGGCACTCTATCCTCACGTGCCTTTCTCCTCGCGCCACCTCCTGGAACCACATAACTACTCTCTGCATGTTCTTTATGTTTGCCACACATATCTACATAAACATAAGCTATAATCAAATATGTTGGATTATGTAAAAACAAACACAACCCTAAATCAGATCTCCCTGTAGACTTAGCAAACCTAGAGCTCGGATACCAACCAAACTTGTGACACCCAACATCAAACAAACAAGATTACTCAAAACATAACACATGATCAAAATCTAAACATCCACATTACTAGAAAAGTGAGTAAATTAAAACTCATTTGTACGTTACCATACTATTCAGGAACATATTACATCAAGGTTCAACAACCTATATACAAAAGAGAGATATGTTCAACATATGCATGCCACATATACAAACACATGCATACTACCAAAACTATGTATCAATATACATCATCTACAAAACACATCCCTTACTGGACCTGAGAATAAAAGGATGACTCACAGACTCTACTACTAACAACAACTAGCAGCTATCCAACCTTTTGTGTCTATTGATCTCGAAGTTGCTCTTTGTCAACAACACGATCCTAGCCACACCACTGACCACCATCTAAAATGATGTGGTGACCCACAAGGTGAGACCCATGTCCTAGCGAGAGATATAACTCTTAGCTGACAACTATTATTTACAACATGTATCATTATTAAACAGAATGAGCAGGTTCAGTTAAATAAGCTAGTTAATCAGATTAAGCAGTTACAACATATTAAACTATACCAACATGTTAGGCATATTATACAAACTAATTAGATAAGCATAGCAACATTAATGACTAGAAGGAATATGAAGAACATGTAAGTCCATCACCTACTAAATAGTATAAGAAACAAGGCAAGGGTTAACATCCAATGTGAAGCATGTTCGACCCTAAACATATATACTACATGGTTGTGTTATGTCTTTTACTAATGCCCTGAGGAATTGAGGCATACCATTCAATTCCAACGGTTCACTAGTAAGTCAAAATCAGTGCCATACAAGATCTGTAGGAGAGTTGGATTCCTAAAATCCCATCCCCCCTTGATTAGTACGAGTCCACTGCAGTGATATATAAGTCCAACTACAAAATAGCCTAGTCTGTCCTTGGTATATAGGTCACGACACTATGAACAACCTATTCCTCTCTTGAAAAGGTCACAGTACTAGTGAAACTAGTGTATACAAACCCAAACATCTGAGGTACAACCGCAACTGTCTTAAAATCACATCATATATACTGAGATATGATTGTATCTGTTCTCTTGCCAAGGTATGACCGCATCCATACTCAAAACCTTAGGATCAAGATGTCAAGGACACCTAGTCACTTGCACCTCACATACTCAATAATATGTTCTCTGAGTTTCCATTAATGAAATACTCGTTTCACCATCCATCAAGTGTTGACACTAGAATGAATCTATGGAACATTGCAACTATATGATTAGGGTTTCACTGGATTAGTTAAATCCAATTGGGTATCTTTTAATTGCATCAATAAAGTCTCATACAAACTATAGAAAGATTCTACAAAGATAAGTTAGATATCAACTTCAGAAGACATAAGATGTAAAACATAAAACTTATCACATCATCAAATGATACTGCTTCATTGCCACTTGTGAGTGATACTCATCATCACATCACTATGGGACACCAATACCTTGTCATATCATATATAGGATATAACCTCAATTAGGGTAAAACTCTATGTCCAAGGTCATAAGACTATTCACATTGCTTCCTACAAGAACATTATTATCTTTCCTTTCCTCATCAAGGCTCATCAACATCACTACATATGTGATACATAAGTTGATATAACAATCATATATTAGTTATGATGTCTATTGTATAGAAAATAGGGTTACAACATTAGGGGAAAGAATGTAATCCATCATCATTCTAATTATTGAAGAAAGCTAAGTATCATCATTATGTAATGTCATTAGTTTTATGATCAACAAGGTAACTAAATTAAGGTTTCAATTCAGCAATAAAAACTAAACCCTAATCATCATCATCTTAATTAATCATGGACACAATTAGGACAAACATCTTCAACGTGGAGTCAAAAAAACATCGTGATCATATAGACCAAAAACATCATTAGCCACTAAAGGTTGAGAAAGGTGGCAACCATTGAGGATAGGTCCGCCACCTTCATCGACCTCTAAGGGTCAGCCACAGTGGTGAATGTTGAAAACACAAGGTTGGCAATCAAAGAAAACTAGGGTTAGACCCTTCACCTACCGCTAAGATAGACCTCCTTTAGCAACTGTTGAACTAGGGTTAACCACCCTCAATGATCATAAGATTCAACAATATCAGTGACCACACAAAGATCCGATCTTGGCAACCAAAGGAACATGGAATTATTATCGACCAAAGGGAAATCGCCATCCTTAGAGACCATTAAACTAGTAAACACAACGACCTCAAGGAGGTGTAAACTCATCGACCACTAAGAAAATCTTGGAAACCACTCAACATCAACATTCTTAGAGACCACATAGAATCCAAAACAAGTTGGTCATCACCATGAAACCAAAAAGCCATCAATGTGTAAATCACAAGAAGAAGATCAACTCTAAAACCCTAAAGCACAATCATCATGAGATTAACAAAACCATAAGCTAAGAGAGAGAAAACCAGCATTTACACCAACATGCATGTGTCAAGACCTTCATCACCAAAGATAGATTTCATGTACCAAGATTAGGGTTTATCCAAGAGAAGGTATATACTCAATATCACAATGAAGAAAACCTAGATAAAACAAATTACCTTGAAATTGTAACTACTTATTACGGTAGATTATGTGAATGCAAGTTAAGTGTAAGAAATAACAGCGCATAAAGTTATATAACTTGCCTTAGATTTGATGTAGAAAACTCCAAACAGCAAGGAAGATCCAAGGAAAGATAGATAAAACCATAGCTTGATCACCACTCTTGGCCAAGCTAGGTCTACCACCAAAAGTGAGCAAACCCTAGGTAAAGGAGCAAGAAAAGAGATGTTCTTCAAACTCTAACTCAAGAACTACCAAGGAGAACCATGGATTCATCCAATAAGAGAAAGAAGAAGATGATAGGGAAAGAAACAAAGATAAAGAGGGAGATAACTTACCAAGACAAAAGAAAAGAGCAAGGATTGCATCAAATGATCTCAAAAAGGGTTGCTCCAAACCATATCTCAACATGTAAAGGGGATCAATAACCTTGTCCAAGCTTGAGATTCTTCACCACCAAGCATAAAGGGATAAGCTCCAAGGGAGAGAAGAGAGAAAGAGGGTCCAAAGGGTTTAGTTGCATGCAAAGAGAGAGAGTTATACAGCATGGGGTTGGAGAGATAGAAAGAAGGACAGGTGTCATGCTAACACATGCCATGTGTCCACCAAAACTCATTCATGCAAGCACCACACTCACACACATAACCAAGGTGTTAAAACCAAGGGAAAACTAGTGATTAGCTTGGTCCATAAAACTCAACAAATGATGGGAATCCTCGGTGACAAGGATGCTCACAAACCCAAATGACTATTGAAAATTCTCAGCAACCGAACATGACCAAAAGCTCAACGATCACTAAAAGACTAACCCTAGGGTTTCTTAGTGACCAAAGAGGGATCATGGCCTCATAGACCTCCAAGACTAGGGGAACACAACATCCTTGGTGACTAGCAAAATGCAAGCTCATCGGTCAAACATACATCAGTGTCAACCATCAACTAGAACATCCATGTAAACCCTAAACTCTATACATGATATCATCACTCAAACCAAGGTGTGACAAGGTTCCCCAAAGCACTACTCTCACCAACATGATGTCAAAACATGTGAGGAACCACAAGAATGTGAAAAATTGTAAGAAAAACCCCAAACATGGGTAAATAGCAATTTGGTATAAAACAAGCACATATATGCAAAAATAGCTAAAACATCATCCAAACTGGAGAAAACTTGAAACATAATCTCATTACATGTTATGAAAACTCATCACAAGGTTTGATTAAGGTTTTAGGAATCTATTTATGCTAATCAAGTAAGACCAGCCAAAAATCCAAGTTAGGGGTCTTATAGGAAGGAAAATGAAGATGAATCAGGAGAGAATAAGATGAGGAGGAAGAAGTCTAGAAGAGGAAGTAAAGGCTCATTAAAGATGATTTATGACTAGGTTCTTCTCTATTAATGATTGGTGGATGGGAAACGTTTAAAAGATGGTGGGTAGGGTTCTTGAGGTTACTAGAGAGAGAGGAGAGTAAGGAGATAAAGGATTAACACAGGATAAGGAAGTGAGAAGCAATCAGAGGTGGAGAAGAACAAGATATCTAATGGCATCTAGTAATGAGGTGAACTCATCATATGTAGTAATAGAACGTAAAAGATGTGTGAGGAGGAGAGGAAGTGGGTGATCAGACCAGGTCAATCAGGCTAAGAAGCACATTAAGGAAATCAATGTGGTGCTTAATTGAATAATGAAACCTAGGTAACTATATTATTTACCATTTTTAATCAATTACTGGGTGTATTTAACATCAAATTAGCATGAAATTTACTAGGTAAGGTAATTATAATATAAGTAATGTGAATTTAATCATATTTTTACTTGTGACATTGATGATTCTATCATTTTACTATTTATATTCTAATTACTCAATTAATGCATTATTAACTTTGTCATCAATTATGGGTAGTATTACTTAATAGGTTCCTAGATTTACAAGTCATATCCATAATTTTTTTTTAGATAGTGAATCTATATGTTTAACATCGATAAAGAAAAGCACTTAGTTGATCCTAAAACCTCACGAAAAAGGATATTTACCATCTTATCATGATTTTTGACTCCAAAATTACTAATTCATCTAAATAAGGGGAATGACCCTAATACTATTCATAACCATAAAGGGGCCTAGTGAAAGGAAGTTTTAATCTATGACCCTAGTTTTGGGTATGTTACATCACTCTCTTAATGTTTTTATCTAATTGTTTCTCCACTTGGGTTTTATAGATTCTGAATTTTACGGATTGTTCATCCTTAATTTTTAGAAAGAAAAGAGAACAATATTTAGAAAGCTCATCTATAAATGTCAGAAAGTACCTCATACCATCATGACTAAGAATATTATTTAAATCATGAACATCAATATGAATAAATTCAAGCAAAGATGTATTATGATCTACTGATTGTAATGGCATCTTAGGAAGCCTAGATTGCACACAAATCTAGAATCATATGAGTCTTAGGAATCAGATCTAAATGAATCATGTGCTTCATCATATTTTTATACACATGACAAAGATGTGCATGTCAAACATTACTAGTTTCAAAATTGAAAACACGAGAAGATATATAAATTAAAAGAAGATGCATTACATCAAATGGAAGATAGTTTAATAACACCACATAGGCATAATCGAGACCAACATAAGAATCATTCTCAGAAATCACAATATGATTGTCTTGACATAGAAAGGTATAATTAGAAAGTTGTAAAACAACTTGACTAATCAAATTTCTACAAAAAGAAGGAACATGTTGGACATCATGCAGTCTGAGAGTGTTTCCAGATGTAATCTTTATGTCAACATGTCCATAGTATGCAATCTGGATGGTGGATGAATGATCTCTCCACTTGATCACTCTACTGGATATGGCCTAGTAGGAAGAAAAGAGGGATTGGTCAAAACAAATATGGCAGATGACACTAGAGTCCTTGTACCAATCAGAAGATAAGTCAACAAAAAGAATAATCAGATTTTCTAACCTTTCTATAGAAGACGAAGAGACCGTCCCTACAATGATCATATTTACTGTATGATTTTTTAGGAGGTTGTACGTTCTGTTTTCTCTGAGCTTTGTGGAATCTGCACACATTTGCTAAGTCACCATGTTTATCACACACAAAGAAGACAAGTTTTTTTCCTTGGCCACTATTATTACTCTAATTTTGGTGGTTCCTACGACCTTTAAAAGAAGGTTTGAGTTTCTTATTGAGATGGGAAGGGTTAGGCTTCTTCTTGGTTTTATCACCTATAACTGTATTGACATTATAGTTAGACTTCCTATCTTTTTTCCTATGTCTATCCTCAGTTTGTATGGATTTAGCTAAGGATTCCATGGCTATATTCTCTTGTCTATGTCTAAGGGTCTTGGCAAAATCTTTCTAAGAAGGTGGGAGTTTCTCTGTGAGGGCTGCTACTTGAACATTTTCATCAAGGTTAAAGCCCCCAAACATGGATTTAGAAACTAAGTTTTAGTATTCTAGAACTTGAGGTGAAATAGATTTATCATCTACCATATTATAAGTTAGCCATTCAACAAAGGCTTAACACTCAAGACCAATATATTTTAGACCAAACATTGAATCTAAAGTTTTCCACAATTAAACAGTAGTTGGTATCTTATAGTATTTATCATATAATTCATTTAATAAGGTTGAAAGGATCCTTCCATGACACAAATAGTTGATTTCCTTTAAGTAGGAGTGGGGAGAAGGGGTGTAGGTATAATGGGTTTAGATTATTATTCTTCTTCAAGGATGTTCATGGGTTGTTATTCAGGCACACCATGAGTAGACTCGTCTTGGGATAAGATGGAAGAAATAAGCACTACTACAGAACAGGCCTTTGGCGTCAGTTGTTTATGCCCTTTTAGCGACAGTTCTAAAGCGACGCCGATGTGGGCACCACTAAAGGTCGAACTCTTCGGCGTCGGTTTTATAACTGATGCCAAAATGCCTCGTGCCAGCAGGGCACCGATAAGCGTCGATGATTTATAGTAAGCCGATGCCAAAAGGCTTCACACCACAAAAAGGGCGCCATCTAGGACACTATCTGTGTCAGTTTGCAACTAAAAAACCGACGTCATATTCCCAGATGCCACGGCAGTGCTTCCCTACACTGCCATGTTTAATACTATAGGCATCGGTTTTATACTACTAATCGACGTTATTTCCCACCACGGTTGTGCTTTCCTGCACGATCGGGTTGTTTGTCACATTAGGCGGTGGTTTTTATACAATAAATGATGTTGTAAGCCTTTGATGACGACTTTCTATGAATAACCGAAGCCTATGTTTTAATTTTTTTTTTCTTATTAGTTTGCAGGCCTGCTGTGGTTGGTCAGCAGGATGAGAACCTACAGTTCAGTTTTGAACTGTAGGTTGATGACATCCATTGATATCAGCCAACAAACATGCCACAAACCTACAAAATCAAGAAATATACTTTTCAATTCTCACATTCACACATGTAGAAACATTCAAATACATGTAGAAACATTCAAACATGTATAAACATTCAGAAATATTCATTTATAAAATATCATTCAACATCGCTATCAACATCCCAATTATATTTTACAGTCCCCACTGCTTGTATGGCTCTTGCCCATTCCTCTCTTACTTCATATAAATACTTCCATCGTATATGGAGCATGTACATCTTTTAAGTGTTTACCTATAGTGTGGTCAGTTTGAAAAACCTACAAAGAGAATGATGTATATATATAAGTAATAATATAAAAATAAGATTGATATATTTCATACTAACTAATGAGACTATATATAATACCTCATGTATGGTATCGATGTCCAATGCGGCATATTGGATAATCATCTGCATAAATCGCATCACATTATATGTGCATGCCCAGCCGTTGTCTTGGGTAGCGCACTATAAATTGAAACATACAAAATATTAAAAAATACAACTAAGCACAATTCACATAAATAATATATACATTGGAGTTGGGAACTTACTTTCACATTCAATCAAATTATTGGCTGGTTCTTTTTCCTGGGGACCTTTCCTCTAGCCTTTTTGAATGCATCTAAACCCCTACATGTTAATGTAACATAGTAAATTGCATAATTAAATAGTAATGTAATAACATATGTTAACGGATATAAAAATGAAATATTTCTCACCAGAATAATGGCATTCTCATTACGTGTCCAATTTTAGTATTCAATGTACTCCCTATAGGATCTAGCTAATAAACAGTGAACGTCCTGGGGAGAAAAACTAGTAACTCCCAATGCCTACCGCTAGAGGTAAAAAAGTTAAAAATTAATAACTCAAAATCCACAATAAAAATGTAATTTTCTTCAGTCCAAATTATAAGTAAAGTAAACTTACTTGACATTGAATGGAGCTATTATTATAGTCTTCTTTTGCTGATCGAAAATTGTAAAAGCATCTATACAGTATTGTTGAACACTATCAGGGTCTTTAGCTACCATACTAATCAATGATGGAATAAAAAATCCTACATGGTCAAATGCAAATTGTTTACATTGATTTTTGACTAAGTAGCTACAAAACATGTATTACATATGCATTAATATATAACAAACCAGATCACCGGATCTTACACAAGGTATATGGATGTATAAACAAGATCTCACCTTATCCATGTCTCTATCATTGATGTATTCAGCCAATCATATATAAATCGCTCAATAATATCTTGTATAAATAAAGAGCTTTCGTATGATTGACCTGCATAATTCACTTCTAAAGAAACAATTATAGGGCAATGTATATTATGTGCCCATAGCCAACATGTCATTCCCCTACAAGAAGGACCTAACGAGTATTTTAGGTCAGTTGGAACCCAACTTGGTAATGCAGGAAGTGGAGGTGGAGGCCTAGATGCTCCGGGTGTCTTCTTTTTAACATGTATATATAATTTCAGATCAATTGACCTCATATATACACATTAACAATCTAAAGTAATGTAAATTTATCTTACAATTTTAGTAGTGTAGACGTCATCTGCTTTGGGCCACAATATCACCCCGCCTTCTGCCTAAGCAAGTGTATCAATATTTGGGTGGGCATATGGTAATGTAGCTTCCCTCCAATCGGGGAATACACATATCAGGCTCACACGAACGTAGCCCTGTGGCATTGGAGTCCTGTGAAACGTTGCCCCGGGAAGGGATGGGTAAGCCTGCGCCTCTAAAACAACATAGTCTTGCATTCTTAAGCGACATGGCTTCAACGCCTACAAATTTATGTAAAGAATGTTATACATACATACATATCATCTTGAAAACATATCATCTTGAAAATACTAGCTACAATGTCATAAACAATACTTACAACAGACGTGTTAGGCGGTGGGTCTACAGGATTACTCTCAGTCTGTGCATCAGGAGAAGAGTGGGTTGCCATAGGCTGATTGGAAGCCTGAGATGCCTACCACCACAACATTTCTTCCTTGACATGGATAAAAAAAACATTAGCTTCTTGTTATTGAATTCCCTTTTGCAGTAACATTCTAAAAAAAAGAATAGGTTACCTCTTCTTGTGATAGTCCCGCTTTGGGTTTGCGCTGGGATGGCCCAAAGAATGTTTTGATGCCCACACCAGCGCCTGCACCCCTAACACATTCAGGATGCTCTGGGTTACCCAGAGAAACTTTCAATTCATCCCTTGTGCCCTGAGGGATGAACATGCCTTGTTTCCTCTGCTCGTGCAGCTCCCGCTAATCACCATCAACAGAAATTGGTAAGTTAACACCACAAATAATCAATATTCAAATGATTGCTCTAAGAGTTGTATTTTACCATTTTCATAGTTGCCTCAGCAGTTACGGGCTTCTTTATTTCACCCTTCTTGTTTTTCCTCCCAGCTATCCAGACATCATGGCGAGGCATGGGTGTGGCACATGTAGTAGAGGACTCCTGAGTAGCAGCAGACTCTGCCTGTAGTCTTTGGTGAACGCTTACATAGCCCTTTGGACCCATAGTGTGGTCATGCACATTCAGTGCACGCCTTGCTTTTTGCGCCTCACTGAATACCTTGAATTCTTCAGATTTTCTTGAAGCAACAAACGTGTCCCAATCTTCTTTGTCTAAGAAGTTCCACTATTCAAGGGGTGACTTGTTCTTCTTATCACCATCTTTTATGTATTCTCTGTTGAGATTTGTCCTATAGTTCCTTAGCATCTTTCGAACGCGTTGCATCATGCTTTTATGATGCAACTTCTCATCCAATGCAAACAAATTCTGTAAAATAGAATTGCTATTAACTAGTATCCAAAAATAGAATTGCAAATAATAGAATTTGTAATCTACAAAATAGAATTGCAAATAATAATAACTCACACATAAATCCTTCCATATCATATCTTTCTTCGCCTAAGGAACTTTATGCCAATTATCATACTTATCACCATAATGTCTTCGAGTGACAACCCCAAGATAGTTTACAAAATTATTGCGGTTCACTCCAATTGCATTTCGTCCATTATCAAACTCCACAGCCAATCTGGATCCACTGCCACTTAGCGCTATTAAGTTCTTCAACAGAGTAATGCCCCTTTTATTGTTAAGTTTTTGGTGATGCGCATCAAGTTCCTCCAGTGCTTGAGTGGGTACATGTGCATCATCAACCTAAAATTTGACAAAAATAAACACACTGAATTATCCCAATATAGAAATATAGGATATCTAACATAACTAGAAGATAATGAATTTATAGAAATATAGGATATGTTTTTAGAACTTACATTGGTATCCTCTCCATGCTCATCATGGACTTCATGCTCATCATGGACATCATGCTCATCATGGTCAGCCATCTGAAAATGTCATTAAAAAGGCAAACATTTAGCATTTGTATTAACTAGAAGATAATGAAACATCAAATTTGAAAATGATATTGATATTAAAAAAGAAAACATTTAGCTTCAATAAAAAAATATAAACATGCATGCCTCTAAAATTGTGATCTTTTATCAATTAACAATCCTTCATTGCGATCTCTGCGCACATATAAGTCATCATTAGCTTCAATATTTTGTGGAGTTAGCAACCCAACTGAGAATGGACTGGAGTCATCATACTTATCATAGTACTCTTCTTCATCTATAGGATCTTCAATGAACTGTCTTTTACCATGAAGAACAATCGACCATTTATCATTTTTAGGATCATCGATATAGAATACTTGTTTCTCCTGTGATGCCAATATGAATGGTTCACCATTCTCGCCAATCTTTTCAAAGTTCACTAAAGTGAAACCCAATTCATCCACTATAACTCCTTTGATGTTATCAACCCAATTACATTTAAAGAGCGGAATTTTGAAATCTATGTAGTCAAACTCCCATATGTCTTCAATGACACTGTAATATGACATTTTAGCTTGATGTGGACTCTTATCCTTTGAACTTGCAAAATGCATAGTCGACGCTTTAAGAGTGACCCCACTATTTTGGACGACACTCTTATCATCTTGGCGCTTTGTGTAATATGTGAACCCATTATTGTCAAACCATTCATAAGACATAACATTCGGTTTTGGTTTAAAGGTGAGGCATTTGATAGTTTTTGTAATATCATTTGGTGTTTGAGATAGTTTCCGGGTTGTTTAGGGCCGGATATCAACTACGACAACATAACGTACTTATTTTTCATACACAGCCATGGAGGAAGATTATATATAACAAGCATGACTGGCCAAGTGCTATGTTGGCTGCTCAATGTCCCGTACAGATTCATCCCATCTATACAAAGCCCAAGTCTTAGATTCCTATCTTCTTCACCAAATTTGGGGTACAATAGATCAATCTTCTTCCACTGTGGGGAATCAGACGCATGTCATAGGATCCCATCATTATTTTTCTTAACATCTGCATGCCACCTCAAATTCTTCAAATCTTTCAGATTTGCAAACAAGCGTTGAAACTATGATATTATAGGTAGATACCACATCACCTTTGTAGGAGAACCAGTTTTGGACTCCCCCGAAGTCGTCAATTTATACCGTGACGCACCACATTTTGGACAATCTTTCAAATCCACATAGTCCTTTTGAAATAATACACAATCATTCGGGCATGTGTGTATCTTCTTGGCCTCCATTCCCATTGGGTACAACAATTTAGTTACCCGATATGTTGAGATTGGCAGCTCGTTTCCTCCAGGAAGCATTTCTTTCAACAAAGTCAACAATGAAGTGAAGCTTTTGTCGCTCCATCTATTGTTAGCTTTCAACTTATATAATCTCAACACAGTTCTAAGCTTCGTAAACTTAGCACAGCCTGTGTATAACGGTATCTCAACATCATGCACAATGTTTCTAAAGATAGGAGGTGGATCGGTGTGCTCTACCCTACAACTATCCAGCATCGCATCAATGATGTCTACTGGAACTGGTTCGTTCACATCTACGTCATCAGAGGCAATTTCTTCTTCCACCCAAGCACTGCTATCGACATCCACTGGTTTCGAGTTTGAAATCTCTCCATGCCAGTGTCATTCAGTATAGCCTTGTACAATCCCGTTGCACATGACATGACTTTTGATTTTGTCACCAGTGTTGACTTTCAAGTTGTTACCGCAATGCCTACATGGACAGTAGAACCCATCTCTAGGTTCTTTCCTATGTTCCTCAGCAAATCTAATAAACTGATCAAGACCAGATATAAACTCTGGGGTGCAGCGATTACGAATGGACATCCATGATCTATCCATTCTATGATCAAAGAGAAAACATGTATATATTAGGACAAGATTAGGGTCTTGGACGGGTTTCTAGGCCAACAAACACATGTGATGTCATTCTTATATATAATAAATGTGTACCACCTATCCCATCCTTGAACACCTAATCTCACTAGTAAGTGTATAATGTGTATTAGGTTTTCAAGAAAATTTCGGTAGCATTTCCCCACTGTTCTCTAAGTACATATGTACTTAGAGAACAAATGGGGAAATCCTACCAAAATTTTCTCAAAAACCCAATACACATTATACACTTACATCCTAAGTGAGATTAGGTGTTCAAGAATAGTCCCAAACTTGGGACTATCCAAGATTTACTCCTAATGAGTAAATCTTAGATGGGTTTCTAGGCCAACAAACACAATAATAGATATGTACATGTTAGGGTTTCATCACAATTGATGTTAGGGTTTCATCACAATTGATGTTAGGGTTTAATCAAATCAAATTAAGATGCAAGAATGGACAAGTTTAAATCTTATTTCTATATGCATCAAAATTTACTGAATTAGGTCAAGCATTAGGATTAGAAGCACCAATATATGCAAGCAAAAGATTTGTTCGTATCCTAAGATTTACATAAAGTATTACATAAAGATTTGTTCATATCCTTACCAACAGCAAGCACGACCGTGGGTGTGTTGGCCTACCACGGTCGTGCTAGGAAACACGGCTGTGGTAGGCCAACACAGCCATGGTCGTGCTTTCTGTTGGTAAGGAGCTAGGGAGAAGGAAGAAAAGAGGCTAGGGCTACCTGGAGCTAGCGTGGAGAAGAGCAGTGACAGCGGTGTGAGAGCAACGAGCAGAGAAGGAGGCGGCGAGCAGCGAGCAGAACGGCACCCAGAGAAGAGCAGAGTAGAGCGGCGAGCAGCAGTGGCGGTGAGCGGCGGCAGCAGGAGAAAGAGGACACAGTGGCGGCGGCGGCGAGTAGAGGCACGCCAGCAGCAGCAACGGCGAGCAGCAGAGGGGGTTGTCGGGCGATTTTCGGCGAGTGGCGAGCAGCAGAGAAAATTATTGCGATGAAATAGAAGAAAGGGGAAGACTCAGGTGATACAGGTCTATTAAGTTTTTCAACAACGTCAGTTATCTACAAAACTGACACCTTTTACTCTTAAGCATCGGTTGATAGTAAAAAACTGACGTCCAATTAGACAATCTTTGCCCTAAATTATTTGGCGGGAACCATTATCAGTGTCGGTTATCAAAGGATAACCGACACCGAAATTGGAACTTTTCATGCAAGTTTTCATCTTATATAGGCATCGCTTAGTAGTTAAAAAACCGACACTATATGTAACACTTTGGGGCCAACTTTGTTTCGCTCAAAAATTGGATTTCACGTGTGATTTTAGGCGTCGGTTTGTTTTTACCTAGCCGATGCTGAATATAAAGAGATACCCATGTTTGGCTGGTCTTTGAATATAGATTTCGGATTTCCTAAATAACCAACGTGGAATGTTATAGGCGTCGGTTTTTTTAAATAGCCGACACCCAGAAAAGTGACATTGAATGTCGTTTCTATAGTAGTGAAGACTAAATGAGGTAAGTCAGAATCACATTTTCTGTTGTCAATGACAAAAGTGCAATCTAGAAAATTGTTATGGGTGAAGAGAAGCAACATCGTCAAGCAAAAGCATGGTTTTTGAATCCATATCAAACAAATAGACAGTTAACTAAATAGATTGAATTAACAACTATTTAAGAATCTATCTTAAAATTGTTAGATAGATTTAATGGAGCGTAAGATTTGTCTTGAAATTGTCAAATATATAGTCAGAAGTTAACTAGATTAAGGCACACAATTAACTACCAAATGTGCAGTAGGAATAATAACAACTATGGATTTGGAGAAAACAATAATTATTTAGAAGATGCAAACTCCAAAGCCTGAGATGAAGGCATGTGAAACTCTGTCTTTGTAACGACCCACACTTTTGAGTGTCTAAAAGACCTTAAAGTCATAGATCATTAATCATAGATTCCAGGATCAGATTCAAGAAATAATACAGAATAGTAAACAATTTCCATTAATGAATGAATAATTACATGATTACATAAAAAGCTCCTCTAAGGAGTTACATGACTTTTAAATAGAATTAACTTTTACATGTTTGAAGATAAACCATTAAGACTAAACCTTCATGATTAAATTGTAGTGTCTTCAACATCTCTATATGTACCCTCATGTCTACAAATCAAGTATATATGATACCTGAAACACTGACAAACAAATACACGGTCAGTATATTGCTATACTGGTACGTGAGTTCAGACAATAATAACAAGTAACATATAAGTAGACATCTTTAGCTTGCATATAAGAACATAAACTTGTTTTCATATTCTAACCCATATCTGGTCAACTACCTCAGGTGTAATCACTGTCCCTCCAGGGCTCGTGTGCATTACCCTTGAGATTAGTCTAACCCAAGGTTCAAAATATTGTTATTTACTTTACATGATACTCATAGGAACTTTATAATTCGCAAGAAGTAAATAAACAAGAAAGTAGTTTATTTGTTGTTCAATCTCATCGAGAAACATCGGCAATCTCGAAATTTGATACATGTATTCATAAGCGTAACCACATACCATATTCCATCGCAGAAACCATACAGAACATCATATACTCTAAGAATGCATCCAAATATCCAAGCAACGAAGCATGTAAACAAAAAGTATCTGAAACAAAGCATACTACATATGTGTCACCATGTATTCACATTATATTATATGTGTCACCATGTACTCACATTATATTATATGTGTCATTGTGTATTCACATTATATTACTCAGATCTAGATGCACTCCTAAACTAGGGTTTAGGGTTATCTCGTGTTTGGACTCGGGATTAGGGTTACAAACCCTAATTCCATCATATCGTGGTTTCTAAGAATACAATTTCAGTTATGCATGTAAGGTGAAACCCTAATCGTCAACTTAAGCATATTAGACTATTCATGATACCTAAATCACATTATCAACATTAAGATTACATCCAGATGTTTACATTGGTTTTGACACCCTAAAACAACATATATAAGATTACTAATATGTAATTATCCATTATTGATCATTATCAAGGATTTCCTTATTCGACATGACAAGTTCAGGTATTAGCTTAACATCAATGAATCTATTTAATTAAGCATCATATTAACCTAAAGCTAGGATTTCATTTTCATTAAACTCAATAGGACATGTATTATACATAATTTTAGAACATGAAGCATATCCAGCCTCTCAAACTATTTTATTTGGATTCCTCTCATTCTCCTAATCAATTTTCATATATTATTTGTCTAAATTCGATCATCCTAATAATTACTATGATATTTGCAAAAAACATTATTACTGGGCCTATCACCAAGTGCCACGTAAGCAACTAACTCTCTTTTATCTATTTCCGTGAATCATGTTAAGTTTATAATGAAAGTACCTTTTTGTCCCTCCCATGGATACTTGGGTTGTTGTGTGTCTAGGGGCATTATTGTCCGATGGCTATTAGCCATTCCCAACCTCGTTGTGTCAGGTTGTCGCACGCATAGCAGTGCCGACAACGCCCCTTTGCAACCCTACAGGCGTAGTTCAGGCCGCACAGACATCAAGGTGGACCAGCGTCCACCTACTCACAGTCATAGGTAATCTCTGCCTTTGTGAGTCGCCCTTCCTCCGCCATGCGCAGGTGATCTCCTATGTGTACACGTCACAGGTGCCCTGGCTACATCCAACATTGTAGATGACGAACACATGTGAGACCCTCTTATGTGTTGACATTGTTGCCGAGCCTCCCGTGCACAGGCGCCACTATCAAAATCTAGGCCTCTGAGCACTGCTTGCATGCCTCATCTCCCTTGCCCCGGCCATCCCTGTCGCCATCCGCTATCGGCACCACTGTGGCTCTGGTACCTAGCTCCTTGTCTTCATGGCGTCTGATAGCCTCTTTATCCTCGCTACCCAAATCGCAGTGCCTGTTACTCCATGTGTCGCCAATGGTTGCAGCCACTGCCCCCACACTTCTTGGGCCCGACTAGCCAGCCACCTCCTTCATGCTATTGTGGGCTGGCTACGTCAGCCACCGCCTCTACACCGAGGGGTGTAGGCGACACATCACTAGGGTCCCCTCTGTTGGCTAAATGGACATCTATAAATCCCTTTGTTTTGATTATGACAAACATTTCATTCTTATTAATCTAACAAGCTACTTGAGTGTGTAGGATGACAAAGTAACAAGGGAAAATCTACAAGCTTACATATTTATATTTTCATGCAATGTAATCACTGTTGTAAAAACTTGTACAAAAATTATAATGTACAAGTACTTAGAAATTGCATGTAAATCAAGCGTTAGATTCTCCCTAGCTAAACACCACAGTTAGACAAGTCATCCCATTCAGATAGGATAACTCATGCATACTCACACACATAATTAGTGCCTAAATTGAAACCTTGAAACAAGATCAATCTCGGTCGACAAACTCCTCGACCGAGACACTCTCGGTCGACAATCTTCTCGACCGAGAAAGATCCAAAGTAGCCGTTAGACACAACAGACAAGTTAGTTGGCAGTTCATGAAAGACGTTGCAAATCACTTGTTCCAGAGAGCCTGTCGGTCGACAAAAGTTCGACCGAGTAGGTATCTCGGTCGACCATTTGTCGACCGATATGGTCTCTGACAGCAACTGCAGAATTAATTAATTAGCCGTTGTTAAAGCAACAACTTTGTACCTAACGGCTAGTTAAGCACTTAGAAACCCCTAGAAGTTGTCTAGAACGTCCTTAAGCATCCTTAGGCCATTCCTATAAATAGGACAAGCCATAGGACACCTAATCTCACTTGTTCTACACTTGTTACACTTGAGAAATACTTGAGCATACTTGAGCAATCTGTTGCAAGCAAATTGAGCACTGTGATCATTGGCCTAATTTCTCCTTAGCTCAAATTCGTGTCCTATAGGCTAGAATCTCCTACCCACAACAATCACAAGTTCACACATTTGGTTAGGAGATCTATACGCTTGATCTAGGCATATCAAGCCTTGGGCTTTAAAGGATAAGTTGTAATTTCCTTTTTCTTTCTTATTCCCTATTATTGTTTGTACTCTCCTTGCTACTCCTAGGTTGGAGGCTGCGGATTGGAGAGGGTGAAGATCTTCTTGGCGAAGAAGGAGACTTTGAGCTACTTCAGAAGGCTGGTGCAACGGGAGGTTACTTCTAGAGAGGAAGGCTACTTCAAGGGGGAGCTTGGAGTTACTTCAAGAAGGCTACCTCAGGGTTGGTGCACCTACTTCAAGTGAAGGCTGTTCAAAGGGTGGGGTTGAAAGTATTGTATTTTGTATAAATCCTCGAGAGGTAATAAAATAAATACTTTCAAATCCCGGTTGGGTAAGCAACCGGGTAGTGGACTGACAACTATAGTATTTGCTATAGTTGGAACCACTCTAAACGCCTGTCTCCTTCTTCTAATCATAATTTTAGTTGTTTGAGTTAAATAATTATTAAAATCACTATAAAACTCTATTCACCCCCCCTCTAGTAGTTTTCAGTTGGTACCAGAGCAGGCTTCAAGGAACCCTAACCAGGTCTTGAAGAATGGAGGGAAATGGTGAAAGGTGCTGCTTGGACAAAACCACAACATGCTGCAATTGGTGTTTAGGAAAAAGCCACAAAACAACCGGATGCCCATGGAGATCAAAGGAAGAGGATAAGCACAAAGAATGTCTTATTGCTACAACTAGTGAAGAAGAAGAAGAGGTAAGTCTCTTTGATTTATCTAAAGAAGAACTAGTTGCTATTATTGAAGAGACACATAATAAATATGTTGAGTGCAAGAAGAAATTAAAGAAATCAAATAAAGAAAATGATGATCTAAATGTTAAACTTCTTGCTCTTGCATCTGAAAATGAGGATCTCAAAGAGGGAAATAAATATTCTGATCTTAAGTTAAAATCTATGGAAGCCGATTGCAAGCTCCTTTCTGTTGAAAATTCAAACTTGCAGACTCAAGTAAACGATCTTCAAAAACAACCATTATTGTGCACCCATATAGATTATGACACTATTGTTAAAGAAAGAAATTTATTGTCATCTAATCTAGACCAAGCAAAAGTAGATATTAAGAAAAGAATGGATGAGATTGCCAAGCTACAACAACAAGTTCGTAGTTTGAATAACAATGGCATTCTTGATCAAATTCTAGATAATCCCTATCAACAAGTTGGGAGAAGGGGACTAGGTTACAAGCCTAAAAGAAAATTTCATCAACAACCTAGTCAGAGAAAGTCACAAACCCATCAATCTATATATGTACCTAAAAGGACATCCTCACCCAATGACAACGTAGGACACAACCATAGAAAAAAGATATGAAGTTGACTCAATATGTTGTCATTACTGTTTGCGCCTTGGTCACTATTCATTTTCATGTCCTTACAAGAAAAGAGATGTCGAGTTAGTTTGGGTTCCTAAACCTCCAAACTAAACAAATAAGATTAAGTTGAGATATGACCAAAGACATTAGTTGCATAATTCTCTGTCTATCTCAACTTAACATAATGAGATTACAAATAAATAGTTAACTCACATAATAATTTCAAAATAAATAAATAGTTCCAGGAATCTTGTCGGTCGAGAAACTGTCGACCGAGACCTCATCGATCGAACAATTGTCGACCGAGCATATCACTGTTTTCAGTCTACTACAAAAATCTGCTGCATTTATTTTTCTGATGAAATTGCTATGATTGATGACTGGAAATCATTTCTAGAAGTTTAAATGAAATTAATATTAGTTTATTCTCTGGAAAATTTAAGTTTAAGCTAAAATTATGCTTAGATAAATGAAAAGAAAATTCCTATTTTCACATGATTGTTTCTAAAAGTATCTTCTGGTCTATTCATATACAAATCATGTGCTGGAATTATCATTGTTACACCATGGATATGCTTTCATTATTAAGTGCACATAGATAATGATAATTATATGCATGGATTCATGAAAATATATATATAGGCAAGCAAAATGAATTATTAGCAGTATTATGCTTCAACATGATATTTATTGCAGATATTATACTCAATATACTCAATTTGAAAAATCTGCAAAATTTGCCTCTTGGTCAAAATCAAATTTGACCAAGGGGCGCTATGGTCGTAGTCAAATTCGACCTAAAATAAGTTTTGACATAATAAACTATTTGGATATCCTTTTATGATTAAAAGAATAATTAATTTATGATAACAACTTGTCTCAATATTTTCAATAATAAACACAATATTACTCCCTTAGAAGATCTATATATGTGCTCTACAAATTACATTAAAAATCAGCTTCAAATTCGTACTCAGTAAGTCTGTCGGTCGACAAACTCTTCGACCGAAAACCTTTCGGTCAAGCCCCTCTCTCTCGACCGACATAATCTAAACAGATTTAGTATCGGACACAGTTTCGGTCGACAAATGTTCGACCGAGACAATGTCGGTCGACAATTGTTCGACCGAGAAATAGTCGTTGGATACGACCATTGTAAACCGACCGTTATGACCGGTTATGACCATTATATGACCGTTGGGGAGCCGAGTGGCGCGTCTGCAACATGACCATTGCGGACGCTCAGTCGACGAATCGTCGACCGACCAGGTCGCTGGATTGTTATAAAAGGAACCAAAGACGGGTCACTTCCTCACACTTGCATACTCTTGCTTCCATAGGCTCTCTCTAGTGCATTTTTGTGCAACTCTTTAGCATCCTCATCCCCAAGCCTTCCTTGCTTCTTCTCCACCTTCAAGCAACACAATGGCCTCATCATCTGCCTGTGGGAAGAAGAAGGTCACCGGCAGGAAAGGAAGGGAAGCTCGGGAAGCTACTCCACCACTGACGATCATCAACGACATTGCCTTCCTTGATGGAGATGCTGGTGATCGATATCTACGGCTTTCCTCCAAAGCTCCTCTGCCACGACGACCAGTTGAAGTTATGGACTTCATCAACATCGTCGACTTGGAGGACCTTTTCGAAGTACAAAAGTTAAAAGAATTCATCAACCCTTCTTTTCCTTCCTATTCAATCAAGGTAGTGAATGAATTCTATGCAAACCTCATTTCCCACTCTGAAAATGAAACCATCTTCTTCTATACTATGGTCAATGGGCATAGCTTCCGATTTACTGAAGGGGATATTCTTGACATGCTAGAAATTGACATAGATGAATATCAAGACTCCCTTGATCTTACCTCTGGAAATCCACTTAATCAATTTACCCAAGATGACCATACCATTAGTCTTAGTGAAATCAAGAGAACCATTTTTCAATCCAATACAACCTGTCATGAAGAAAGAGGCACATACTATGCTATAAATCTCAAACCAGCTGCTAGGATTGTAAACCTTATTGTTTCAACAAACATACATCCTAGAGCCAATAAGTCTGAAGTTCCTATTTTTCGTATGTGTCTAACATATGCCATTATCCAACGCATTCCCACAAATTTTATCCGCATCATTCTTAAAAACATGCTTGAGTTTTCTGGCAATCCTCCATATGCTGATTTTGTATGCCATATTACTCAACATTTCCTTAAAACCCAACTTGAAGATATGGGATATACATGGGAGCGTAGACCACAAAAGATAAGTAAGAATACAGTAGAAAAAATGGGAATTGATTTTGGTCATAAAAAGGCTAGAGTAGAAGGAGAAACATCTCATCAAGACATACCACCACCTCCTCCTCCTACTAACCTATCACATGATCCCATTCAAAACACTCTTACTTATATTGCTGGCTCCCAATATCACCTTAGCAAGCAACTAGACTATAACCATCATGCCATGACTTACATAAACCAAAGAATGCAAACCCTTTCACCAAACCAACCTGATGAATATCTGTATTCTTTAAATCCTGGCATGATCAATCCATAAAATCCTTCGTATAACTATTATCAAACTCCACCTCCACCATCTGTGGATCTTACGCACACTCAGTTTTCATCCATGCAACTGCAAGATATTTCCGCTCATTTCTGATTTGACCGAGTTCCTACATTCTTGGAAGCATATGCTTTAACTAAGACAGGTGCTCTAGATTGGCAAACCTTGGTCCAGTATTATGGAACTGAGCCTTTTCTTGGGAAAGACCCTGACATTGATGTAATTCTTAAGTCTTTCCAGTAAGTGTTGGAGTTATTGTAATGATATCTTTTGAATAATTGTAATGGGTCATCTCTATATGATGTGTCTATCTTTCTATGCTGTAATACATGCTTTTAATGAAATTGGCCATCTTTACTTGATTCCAATGGATTTTTTTTAAAGAGCATGTGAAGACATCTTCAAAATATGGATTATAAGATCATCATTGTGGAAGCATACAAAATAAGGGGAGTAATAAATAAAAATTGCAACTTTTACAATTGTGGCAAAATTGACAAGGATCTATGACATAAAACAGTTATGAAACAAATCCAGACACATTCTCGGTCGAGAAACTGTTCGACCGAGAACTCTATCGGTCGAAAGATCGTCGACCGAGTAGGCTTCTGTTGTCAAATCTGACATAAATCTTCTAAAATTGTTTTTCAATCAACCTAGTTTGCTATCAAACTGTTATTGATGATTGAATTAACATGCAAATCAAGAATAAAATCTTGGAAGAAAATAATTGTAGCAAGACATTATTTTATTCTTAGTATATTTTTAAAGGTCGAAATCAAAATCATTTGTGACCTTAGAAGCCTTAAATTGCTTTAAATTGTAAGATTAAGGGGAAGCTCATAAAAACGTTGTAAATATCATTTGAAGCTTGTTAATACCTAAGTATTTCTACTCTTGGATATAAAGAAATCTATGAATGATCTTGTACTTCAAGGAACTCTTTAAACAAATCAGGACCTAACATCCCTTGCATTTGGTTAAAGACATTTTTATGTACTCTAAGATCAAAGGATTCTCATTTCATTTTTAGGGCTTCAACATCCCTTGAAAAATGCGTAAGAAATCAGTATATACGCCATAAACTTAGCACACAATTCTTTTTTACACAGCCAGGCTAAACATATTGAAATCCGTCATCACTTCTTAAAGGATCATATCTCCAAGAATCATGTTTCCCTTCATCATGTTGATACGGAAGATCAATTGGCTGATATTTTTACAAAACCGCTTCCACTAGATCAAATTTAACAACATTAGGAAGCAATTGCTTATCACTCCTTTGGAGGATGTTTTCTTTGATATTTGTGCTACTTAAACAAAAACTCTTGTTTACATTTTTGGCTTTTAAATGGACATCTTTTTCATTAGAATTGATGGGATATCTAATTAAGGGGGAGTTTTTATTCTTAACAGTTATCTTTTTGAAATGACAAAGGGGGAGAGATAAATATAAAACTAAAATTTAGTAATTATGTAAAACTCAATTAATGAGTTTCATAAATAAACTCTTGGCTTTACATTGAAAGTTGCTATATTCCCACACAAGAGAAAAAGCTACAAAAGGTAATCTAAAAGTATGAAACTCATATGTTTTATATTTCCTTTATTTATATTTTGGAAATGTTTGTCATCTTCAAAAAGGGGGAGATTGTTGGCTAAATGGACATCTATAAATCCCTTTGTTTTGATTATGACAAACATTTCATTCTTATTAATCTAACAAGCTACTTGAGTGTGCAGGATGACAAAGTAACAAGGGAAAATCTACAAGCTTACATATTTATATTTTCATGCAATGTAATCACTGTTGTAAAAACTTGTACAAAAATTATAATGTACAAGTACTTAGAAATTGCATGTAAATCAAGCGTTAGATTCTCCCTAGCTAAACACCACAGTTAGACAAGTCATCCCATTCAGATAGGATAACTCATGCATACTCACACACATAATTAGTGCCTAAATTGAAACCTTGAAACAGGATCAATCTCGGTTGACAAACTCCTCGACCGAGACACTCTCGGTCGACAATCTTCTCGACCGAGAAAGATCCAAAGTAGCCGTTAGACACAACAGACAAGTTAGTTGGCAGTTGATGAAAGACGTTGCAAATCACTTGTTCCAGAGAGCCTGTCGGTCGACAAAAGTTCGACCGAGTAGGTATCTCGGTCGACCATTTGTCGACCGAGATGGTCTCTGACAGCAACTGCAGAATTAATTAATTAGCCGTTGTTAAAGCAACAACTTTGTACCTAACGGCTAGTTAAGCACTTAGAAACCCCTAGAAGTTGTCTAGAACGTCCTTAAGCATCCTTAGGCCATTCCTATAAATAGGACAAGCCATAGGACACCTAATCTGACTTGTTCTACACTTGTTACACTTGAGAAATACTTGAGCATACTTGAGCAATCTGTTGCAAGCAAATTGAGCACTGTGATCATTGGCCTACTTTCTCCTTAGCTCAAATTCGTGTCCTATAGGCTAGAATCTCCTACCCACAACAATCACAAGTTCACACATTTGGTTAGGAGATCTATACGCTTGATCTAGGAATATCAAGCCTTGGGCTTTAAAGGATAAGTTGTAATTTCCTTTTTCTTTCTTATTCCCTATTATTGTTTGTACTCTCCTTGCTACTCCTAGGTTGGAGGCTGCGGATTGGAGAGGGTGAAGATCTTCTTGGCGAAGAAGGAGACTTTGAGCTACTTCAGAAGGCTGGTGCAACGGGAGGTTACTTCTAGAGAGGAAGGCTACTTCAAGGGGGAGCTTGGAGTTACTTCAAGAAGGCTACCTCAGGGTTGGTGCACCTACTTCAAGTGAAGGTTGTTCAAAGGGTGGGGTTGAAAGTATTGTATTTTGTATAAATCCTCGAGAGGTAATAAAATAAATACTTTCAAATCCCGGTTGGGTAAGCAACCGGGTAGTGGACTGACAACTATAGTATTTGCTATAGTTGGAACCACTCTAAACGCCTGTCTCCTTCTTCTAATCTTAATTTTGGTTGTTTGAGTTAAATAATTATTAAAATCACTATAAAACTCTATTCACCCCCCCTCTAGTAGTTTTCACCCTCCACTTGAGGGTCTCATTCAACGGAGAAAGGGGGTCAATTGCATGGCAGATGAATTGGTAGTGTGCTAGCTTCTTCACCGGTCATAGGACTGCCATGATCTGTCTCGGCCTCCTTGCAGTAGGTTTGCAGAGTTGTGTGAGACTGCTTCAAAGGAAGTCCTTGCAAGAGGAATCCTAGGGTTAGGGGAAAAGAAACAATGGGAAGGGAGTATCTCCCCACGAGGGTGCAACCTTACGTGCTTATATACTACTCTCATCGAGATGATTCAAAGATCCCATTGTCTTTGAACTTATTCCCATCCCCACATCAATTATCTTCTAATTCCATTATCCCTTATTCATATCCACGGTTATAGGGCTCATCCCAATGTATTCTTTTAACTTTCCTTCTATTGCTCTCTTTCCCCTTTTCTCATGACTATAAAGTAATACTTGTGAAAAGGGTATGCACGGTTGTTAAGGGAAAGTATTCGATATTTTTTCATCTTTATGAACACACATTTCTATGATTGCTTACCAATTTCGCTTAGTTGATACATCAAAAGTCATGAAAGGAAGGCATATACTTATATGGCCTGTAATTGGGAAACTTGATTCTTAAGCTGCTTCTCAAATACTTTTTTTCCTTATTTATTTCTTTGATATATTCCTTAACATTAATCATCTTTAATTCAAGAAAACTCATATGTAATCTCTGATTAACCAATTGGGCTGAAAAGTGACCCTAAGGCCCATGAACCACATCTCGGGCCCACAAAAGGCTCCACGAGCTTAGTCACATTTCTAATTACCAAACTTGAGGATTTGGTAACCATCACATCTCATATTAGCCTCATATGATCATATATGTTCAACATACATTACTAACTTAAATTGATCATTCAATCTACTTCTAGGATCTGGAATCATCAACTATGATCCCTCATAACACATAATTGTTATATGTTTTCTAATTCATATAAGCTTGAAATACACACATTTCAAGGATGTAACATTCACCCCTCCTTGAAAGGAATTTTGTCCTCAAAATTCAGGCCTACTAAGCCTAGGTGAATGATACTCCTATCATCTTCAAAACCTAGTGTTACCACCCCACTTAGATTTCTTTAACAACTTTTCTTTAGTATATCACTTTTCATTTTATTACTAAAATTGGCACTTGAATCAAAATTAAAGTATATCCACATCTCTAATATACAAATCTTATCATCACCCGATGACTTCATTATCATTGGTGATTTCATTATTACTTGCCGATTTCTCTTTTCACCTAGGTTTCCAACCTATTATTCATTATTTTCACACAAGGGTAAGGTAACACCTCTAACCCTAGTTCAAGTCATTACACATTAAATGTAGGATATTCATCCCTCATTATCTCAATTTTAAGCATAATGTGTGTCTATCCAATCTCCATCCCTTATAATGAGATGAAATAAGCATTTGGTTGTAGCCCAAACACAAAGTTCATTCCATTCCAAGAGAGGAGATAGTACATCCACCCATTACCTTTCCATTTCACATTTTAAGTTGAATCATACTTGATATGACTCTAAACATACATGTTCTTAATTTCATAGCATTCTTATATTCCATGAAGTCAAGTGTCCCTTTTCTTACTCTTAAGTTAGGGTACAACAACTCTTAAGTTTCTATGACTTCCTTATATCTTTTATATTTACATCTCATGTATCATTATGAGTCTTAGCCAAATCCTTTAGGTCTCTAGGGGTATAGGTACACTTGGAGTGATCTCATCCTTATGCATCAAGGGAGTGTCGTTACATTCACCATGCTGGGCCACATGAACATCAAGATGGTGACCAACCTTCTGAGACATGGGCCTAGGGAAAACCAATTGTTACCTCCCGACCAGTTGGTCATGTGCATTCAGGGTTTATCAACTCCCAACCCATCAGTCCTATGTATCTCTACTACACCCTACTTGACCCTAGGATTGCATTAGGTCTCTACCCTCTCTAAGGGATTCTTTTGAGATGTCATATCTTTTAAGCACATTATTTTCTTACTTAATTCTTTAACTAGGATTGCCTTCACCTCTCACTTTCGAGTAGACATGATGCAGTGTTGTCCCAACATTGGGCTCGGGCCACTTTCCCTCTAGGGCTTGGTGCCATATTGGTCTTCCTTCCTGGGCTTGACCTCTGTGATCTTCCCCTCCAGGGGATTGATCCTAAACAATTGCATTGTGGACTTAGGCCACCATCCCTCTTGGGCTTGGTGCCTACCTGGTCTTCCCTCCTGGGCTTGACCTTTTCATGACCTTCCCTCCTGGGCTTGGTCGTCCACTTAGGCCACCTTACCTCCTGGGCTTGGTGCCTCATTGGTCTTCCCTCTGTGGCTTGACAATTTCATGACCTTCCCTCCTGGGCTTGGTCGTCTACTCAGGCCACCTTCCTTCCTGGGCTTGGTGCCTTACTGGTCTTCCCAATCCTAGGCTTGACTAGTTGTTACGTAGAGATGGCATCCTTGGGTTCAAATATTGTAAGTGATTTTATCTTTATATCTTTAACTCTTCACCCCTCTAGGTGAGGATTAAGGTTATCTCAATACTTAAATACATTTATTCAAGTACATTTTAATAGAAAGTCCTAGCCTAGGGTGCCTTCTTGGCTCATAGGAGGGGGTTAGGCCCTCTAGACACAACCTGATCCCAAGATCTAGGTTTTGCCTCCCTCTTAGGTCATCTTCCCACTCTTGGGTTGACCCACCCCAGGTTGGCACTCTAACCCTAAAGCTTTCATACATATCTCTTTTTTTTCATTAGGCATAACTCTTATCATTATAACATATAAACCCATGTTTTCTCAAATTCTAGAATATCCCCTCATGTTTTATGTCCATTCAATGAACTTTGGTTACCTTCCCCTCCAGGGGCTTGACCACCATCACTAAACTCCTAGAGACAACATAAGGGTTTAAGCAAGTTATTTTCAAACATTCATTTTCACATATATATAACTATTGGGTTCTTATATTTCTTAAGACCTCTTACATAAGCATTATGCTCCTCGTGCACACTTGTATGGGAGACTAGGTTACCTAAACCCATCACTTTACCTTTCTTATTAATGATTTCAAGTTTCACATGGGTGGTGTCCCATACCACCATACCATGTTCATTATTTATAATTAAACTTTTATGGTTAGGGTTAGGGTTAGGGACTATACTCTTCCTCTTAATGTTTCCATATCCCTTGACCCACTAAATTTTTCATACCCTAAACCAAGTACTTCCTCTAATAAAGGGCTTGCCCATACATGTATCTTTCTAGTGTCTACCCTCTCGCTAGAGGGGCCTACACAAAAGGTTATATCTTTTCACATTTTACTTCTCAAATTTACAATTTCTTTTTAAGGCTTATTAAGAAAAGACATGAGAAGTAGACAAATGTGAGATAAGAAACCTAAAAGATACACTAAGCTTTACTAATTTTTCTCTAAAATTTTTAAACATGATTTGAAATTATATACTATTAAGTATTAGTTGATGAATCTGTGCTCTGATACCAAATGTAACGACCCACACTTTTGAGTGTCTAAAAGACCTTAAAGTCGTAGATCATTAATCATAAATTCTAGGATCAGATTCAAGAAATAATACAGAATAGTAAACAATTTCCATTAATGAACGAATAATTACATGTTTACATAAAAAGCTCCTCTAAGGAGTTGCATACCTTTTAAACAAAATTAACTTTTACATGTGTGAAGATAAACCATTAAGACTAAACCTTCATGATTAAATTGTAGTGTCTTCAACATCTCTATATGTACCCTCATGTCCACAAATCAAGTATATATGATACCTAAAACTCTGACAAACAAATACGCGGTCAGTATATTGCTATACTGGTACATGGGTTCAAACAATAATCACACGTAACATATAAGCAAACATCTTTATCTTGCATATAAGAACATAAACTTGTTTTCATATTCTAACCCATATCTGGTCAACTACCTCAGGTGTAATCACTGTCCCTCTAGGGCTCGTGTGCATTACCCTTAAGATCAGTCTAACCCAGGGTTCAGAATATTGTTATTTACTTTACATGATAATCATAGGAACTTTATAATTTGCAAGAAGTAAATAAACAAGCAAGTTGTTTATTTGTCATTCAATCTCATCGAGAAACATCGACAATCTTAGAATTTGATACATGTATTCATAAGTGTAACAACGTACCTTATGCCATCGCAGAAACCATGCAGAACATCATATACTCTAAGAATGCATCCAAACATCCAAGGAACAAAGCATATAATCAACAAGTATCTGAAACAAAGCATACTACATATGTGTCATTATGTATTCACATTATATTATATGTTTCACCATGAATTCACATTATATTATATGCGTCACCATGTATTCACATTATATTACTCAGATCTAGATGCACTCCTAAACTAGGGTTTAGGGTTATCTTGTGTTTGGACTCGGGATTAGGGTTACAAACCCTAATTCCATCAAATCATGGTTTCTATGATTACAATTTCAGTTATTCATGTAAGGTGAAACCCTAATCGTCAACTTAAGCATATTAGACTATTCATGATACCTAAATCACATTATCAACATTAAGATTATATCCAGATGTTTACATTGGTACTAACACCCTAAAACAACATATATAAGATTACTAATATGGAATTATACATTATTCATCATTATCAAGTATTTCCTTATTAGTCATGATAAGATCAGGTATTAGCTTAACATCAATGAATCTATTTAATTAAGCATCATATTAACCTAAAGCTAGGATTTTCTTTTCATTAAACACAATAGGACATGTATAATACATAATTTTAGAACAAGAAGCATATTCAGGCTCTCAAACTATTTTATTTGGATTCCTCTCATTCTCTTGATCAATTTTCATATATTATTTGTCTAAATTCGATCATCCTAGAAATTACTATGATATTTGCAAAAACATCATTATTGGGCCAATCACCAAGCGCCACGTAAGCAACTAACTCTCTTTTATGTATTTATGTGAATCATGTTAAGTTTATAATAAAAGTACCTTTTTGTCCCTCCCGCGGAGACTTGGGCTGCTGTGTGTCCAGGGGCATTATTGCCCAATGGCTATTAGCCATCCCCAACCTCATTGCCTCGGGTTGCCGCATGCATAGCAGTGTCGACGATGCCCCTTCGCAACCCTATAGACACAGGGTAGGCCGCGCGGACGTCGAGGCGGACCAATGTCCACCTACTCACAGTCGTAGGTCATCTCTGTCTTTGTGAATCACCCTTCCTCTTCCGTGCGTAGGTGATCTCCTACGTGTACACGTCGCAGGTGCCCTTGCTACGTCCGACGTTGCAGACGAAGAATACATGTGAGACCCTCTTGTGTGTTGACATTGTTGTCGAGCCGCCCGTGCGCAGGCGCCACCGTCAAAAGCCAGGCCTCCGAGCACTGCTTGCATGCATCATCTCCCTCACCCCAACCATCCCTGTCGCCATCTGCTGCCGGCACCGCGGCATCTCTGGTACCTAGCTCCTCATCCACCTAACATCGGAATTTAGCCTCTTTATCCTTGCTACCCCAACTGCAGTGCCTGTTTCTCCATGTGTCGCCAATGGTTGCAGCCACTGCCCCCACACTGCTAGGACCCGACTGCCTAGCCACCTCCTTCGTGCTGTTGTGGGCTGGCTACGTCAACCACCACCACTACACTGTGGGGTCTTGGAGACACATCACTACGTTCCCCTCAACTTGACAGTCACGTTTAAAGGAGAAAGGGGGTCGAGTGCATGGAGGATGAACTGGTAGTGTGCTAGATTCTTTATCGGTCATAGGACTGCCAGGATCTGTCTTGGCCTCCTTGTAGCAGGTTTGGAGAGTTGTGGGAGACAACTTCAAAGGCAGTCCTTGCAGGAGGAATCCTAGGGTTAGGGGAAAAGAAACGATGGGAATGGAGTATCGCCCCATGAGGGTGCAACCCTACATGCTTATATACTACTCGCACCGAGATGATTCAAAGATCCCATTGTCTTCGAACTTATTCCCATCCCCACATCAATTATCTTCTAATTCCTTTATCCCTTAGTCATATCCACAGCTATAGGGCTCATCCGAATGTATTCTTTTAACTTTCCTTATATTGCTCTCTTTCCCCTTCTCTCATGACTATAAAGCAATACTTGTGAAAAGGGTATGCACGGTTGTTAAGGGAAAGTATTCAATATTTTTCCATCTTTATGAACACACATTTCTATAATTGCTTACTAATTTATCTTAGTTGATACATCAAAAGTCATGAAAGGAAGGCATATACTTATATAGCCTGTAATTGGGCAACTTGATTCTTAAGCTGCTTCTCAAATACTTTTATTCTTTATTTATTTCTTTGATATATTCCTTAACATTAATCATCTTTAATTCAAGAAAACTCATATGTAATCTCTGATTGACCAATTGGGCTGAAAAGTAACCCTAAGGCCCATGAACCACATCTCGGGCCCACAAAAGACTCCACGAGCTTAGTGACATTTCTAATTACCAAACTTGAGGATTTGGTAACCATCACATCTCATATTAGCCTCATATGATCATATATGTTCAACATACATTACTAACTTAAATTGATCATTCAATCTACTTCTAGGATCTGGAATCATCTACTATGATCCCTCATAACACATAATTGTTATATGTTTCCTAATTCATATAGGCTTGAAATCCACAAATTTCAAGGATGTAACAGTCTTCAAGATAGATTTTGTCTCTCGTAGCATGAGTTTTTTCGGCAGTCTATCTCCAAGATTCAGCGACCCCAACTCTGGTACAGCCCCTCGGTGTAAGTGAGAAGATTGTGTCGAACTCGTTGTTTTAGCCCTTTGTTGCAAAGATAAAAGAAGAGGACATCGTGAAGTGTTGTCTACACAAGAATAACAACAATCAAGAAGGTTCGGGGATAAAAGGTGGCTATTATGGTGGTGGACGAAAGCTGGAGCGTTCAAGTCAGAAGAAATCAAAACACAAAAATCTTTTTTTTCTCTGTGTATGGAACCGTGTTGCTCCGTATCTTGGTGTGTCTTAAATGGAGAGCGGATGCCTCCATATAAGGAGAGCATCTCGGCTCCACCCTACAGTAACAACCAGCACATGTTGCCCACGTTGCAACTGTTGCTATTCCAAATGTGTCTTAATCATTGCAGTTAATGAATGACTTTAAGAGTAATCAAGAGAGGATAATTGATGCTACCTTAAACGATGTCAACAGATTCTAAACTACGCAAAATGACAACCAAAAGTCGTTTTCTGAAAATAAAATAAATAAATAAAAATTCGTAAAAAGAATATGAGACTAAGTTGATGGCTATAAAACTGATTTTTGGAACAAGAAAACACAACATGTATTGCATTCTTTTGAATGTGTAATGTTAAATGTTAGGAAAAATTGTGGTGTTGTGAAGTTTCAAAATGTCATATGAGGAACAATTCAGTTGTGATCTTGTTTGTCAAACGTCTCGCAGAATGGGCCACTAGTAGGAACTTCAAATATATGAATAGTTGTAACTCCAAGGAGGAAGAATCAATCTATAGAGGGAACAACAGCCCATGGTTTCTAGAACTGAAAGCAATGACATCGTTTTGTTTGTTAAAGTAGGAAACATTTGGACAAGTAGAACAATTGTCAAATGTTTAAAGTAGTTGACTTTGGGGTTCAAGTCGAAACAGCTTCTGGGCTAAACAAGTATTAGCCTCGCGGGCTCATAGGAATGCTGTTGAATGCGGTAGCACTATATTTGAAGGACAATACTGCCTTTGTACGTTTACCATGCCTCAAAAATATATGGGCCACTGCCTCAGCACCACGCCCCGCTTTATATAATATTCTGTAAGGAATATCTTTTGCAAGTAAAACACAGCGAAATCCAGCTGCATATATCTGTCATAAAAGATATACTTCAAATGCTGACTTATTCAGCGGGTGGCAATTATTGCTAGAGCAGCCTCACCGCGTGGACGCTGGGAGTAAAAATTATTGTCAATGTAGTGGAAGAACTGGATATACCAAAGCACGAAAATCAATATTATATCCTATTTTACGCAACGGTTTCTCTCTTGGTAGTTTCATTTGGCGGGACGTATGGAAAACCAAGAAAAAGATCCTCATCCTGGAGGGGTGTGCTGAACACACGGGTAGGTAAATCAAGGCTAAACACAACGTGATGATGTGTACGTCAGGAATCAAATATCAATAGGACCTAAATTTGAATTCTCATGGTCAGTAATATGATTTATCATCACTGCTACACACCCTTGCTGGCCATTGGTGGGATGTAGGCTGACAACACAGCTATACATTATGGCACTCCTCGATGCATACACAATTAGTAAGCTACATGAAAGGGCCTTCTATTGCACTTAGATATGGTGACTTAAGTTTTTGACGTGGAAAACATACTATTTTCATATGGATTATGGATCCCACACATTTTTTGAACCATTTTTTCGCGAAACATATGTATCAAGTCTAGTAAAAAAAAATTTGACTTCTTGAGATAGACATACTTTTGTGTTAGAATTCTTTCAAAATAGGTTTGCGAGCATATTGGGTGCTACTTATGCTAGGATAACGAATTACACACTCTTCTCACCTTCCATTGCACGTTGATGACTACATTAGATCTTGAATCATTGATTTGATGAATTATTACGCCAGAGTTCTCAAGCTTTTCATCCCCAAAACCCCCACTCAAAATATTTCTTTCCTTAACAACTCACTTGGCTTCTTCTTATTATAAACGCTACTACATATATGACATATTGCGTCGAGTTTTTTTTCAAGAAAAATTGACGATATTATCTATAGCGTTGATTTTATGTAGACAACCGCCGCAGATTGGCCATGTGAGAAAACATGGGTTGCACTTTCTATTTACCGTCGATCTCTTCTCAAAGCAACCGACACTATATATCACCCGTAAAAATAAAATTCCACACAAAATTTTTAGGAGCATTTCATTTGCCTCCAAGAAACCTATATCGTCAATTTTTGTCTGTAAAACTTACGGGATAAATATATACACACGCTATCTACCCCGTGGGGATCAGTTGGCATTTGTCATCATTTCTTTCTAATGTGACAGACAAGAATTATGTTCACTCAATGTGTCTCGTGAAAATTTTTCACCCCTCAATTGATGTTTAGCGTCGATTTTGTTGATTACAACCGTCGACATACGTGCCACTGAGTCATGAGTTTAGGCGTCAGTTCATCAAGGACAGCAGATGATAAAGTTTTAGTTTGGCCAGCGGTTGTTTATGAATAATCGACACCCTATATCCTAGACTGTTAGTTTTTTCAATAACTGACGATATAGTTCTCACTTAACCCCGCTGGAAACCCTTTCTCCCCTCTTTCCCTTTCCCGCGTTGTCCTGGAATTAGGCACTCTGGCGATTCTCGTGCGACCTGCGGTGCTCATCCACCTTGCTGCCTTCACGTCTCTATGCTATTCCCTTCTCCCCTTCTGACACCTCCAGCTCCTCCGCCGGCCGCCAGTGCTGCTACTCCCAACGATGTTGTTGATGGCCCCCGACTACTCTAACCGTCTGCCGCTGTCGACACATGTTCCTCCTCCTCTGCTGCTGCCGATCAACTACTCCTCCGCTGCCACAAGTTTCCTCTCCTCCTCCTTCTCTTCCTTTCTCCTCCGTCTCCGCAATGTCATCTCCCTTCCCCATTTCCACCTTCTTCCTCTCCTCTCCTCTCCTTCCCCTGCCGTTGTACGATTTCTTCTCATATTTGAGAAGAAATCATACTAGGGTAGGGGAAGGAGAGGAGAGGAGAAAGGAGGAGAGGGGAAAGGGAGATGTAGATAATTATGTACCCTATTTTGTTGAAATTAATAAAAATTATACTGAAAAGTGATGAAAATTAATTAAATTGTGACGAATTGTATGATTGTGATGAAAATGCATATATGTAACTATGTATTTAATGATGTTTCATGTTACATTATGTAATCAAATCAATATCTTTATGAATTTTGTGACATATAACTTCAATTAGATCTCATCTATGTTTTAATGTCTACAGTTGCATGAAAAATGACTCTAAATTAACTTGAATTGACAATGTCGATGTTTATTTTGACTACCTTGCTCGAATCATATGATTTCCCATTTTATGTAAATATCCTAATAAGTGGATCCATGATTGTATTTTATTGAGTCACACTTAGTCCAAATGAATTCGTGTTGTATGATGTAATATAGTAATGAACATGCATGACCTAGTTTGAGATATTGAAACTAATATGTAAATAAACCCTAATTTGTGAATAAACCCTAATATTTAAACATGAATATATAAATGCAATCAATAAACCCTATATTCAAAGTACTAATTAATTTCTAAACTATGTTGTTGGCCTAGAAACCCATCTGAGATTTTGTCATTAGGAGTAAACCTTGGATATTCCCTGATTTGGGATTGTTCTAGAGCACTTCATCTCACGTAGGATGTAAGTATATAATGTGTGTTCAATTTCAATAAATTTTTACAGTATTTCCCCTTTGTTCTGTGGGTACATATGTAGGTGGGTATTTTCTCATGTACATTAGTTTACTTGGAGAACTGTGGGGAAATACTGCCAAAATATATTGAAATTGAACATGCATTATACACTTACTAGTGAGATGAAGTCCTTAAGAATGGGATAGGTGGTGCAGATTCATGAATGTGAATGCTACTAGATGATTAGGGATCAATTATTCAAACAAATCTTTTCCCTAAAATTAACTTATTAGCTAGAACTTGATGAGCTACTCGTCTCCCATTTGATCATATAGAAATGGATTGATCATGAATGTCTAAACTGAATCGCTACACTCTGGTATTTATTAAGGGTCTTAATGAGCTTCAAAGATTTGTAGAAGAACACGGACAACAACATGGAGATAGGTTCTATTGCCCCTGTAGGAATTGTAGCAACGACCTGAAAGTTGACACTATTTATACAATTAAAGATCATGTCATGTGTAATGGGATTGTGCAGGGCTATACATAATGGTACTGACATGGAGAGATTCCTAATATGAGATGAGCAGATGTTGGTAGTGGTAGTTGTGTCCAAGAAGAAATAGATGAGGATGTTGATGAGAATGAACCAATTCCAACAGACATGGTTGATGCAATTCCATATAGTTGTGGGGTAAATGTTACAAACCAACCTCCCTTATTTAGAAATGTTGTGCACGATGATAAGAAACTGTTATACTTAGGTTGTACTAAGTTTATGAAGTTGAGCATTGTGTTTATATTGTATGCTCTGAAGGCTAACAATAGATTGAGGCACAAAATCTTCACTTCTTCGTTCTCTTTGTTGAAAGAAATTCTCCATGTAGGCAACGATCTTCCAATTTCAACGTACAAAACAAAAAAGATGTCATGCCTAATGGGAATGGAGGCTAAGAAGATACATGCATGCCCGAATGATTGTGTGTTGTTTGAAAAGGACTATATCTACTGAAAGAATGTCCGAAATGTGGGGCATCTGGGTACAAAAGGATGACATCGGGTAAGACCAAAATTGAGCCTCCTGCCAAGGTGATGTGGTATCTACCTATAATACCCCAATTTCAATGCTTGTTTGCTATTGTCGTAGATGCACAAAATTAATCTTGACATGCAGAGGTAAAGAAAAAAAATAATGGTATGATATTGCATGCATCTGATTCCCCGTAATAGAAGAAGATTGGTTTATTGTATGCTAAATTGGTGAAGAAGCCAAGAATTTAAGACTTGGACTTTGTACTAACGAGATGAATCCATATGGAACATTAAGTAGCCAACATAGTACTTGGCTTGTCATGCTTGTTGTATACAATCTTCCTTCATGGTAGTGTATGAAGAATAAGTATGTCATGATGTCGTTGCGTATATCAGGCCCCCAAACAACCTGGAAATGATATTCATGTTTACCTTGAACCTCTGATTAATGACCTAAAGAAACTATGGGGAGAAGGTGTGATGACTTATGATGCTTTGCGCTGAGAGATGTTTAATTTATGTGCTATGTTGTTTTGCACTATTAATGACTTTCCTACTTATGGGAACTTGTCTAGCTAAAACATCAAAGGAAGCAAGGCATGTCATATATGTGAGGAAAATTCATATTCTATCAAACAAAAACATGGTGGTAAGATGGTATATTGTGTTCATCAAAGGTCTCTTCCAAAGGTACATCACATTCAATGGCTGAACTGAGGAACAGAGTGTCATTTTGGTAAGAGACCATGTACTAATCCCACAAGTGAAAAGTCCTAATTAACAAAGAGGTCAATATTCTGGGATCTTCCTTATTGGAGTTCTTTGACAGTTTGACATTGTATCGATATCATGCGTGTTGAGAAAAATGTTTGTGATAGCATTATTGGCACTTTGTTGAATATACCCGGTAAGACTAATGATGACATCAAATTTAGAATGGACCTACATGAAATGGATATAAGGAAAGAATTGAGAAAAGAAGTTACCAAAGGTCACCGCACATATCTACCTCCTGCTTGTTACACTTTGTCTACAAAGGAGAAAAGAACTTTTTGCGAGTGTTTGTGTAATGTTAAGGTACCACATAGATACTCAGCCAATATTTATAGATTGGTATCAACAAAGGATCTAAAGCTAATAGGTCTTAAATCTCATGACCGTCACACCCTAATGCAACATATATTGCATGTGGCTATTTGATCCATCCTTTCTAAGCATGTAAGGTTTGCAATCACTAGGCTTTGCTTCTTTTTCAACACTTTATGAAGAAAAGTAATTGATTTTGATATTCTAGATAAGATGCAAAGAGAAGTGGTTGTTACCATGTGTCAACTTGAGCAATATTTCCCCCCTTCGTTCTTTGATATCATGGTACATCTAGTTGTCCATTTAACTAGAGAAGTGAAAATGTTGGGTCCAGTTTTCTTACATTGGATTTATCATTTTGAGCGGTACATGAGTGTTTTTAAAGGTGATGTTTGGAACTATTGTCTACTCGAATGGAGTACCATTTAGGTATATATTGCTAGGGAGGTTATGGATTTTTGCAATGAAATCCAGTTCAATGTGGCTTGCTAGAGAGCATAATCGGACATTTATTAGGTGGGTTGAAAAGAAAGTACTCCATCAACTATCTCAAACACCAAATAATGTTAAATAAATTATCAAATGGCTCGTGTACAAGCCAAATAACCACATTACATATTATGAAGGGTTTGTCATAAATGGATTTCCATACTACACAAAATATCAAGATGGAAAAAGTGTCATTTAAAATAGTTGGGTACCCTTCAGGCATCTACATTGTATTTTTCTAGTGCCATGGACAAGATTCCATGAGAAGGAAGGATGTCTTATTACAATGTCATTGAAGACATATAGAAAGTTGACTACACAGAGTTTAGAGTTACATTATTTATGTGTAAATGAGTTCATAACAATAAAGGAGTTGTATTTGACAAACTTGGTTTCAAATTCGTAAATTTTGAGTGGATAAGCGAGAAGGATGAACCCTTCATCATGGCATCATAAGAAAAATATGTATTTTATATCGACTATCCTACAAAAGAAAACTGGTATGTCATCTTTCATGGGAAAAGACAGTTCATTTCATATCATAATGATGAAGAAGAGTATTGTGATAAGTATCACGACTCTAGTCCATTTTTTTTGCCTTACCAAGTGTAAATATTAAATCTAACACTGATTATTATCCATGTAAAGGTCACATAGAAGGGATATTAGTTTAAGGTATACTGCTCATATGTGATTTGGTTCTTTATTGCAAAATATAACATGTTTATTTGTTCATATGTGATTAGAATTTTTATAGTGTTGACTTTTTGTACGTCTTCTTACTTTTTATATATGATCTGACTTTTTTCATGTTTGATTTTATAGCTGACATATGACTAGGATCATAGAGATCACGAGCATGTGGATGTTGAGCATCCTGAACATGGTGTTGATGGTTCTGATAAACCAAAACATAAGGGGGTTAGAGGGATAATGCAATGAAAGATTCTCAGGGTGCTGTTTAATTCAATGAAGCAAGCACGTCGCATACTAAAGAGTTTTCCAGCTACCATGGGGTCCTTGTTCGAAGAAAAGTGCCTATCCTTGTTGAGGAGTGAAGACAAATGAGTACGGTCGATAAATACCTCATCTGGAGGGAGTTAGAGGTGTGATAAATGCAAATACATTTTTATAGTCTTTTTCCTATTCTTTCTTTTAATATTTCTAAACATTATTGAATGTTGAACCTTTTTAGGGCCAGAATGAACTTGATGAAAAGTTACATCCCAAGTCTATTATGTAGCTCGTTGGGAGAAGATGCAAAGATTGTCAGACAATCCTGACAAGAGACTATGTCTTTGGAGACAAGAAGGAACCTTGTCTTAAATGGAACTACATTGATAAAGAAGATTGGAAGGAGTTTGTTCAGCGGAGACAAACAGATGTGTTCTAGGTTTTAAATTAATTATATTTTTTATGATTTTTTATGGTTAATTAACAATATCACTTGTATGAATTGATCAGGCCCTTCACGAAGCTCAAAAAAAGAGGCATGACAAGAATGTGCACAACCACCAGTTGGGTTCATGTGGTTATTGGAAATAATGCCTGATGAGAGATCTGCTATAATGAGAGCAAGAGCAAGGGAAATAGAAAGGATAAGAGCAACAGTAAGGGTAAGAGAAAGGGAAACAACAAGGACCTTTGTAACGCCCGGGCCCACTGCCTAAGGCTCTAGTAGAGTTTCAGGAATGGCGACTGGCCCCACAGACCACCACTAGCCTTAACTACGCGCTTTATCCACAGTCATGCGCAAGTCGAGGTCAACTTCCCCACTGGTCACCCATCCTAGTACTACTCCAAGCTGAGCACGCTTAACTATGGAGTTCTTTAGTAATGGGCTCCCGGAAAAGGAGGTGCACCTTAGTGATATGGGTAGTCCAATCATTCCTTTTAAGATCATGTTATCCGAGGCCTCAAATCCTGGGATGTTACAACCTTCTACTTCACTCCTTCTACTACCGAGTCTTCTATTTCTTTTGGATGGTTGCCTCGCTATATTGAGTGGATAGATACAAGGAGAAACAAAGCCGGAGAAATCCCCGTCCAAACAACACAGGAGGTGGCAGATAAAATGGTAAATTTCTTGGTCTCACAATTATGACCATGCTCTTTTATAACTGGATTGTTTAAGTTCAACTAATTTGTCAATTTTTGATAATAATTTATTAGAGCTGGTTGCCCAAGCGAAGGAGGGAAAGTTCACCCCTCAGGGCACACATGATGAATTCATAGTTTCTCTAGGATAAAAGAGCATCATGGATGTATTAGGGTCAATCAAGCTAGGTATGGGATAAAATCTTTTTTAGTACATCCCAATATAAGCACAAAAAACCAGGAAAGGGGGAGTGAATGAAGAGTACGTGTGAGAATAGTAGATGTAGCCTTACAGAGACAAATAGCTTCTCAGGCAGGTGCATTGATAACACCCAAATTTATGCATTTATGCTAAGCATTTATTTATGATTTTGTGTCACTAAAGCCTTAATATGCCCAAAATAACCCATGTTTCTTATATTTTAATAATTTATGTCTTTTCTTAAACAAAGTTGCTCAACTAGCCAATTTTGGGACTTGCAGACACCAAACCTAAAATGACATCTATTCTCCATGATTTCTCTCCAACACACAGTTTTTGCAGCAGCTAGACTCACATCTGTCATGACTGTGGTGGACTAAGCATCGAGGTACATCCACCTCAACCGCGACCGCAATCAAGAAGAAATAACCTCGACCGCGACCAAGGTACTTCTACCTCAACCGTGACCTCGACTGCGACCGAGGTACATCTTCTGCGACTGCGATCTCGACCTCGACCACAACCATGATCGAGATACATCTTCCTCGACCGCGATCGCGATCGCGACCACGACCTCGGGGCACCTCGACCGTGACCGAGCAAGACCGTGGTCTGGATCTGTACCTCAACCATTTTGCCTATTAATACACACCCCTGCAACCAGGAGAGGGGTTTTGCACCTTGGGGAGTTCCATCTTCCTGTTCTACATTTTTTGGAGGTTCCATCTATTGGTTTCAACCCGGGGTGGTTCCCTGAGCCCCATAGGAGAGTCTGGAGGTCTGAGAAGGCCGAAGTGCTTGTTCTACACCCGCCTCTTCAGTGTGTTTCCATCCTCCACCATCATTCACTCACCAAGCTGTTGTTTAGGGGTGGGATGTAGAGAGAATGGAGGCTGAGGAGTCCAGAAGATCAAGGATGATGACCCAAGGATGCGATTCGACCTATACGGAGGGTAGGGAGAGAGAGCCACCTCTCCTCTACAGGATAAATCTCTTCTTATTCTTCTCCTTTCTTCTGTTGTTTTCCTTTGTTTCTGTGCAACGATGTTCTTTCATCTTTGTTCGGTGCCAACTATACTTGTCCATGGCTAGTTGAGCTCCTTCTTGGCTATGTAGCTTGGTTTGGGCATGTTTATGTACTTTTACCTTGATCAAGTAGTTTTATTTCAGATTTGGCATGTTTTATGTTTTATGTTTTATCTCCTCCTTCTGGTTATGATTGCTAGTTCGTTTGATCTCTTTCTTGCGTGATATGCTATTTCTACCTATATCGAGAGATTTGTTGTAGAAATAGATAAGAGAAGATAGTTTGGATCGGAGCCTGAAAGGAGGACAGTTCAAGGATGTTTGTTCCTAACATCCCAGAATATTCAAGACCTGAGAGGGTATCTAGAATCTAGGTTGTTGGTTTTCCATCCTCGAGAGGGGTTTCATATCATTGATGGGTTTTAGTCACGCTACGTGAGAGCGAGTGGGATGACCCCACAAGAATAGATACTACAATGTGTACCAGGTTTGGATGTAGATTGCTTGTTGGGGTGTTTGAGGGTTGTCTATTCCTGAGAACAGGTGCATAGGCTGCCTAAGTTGTGGTTACATAGCTGAGAACTCCTTCTCTCTTATTAATAGAATCCTACAGACTCTATTTTGTTTTCTTTCCTTTGTTTTGTTTTAATTTGTGACAACCCTCTAGACTAGTTCTAGCTCCTTACTTCCCCGACTATCGTCTTGTCTTATCTAACTCAAGAAAAAAATCTCAAGCATCCTAAATGTCACCACGTTCCTGTGTTTGACCCCGTATATCTACTTCGACCCCATAATAAAAAGTTGTGGGGGTCCTTGAAGGTTTCGGGTTATATATTTATTTATCAGGCCGATCAAATGCTTCTCCAATAGACATAACTTATTCATCACTTGCCCATATAGTGCATTGGAAGTAGTCCTTCTCACCAGCACGGCATGACCGGGGTAAGATTAAATTCAAGTCAATTTAACAATTGTGATATAATAACCCCAAATGTCAATATTTATGTTTGTCAAATTAAACTTATGTTTCATAAAATTTTAGGTGGCCAAAAAATGTCATCTTGTCATTGATGAACTAGCAGGCAACATCATGGCAGATACTGATGCTTCTATTGCCGATGTGGTTCATGGTATTCCCCTTCCCTTTGATCACTATCGTGTGAGAATCATACATGTCTTTTGAGGAATTAGGGGCATACCTCTCCCGTACTAGTACCCAGATGCCACCACAGTCAGAGAGGTAGATGGAGACTTTACTGGGTGGCCCAAATGACTCATTATATTTCTTTAGGTATGACAAATGTATATTGAAACATAAATAGAATTATAGAAATCAAATATTAGAATACATGCATGCATGGTATAATAACTAAGAAACCCCCTAGGGTTTTGAAGCCTCCACCCCCTCATTTTATTCCACAAGACTTGTTTGACTCCTTAGGCTCTAGATGCTAAACGTTGACAAGATGGTTAGACACTATAGACCAAGCAGATACCATTGTGATCATCCTTGGGGAAGATATAATAGGTATACAATGGGAAAAAGTTATAATGTTGATAGTTGTTTCTGAGCTATTTAAGTATGATTGGATAAACACATCAGTGATAGGACTTTGGTGTCGGTGAGTATGAATGCTCCATCGTATGTGAAAAACTATTTAATTATTTCCCACATATAAATAGAGTATTGGTTTATATATATATGTATATATATATATATATATATATATATATATTAGTCATTTGTATTATGTGATTTGTGACTTCTAATAGAAAATGTGGGATTTCTAATGTCATCATTGATTAGCGATGTACATAGAGATCTGAGTAGCATCAAAGAATATGTGACTACTGCAAAGAAGTATTTTGGTGTTTCCATGACTATGATCTTAGGTCCATTCAATTTTAAGTAAGTTTTTGTCTTGTTTTATATATGTCTAACCTATGAATATAATTTTTTTGTGAGATTTATTTTTTATTTTATTTGCCTTCTATTCACTCAAAAATAGGCATTGGTAGTTGTTAGTGATTGTTCCTAAGACTTGGAGTGTGTATCTTTTTGATCCTTCAGGTGAAAAACTATCACCAAATGAGGGACACCCCATAAAATTGGGGATTCTTGTGTAAGTATAGTTTTTTGGTGCCCAACATATTTGTTTAGTTTAATAATGCAACAATTATGTTGATTTAACTTATAGTGTTGTGAAGGAATTCTATACCGATAGAGGGAAAGTAGATAAGAAAAAGAAATCAACAACTTGGATGAGTCTTAGTGTATAGTCTTCTCATTCTAATTGCATAATGTATGACCAAATTTGCTTAAATACATTCTATAGGCCCCTATACAAGACAATGGTTGGGCATGCACATATTTTGTGATGTTGTATATGCAGGTGATTCTCAATCACGCCGAACAAAACAAATGTATATATAATATAATTACTTGTCTTGGATCATATTTAATGAAGTAGCCTCATTTGATAATACAGACAATCAAATCAAATTAGAAGTCTCATTATCTTTGCATTTTTTTCTCGAAGACTGAACCCTATACATTGGAGCAGCTGAATGACCTACGTGAACAATGGGTTGGCTGCTTCATCAGAAATGTTGACTTGAACGAAAAATTTGGTTGATTGATATTTTTTGGTAGTTTGAACTTTGATGCCATATTTTTATATGTATTTTGTAAGTGTGAATTGAATGTTGATATATATAAGTATACATTGTGACTTAAAATATGATATGGCAGCTGATGTTGAGATGCATTTTTGTGGGTGTGAAATGAATGTTAAGTGTATATGTGTGTGTGAACTTGAATGTGAAGGTATGAGGAAAAGAATGATGCTTTTTGTGCATATAAGTATGAAATTGAAGTGTGGCTGAGAAGTGAAACAATTCAGCTGTGAGTTCATGGATTTGTGTGCAATTTTAATTAAAAAATGATAGAATGTGGTATATTAATTTATATAATTTTACACTTTCTATTACAGGTGTAATGGCCTGTTGTTAACCCACGATGCTTGCAGAGACCCTACTGTTCTTTAGAAATTTTAATTCTAAAGAGCAAGGATCCAAACATGTTAGCAAACTGGACAATAGGTCTATATGTCTGATATATACAAAAAATATACACATTTATTGTCATTTATTTGGAAATAATCGACTGCATAATATTTCACCGTCGGTTATTTCCTAACAACCGACAGTATATAACTAAATTTTCACTATTCACTCACTGATAAGACTGACATCAGGAAATTTGGCATTGGTTATTTTCCATTATGCATCTGATGGGGAAAGTTTAGCGAGATCGGTTGCTTTTCTTACAACCGACTGGAAAAGGTCAAAGAAGACCACAAACTAAATTTCCCACTACACATTACATCATTGGTTTCACCCTAACAAAGAACCCACAATAAATTATTGTCATTGGTTTTTCTAACCAATGTTTATGTTTTACCATCACCCACTTGGTCATTGGTTTAAAACTGACACAAAATGGCTAAAATAATTGACACTATATCCCCATTCTAGAGTAGTGAGATGACATGTACTTGTACTTGGAAGAATTGTAAAAATAAAGATGAAAATTTCTTCTATTATTATTGCACTTTCTACAAACTATTAGTTTTTATTTATTCATGTTATCATTTTTGGTATATACTTCTATATCCATGTAGCCTTGAAAATTTTGTCTTCAATAAAACCATCAAAAATAATAAATTTTCATGGTTTTGTAAGAACAACATAGACTCTCTTCTTGTGTGTTGTCAAGTTTCCACCTTTGTAAAATTCACATCATGGTCATAATGTTTCCAAGGGATTTGGGGTATTACTATCTCACATCCTCCCTGAGTTTCTCTTTCTCTTGTATTGTTTGGCTTTTTGTCAAGGATACTCTTATTATTAAATTGTTTGATGTTTGGTTTGTCCTCTACATTCTTAATAGGAAAACTCTCATTCTTTAACTATGTTTTTTAAAACATGATGTTCGATTATCACTAAGAATAGTTCAAGTGTCAATCCCGTAGACTAATCCCACTCACATTCAGGTAACAACTTGATAAGAGGCAACAATAAACTAAATTCTATGCAAATCACACATAATATTTTTAATAATAGATAATTACTTTATAAAATTCAAAAACATATGTAGGACTTTAAAATTATTTCAATTTTGCAACTTAGATAACCATTTGAGTAATCATTCAAATCTAAATATATCAAGAAACCACCCATCATAAGATCAATTCAACATGACAAGAAAACTTCAAACATAATTAGTATTGTTTATTGCATAAAAGATCAATGCACAACATCACACAATCTCATATTCAAGACCTAGAATATAGGGACTCGGACCTCACTTCATGGAAACACTACAAAATTCTCCCATTTCAAGTCAAGTCAAGTCAAGATCTATTGCCTCAATTGTTATAAAAAAGCCTGAGTATAGTTCTCGTAATGTTGGAATGGACTTAAAATTTAAAAACCTAACCAAGCGCGATTTGGAAGTCCCACAGAGTGGAAATGATTTACTCAAGAGAAGAAAACTATAGTATACTTGTTTATCTAAATGGTAGAGTTGAACAATGTACTAAAATAGTAAAATTGACCTATTTTTTCAAGGTATTTGAATTTCTTATGAATCCATCTTTAACTTCTAATAAACAAGAAAGTTGGTAGATAACTCAATAACACAATTCAATATTTAAAGAATAACGAATCACCCATTACAAATATATGGGTTTGGTATTGATTAGAATTATTGCTTCCCTAATTTGGTTTTTTGTATTACCAATATACAATTACTAAGACACACCTATAAGAAAACAAATCCCAGAACATATAGTTTTTAGCATAATAATACCGGTGAAATTGAAAATTATGTATGGAAGAAGTAATGGAGCATGATACTTCCTAAGTTTGCATAAATGTTCACCCTAGTAAACTCCAAAGAAAAGTTGGAGTGATGCTCTACCAAGATACAAGGTTTATTTTTCTAAGAACCCTAAAGCTACATCTCTAGGATGGAGTTCAATCGTATAGAGGTTGGACAATGGAAATCATTTTTTTGTGTGTTTATGAGTATCTAAAGGATATATAGGAGTCTATCACCTCATTTAATTTGGAAAATAGTATATTTGTATAGCCTCAAAAGGAATCTTGAAAGGCCACAAGTCATCCAACATCCTAGAACTTAGTTGGTTATCATCATCCAACCCGTCAACATGAACTAGTCTACATCATCCTGAACAATAAGCTGACTGGTGAATAGTTTGTTCAAAAATTTAGACCACATGCACTACACATCTATGGATTCCCATCATACTAAATTATATCATTATAAAATGAATGGGTGGGTGATAGTAAGCAAATGACAACAAACCTTTAGACACATTTTCTTTACCACCCATACCAACACATATTATCAACACTTGGTATATCTAGTGTAAGGTTTCCTACTCGTTCAGAAAACATAATAACACCAGAACATGATTATATCAATATTCTATTGCAATTTTAGGTTATATCTTCCTTTTTATGCCAAAGAAACCCTCACACTTTTATCACATCAAACTATAGTACTAACTTGCCAAACCTTAGCCAAGCTCTGTATAAGGAATTCTATCATGTCATATCAAGTAATGCTCATGAATCTCAACTAAAAAGGAAATCAACCATTATAAAAATATAAATATTAAGGTAAAATCTACGTACTTAGTTTACTTAGAACATGCGGCTCATATTTTTTCCTATGTATAGGATCCAAGAATCCAAGAGAAGAGTTGAGAGATTGTAGTGCATCAAATCCTCTAACTCTTGGGTGTCCTCCTCAACTCAATGATGATGCCAAAAAACCTTCAACACTAGTATCTCACACCTTTGTGGATTCATAACTTCCTACATAGAACTTGAACCAAACCTTCATCATATGACACCTTATCTACTGACAAAACAACCAAAATATGATGAATTTGTTATATTCTCATACAACACATCCTCAAAACAAAAAATAGAAGAGAACATTCATTTTTTAGGACTAATATAGTAAAATCAGACGGTAAGACACTCTTCAAACATTCTCAGTGATAGGACATTGGCTCATGCAACCTAGTGCCAAATTTCTCTATTTCCCAAACTTCGACACATTTTTTCAAACATAGACTCTAATAAAAATAAGATATCCCACATGGATCATCAATAAAAACCTTTATAATATCCTCAATTTTGGTGGATTTGAATTATATAAGACTTGATTTTATAAGATAATTTCCTAATTAAAATTGATAAAATAAAAATGTTAACCACTTTGTGGCATGAGTGCTACCTATGGCCCAAATAAGGATGATGAAACTATTTTCTTTGCAAATAGGTCCCTCATGTACAAGATAAATAAAGAAGAGTTTTCATGTACAAATAAAGGATAGTTATTTTATGAACTATTAGATAACTGAGATATTGAATAGTGTGCAAGTTTCTAAAAGAAAATAAGATATGTGGTGTTCTAGATAATTAAAGGAGTAATTATCTAACAATGACTCACACCATAAGTTTTGAGACATCAAACAACAATAAGTCGGTCTAACTTTTGGTATACTTGAAAATAATAATGAATTGAAGAGAATTCTACAATGTGGAAGAAAAAGGACTTTCTCGGTGGTATGGTAATTAATTTAAGAATATGTTGAAGAAGCAGGTTTCCGCTACAAATGTTATCCCAATAAATCCCAAAGATTAGATATAAGTTGGGAATGATATTAATGACTTACCCTACAAGTTTCATACAAAAAAATCCTAGAGGCCTAGGGAAAATAATGAAGGAGAAGAGGTCTTTTTGCAATAATTAAATGTGATTTAGTTTTAGAAAGGGAATAAATGATTTTGAATTTAGTGATGTATATCCTACTATCCTGTGGTGAGACATGTGTCTCTTGACCCTTGGATTGGGTATCAATGGCTCGACAGTCGTCCCCTAACCCGAGTGGATTAGGAAAGGGGCGGGTACTGTTCACTCGAGCCATGACCTTCCAATCCCTCTCTACTTTGGACTTCATCGAGAAAAAATAGAACTGTTGGCTTCCCCTCAAGAAACTGGAAAGCTATTTAAAAGAGGACAAATCATTCCTTGGTGGCCAAGAAAACTTTCACCGGTAATCCATATCTCCATCCACAATCAAAAACCCTAATGATCACCCTTGTACCCTATTAAAACCTCACCTTGACTTTGTGAGCACACTGTGAGCATTGCCGGAAACTTGGATCTCACCCTCCTACCCTCTCCCTCTATCACCCATTTTGCACTGCCACAACACTACCACAACACCATTATGCCTAGCTCACAAGCAATTGTCTGAGAGGACAATGTCTGGCCTTTGATCTCAGACCCAGGTGAAGGCTTGATCAGAATCAATGCCCGCGGATCAAGTGACGCCCTCCTTCTCTTCTTATCTCTATCACACGTTCTTGGGAGGTAGTGCCTTCTTGTCCATGATATTAAGACTAGGTCAACAATTTATCAACTGATCAATGGTTGACCTTCTCCCTCATTTTTCCTTTATTGGTAAATGTCATCCTCTCTGCTCAAATATTCAGATTATTGCTCAATCTTGTGAAAATTATTGTAATTGCTATGATAATTGGATCGAGATGAGTAATATATGAAAATTGATCAGGAAAATGAGAGGAACACAAATACAATATAATTGGTGCCTAATTCTAATCCAATTACAAAAGTAGTACCAATATATGCTAGAGAGATGATTAATACATGGAAACCCTAGTTTTGGATATAAAAGAGTAGAAAGCGTTAGAAACCTTTCTTTTATGCTATTACCTAATATTGTTGAGTACAATGATAATAAAGATGATGGTGTTAATGATGATATGGTAGTTAGGGTTTCTGGAGTGGATAAACATTAACATGTGTAAAAAGGTTTTAAACATCAATGATGTAATTTGCTATAATCTTAATGTACCTAACCTGATATAAGTGTTCCTAACATAGTATCATGGTACATTTATTTACATTTGATATGAATTAGGATTTTTGAGTCATTAAAACAATGAACATGAGGATTAGGGTTTCAAAGTCTAACTCTAATGATATCACGATACTTGGGAAACCTTAACCCTAGATTAGGACATGAGTAAGGTTAACATGAATAACATTATGGTAAAACTTTATGATTTACATACATATCAATCAAATATTGAACTGCTTGGATGTGTTGATTGGAATGCTTGAACATATTTGAAGTATATACTGCGTGATTCTACAAGTGGTACATGGTTATGATTATGAATACTCGCAATATTTTTCTGGTGTTTGTTGAGGATTTCTAGTGGATTGACTAAATAAATTGTTGTGTGTTAATTTACATTATGTCTAATATAATGCCACTATGAGTTAATATAGTGTATCACATAAATAAAGATATCATATGATAAACCCTAAGATTACATGCATTGAGGTGTGATGCACACGAGCCCTGGAGGGACATTGGCCACACCCAAGATGGCACATCAAGTACGGGTTAGAATATGGAATGAAATTTCCAGTTGTTATTTGCTAGGTATTGATAGATTATATGTTGTTAGCTTACTTGCACACTTTTTCATGCACCCACATACACAATATAGAAATATACTAGTCTGAGCTTTTGTTGCACACCATTTTAGGTAAATGCAAGATAAGAACATATCAAGACATGATAAATTAGATGAAATTACATGAATGCATTAAGGTTAAGTAAAGGGGGATTAGATAGATACTTCTTCTCATATGTATAGTTCTGGTGATAGAAATTCATGTAACACCTTAGAGGAGCATCTTTTAAACAATATTTGAATTAGTGGAATTTTTTTTCTATTATTTGTTATTTGGTTAAATCTAGATCCTTGAGAATTTCAAGTAATGGCTCTCAACTTTAAGGTCCTTCCTGAATTGGGGGATGTTGAAAAGTGAGGATGTTACATTTGGTATCAGATCCCATGATTTTTTAAAATAATATTTAATAGTGTACAATTTCAAGTAGTCTCTAGAAATGTAAGGAAACTTCTTAAGGCATAAGCGCATGGTAATTGTTTCTAGAATGGATCATGGTTTTGGAGGTTGAAAATATTTTCCACCATTAAGTTGGTATACGAGGACTCCCTTAGCCAATGTGATACCAGCCTGGCTAGAACCTACGGTTTGCCTAAAGTAATGTTTCTCCTAAATCTTCTGATCTCCAACTCCATCCACTTATCATCATTGTGACGACCGTCTCGCGAAAACAAGATTAACTAATGCGGAAGCGTTCATCAAGCAGCGGATTAGCGAAAATCACTAAAAATTAAAGCTTTTTGCAAAGAGATCCACACATAGGAAATCTTTTCCAACAAATGCCATTGTATATCATATACATTCTATTTCAAACGTACATATCATGTACCATCTTTTTTCAGAGACTACATCATCAACTGCCTTATAAACATATATGCAGGAAGCATACAAATCTCGAGGCATCAAGCCAAAACCTCAGACTGATATATCAAAAACACTGACTAAAAACTCCGAGGACCTGAGAGTACAGAGACGACACATAGGACTACTATCTATATGACTAGACAGACAATATCCCCACCTGAGATCTTATTGCTGTCCCTGCTGTTGCTGTTGCTGCTGCTCTTTCCCTGTTCTAGGGTTTCTGCTCTGCCTTTCATGCATACCTAAAAATGTTTCCCATGGGGGTGAGACAATTGTAAATTTCCCCAGCGAGAGATATAACTCTCCGCCAGAAACATTGTTATAGAAGATTATGAAATTAAACTGAGCAGGGGTTACTTTTACATTAATAGGCAGAATTATTCTTCATAGAACAGAATAAGATAATCTCCATTTTCAATAAGAGCATTACATCTACTCATGGTAGACTCATAGTTCATCTATCTACTTGTAATGAATACAACAAATATGAATAATCATCAATGAACTATAGATATATAACAGAAATGTAACATCAGCCAAGTTCTCTAGCATAACTTATTAACACAAATGCTACAAAGAAAACATGATACTTGTTACCCACATCACACATGGCTCACAAGGCCATTCATATCTTGTCACCTCTCACTAGGCAACAACTTATTCACATGGTTCATAAAATCCGTACACATTGTTACTTTTATAAAGCAACAACAACATCAACGTACAAAAAGCCAATCAACATTTATTATATAAATGTCACAACCCAAACTTGGCTATATTCATCATCTCATCATACCTGCATGGTTATTAGGCATGATAACAGTCATACAAGATATTCATCACATCATGTGATACAATAGTAACACCATCATTCCTTAACCAGGAATTAGGGTTCACTATCAAACATGGCTTATCATTCCCTTTTCCCCAAATTAGGGTTAGGGTTCCCCATTTCTCATTAATTCAGACCCTCTTGAGTTAACCAACTTTATCTTGTATTAAGGTATTTCCCCTCTTAATACATTCCATCACAGAATACTCACCCTTAGGATATAATGCATATGCCACACAGTAGAATTGTCCAGCTATCTCACATGATATGGACTTATCTTAGTTTAAGGCATAACTTTATTATAAAGTTGCCTATAAACAATCGCAATGATACACCCTCAACTAGGGTTTCACAAGGATACACCCTCAACCAGGGTTCACAATGATACACCCTCCACTAGGGTTTCACAAGGATACACCCTCAACCAGGGTTTATAAGGATACACCCTCAACTAGGGTTCATAAGGATACACCCTCAACTAGGGTTTACTAATCATATATTGGATCCATGCATTTGTTATGCATTATTGATTAGTACCATTAAGGGTATCTCTCACCTAATTACATTAGGTTTCCAAAAAGGTTTGATCAATTGGACCTTCAATGACATGAGGTATCCAATTGAATTGGGGTTTTCAATGTTGATTCCTTCAATCATTGAATTCATGGAACCAATCATCAATTGGACCCTCAATTGACCTTAAACTGAGTTTAATAGGTCAACCTTAAACTGATTTGACCCTCAATTGACCCTCAATTGATCATCAATTAGGGTTTGATTCAATTAAATTAGGGTTTGGAATCGAAGATCCCACAACACTCATCAATGCAAGATTGGTTACTTTGAAATTATTGAACCATTATCCAAATTGGGTATGACCTGACCCCAAACGGTCTTGAGGTCGTTTGTATGACCTCCAAACGGTCTTGAGACCGTTTGCCCATCATATCACTCAATGCCAAGCCATACAATTAAGGTTTGGATCATTGGATTGATCACCAAATCAGCAGTACATTGTATAACAGCTCGGTACCTTTAGACCTTCAAACACCTAACCATACTCAACCCTAGACCTCCAAACGGTCTTGGGTGACCACCAAACGGTCTTGAGACCGTTTGGATGAGCTCCAAATGGTCTTGAGACCGTTTTGCCCATCCAAACTTTGGATTCTAGTGAAAAATCATCATGGATTGGTCTATCGAGTTGATCAACAAATCAACACTACATTGCAATATGATTAGTACCTTTGGACCTTCAATTGGTAAACTATACTTGACCCCAGACCTCCAAACGGTCTTGGGGTGATCCCCAAACGGTCTTGAGACCGTTTGGGTGATCCCCAAACGGTCTTGAAACCGTTTGGGCTAATCAACCCAAAATCTCAACTTAACTCATTGGAATTTCAACACTGTTTTCAATTAGGGTTTGCCTAATTGAATAGCCTTCAACTCATGATTCCTTGGTAGTTAATCCCTCAAATTCGGTGAGTCATTAGACCACATCATTAGTAACAGTAATCCCAAACGGTCAACGCTTGGTCAACGCACTCAAACGGTCTTGAGACCGTTTGCCCAAAAAGTTCAATTAAATCAGATTGAAAATCAGCACTTAATCCAATTAGGTTTCCCTAATTGATTAGGCTTCAACTCACGATTCCTTTGGAGTTAATCCCTCAAATTTGGAGGGTTATTAATAAACATATTTGTGAACAGGAATCCCAAACGGTCAACGCTTGGTCAACCATCTCAAACGGTCTTGAAACCATTTTCTCCCAAACGGTTTCAAACCGTTTGCCCTTAAACGATTTGTTGAAACCGCATAGCCAATCAAATTAAAACGATTTGGAGTAGCTATAAAAACGGTTTTGCTTGGTAATTTTCTTTGGATAAGCATCTAGGATGATTTCATCATCCCCTTCCTTCGAACAACCAAGAACATAAACCGTTCTTGATGGAAATTGCAGCAAGGAAACAAGTGTGTATCAAATTGAAGAAATCAATCAACAAAGCATAGAGAATTGATGCAATAGCAATGTTTAAGGGTTTGAGTTATAAAACCCGCCTCCAATTGAGCTCCAAAGCTCCAAGCTCACGCCATTAATGGTGGATGAAGCTCTAGCAACTCCCCTAGGCTCGTCCTCAAGCTTTTGATTGCAAAAGTTGGCTAGGGTTGAAGAGGAGATCGAAATGAGGAAGGAATCCATAATTTATTTTCGATTTCCACCATGAAATCAAGGAGAACTAAGGTCAAGGGCTTACCCACAGGTTGGAGACGTGCTCCCTGCTCCTCCCTAGCTCCTTGGTCGGTTTTGCAAGCAAGGGGAAGAAGCAAATCCGAAAAAGGCCTTGGTTTGGGCTTGGAAATGGCACTTTTATAAGGAAATTAATGAGAGAGAAAATACCTTATTAAAATACATTTAATTCCAAAAATAGTACCACCTCTTCCTCCTTGGTTTGCTTGCATACAAAGGCAACTCAAAGCCACCGAACTCCCTTCCATTATCCATGGATGAAGGGAAAAGAAAATAAGCACCTTAATCCATTATAATATTAATATATCTTTTTGAGTGGAAATTCTTTCCCTTATAATAAGGTGAGTGGAATTTCACCTACTTAAGATATTTTCGTACCTTATATTGGCAAAGGAACGTCCATCCTTATTCAAAATCAACCAATAACATTTTGGTTGAAGGCCCTTTAATTAATACATTCATTTTTGCCCTAAATTGGATTAGGGTTTCACTTAGGATTAAATCTTGATTATTTTAATATCAAGATTCTCTCTCCTCCAACTTAATTCCAATGAGATGCCCCTCTCATTTTCTTTGCTCTACATGATGCCAAGAAACATTAGGGACCTTATTGAAGTGGTAATTTGCATATTGAACTCTAGGTTTTGGGTAAATTGCACTTTACACCAAAATTGGGTTTTAATGCACAACATTGTCCAACAAGCTCTATCTTGGTATCCAGACTTGTAGAAACCTTACCACTACATCATATTCATTCTTATGATGTCACAACATCAGAGGAACATCTTATCATGCAACATATGTAATTTAACCCCTCCAATTTGGGAAATTTGCACTTTAGTCCAAAATAAGAAAACATTGCTTCAACATTGTCCAAACTGGACCAAAATTGAAACATAAATTCCTCATGAGCCCTAATTACTTTTCCCAAGGTAAGATTAAGAATATACTCAGCCTTATTAGGCAAAATATCTAGGTTTAATTCATAACCCAGGTCAGGGATGTTACAAATTATAAACCCCTAACAAGGATTTCATCCTCAAAATCCCAGGAAAAGGAGGGACAAATTATTCATTAATCATGCCCTCAAGTCTTCACATATCATCTTAATATCATGGAGATATCATGAACTCTGTGATTCCATACAAAGCTCCTTTCATTAATTCAACCTCATCAATGTTTATTGTTTATGCAAGGCATAAACCCCTAACATATGATGTTCATATCATTGAAAAGAAGAAGCATAAAAGAGCATACTTCTATCATCACCCAGAAATATTTACTAAAAGAGAAACATATATATCTAATAGAGATAATTCATTCGGCAATCCACTGAGTAAGTTCACTAAGTATCCACGGAGCAAGTTCACTAAGTATTCACGGAGCAAGTTCACTAAGTATTCACGGAGCAAGTTCACTAAGTATTCACGGAGCAAGTTCACTAAGTATTCACGAAGCAAGTTCACTAAGTATTCACGAAGCAAGTTCACTAAGTATTCACGGAGCAAGTTCACTAAGTATTCATGAAGCAAGTTCACTAAGTATTCACGAAGCAAGTTCACTAAGTATTCACGAAGCAAGTTCACTAAGTATTCACGAAGCAAGTTCACTAAGTATTCACGAAGCAAGTTCACTAAGTATTCACGAAGCAAGTTCACTAAGTATTCACGAAGCAAGTTCACTAAGTATTCACGAAGCAAGTTCACTAAGTATTCACGAAGCAAGTTCACTAAGTATTCACGGAGCAAGTTCACTAAGTATTCACGAAGCAAGTTCACTAAGTATTCACGAAGCAAGTTCACTAAGTATTCACGAAGCAAGTTCACTAAGTATTCACGAAGCAAGTTCACTAAGTATTCACGAAGCAAGTTCACTAAGTATTCATGAAGCAAGTTCACTAAGTATTCACGAAGCAAGTTGACTAAGTATTCACGAAGCAAGTTCACTAAGTATTCACGAAGCAAGTTCACTAAGTATTCACGAAGCAAGTTCACTAAGTTTTTTGAAAATATTTCACTTAGCTCTTCCTATTTAATTTCATTATACTCTCTGGATTGTTTTAGAATGACTACTTGATCATAGTAATCAGAAAGATAACAATCTAAGAGTTCCATACTTTCCTTATCTTCAATAACCATATACATGGACAGGGTATACAAGTACTGAGATTAGGTAGTATGCACTTTATTTACTATCATATTTCTCACTTTTCATATCATTACACACACAGGATTTTCCATCTCTAGATTTTCTTCAGGCATCATTTCTATATCTCTCTCTTGCCTGCTCCCATGCACCTTTTCCTAGTGTAACATTGCTTCTTCCTGCAGCAACCTCCTCATGTGACCCAATCATCTTTAAGTTCTTCTTCTCTTATACGAGCAGAAGGCACTTTCAGATACACTGGATGACACCAGAACAGACTCTACTACCTTAGTCCTATGTCTCTGTAGACTCAGCGAACCTGGCTCTGATACCACTTAATTGTGACGACCGTCTCGCGAAAACAAGATTAACTAATGCGGAAGCGTTCATCAAGCAGCGGATTAACGAAAATCACTAAAAATTAAAACTTTTTGCAAAGAGATCCACACATAGGAAATCTTTTCCAACAAATGCCATTGTATATCATATACATTCTATTTCAAACGTACATATCATGTACCATCTTTTTCCAGAGACTACATCATTAGCTGCCTTATAAACATATATGCAGGCAGCATACAAATCTCGAGGCATCAAGCCAAAACCTCAGACTGATATATCAAAAACACTGACTAAAAACTCTGAGGACCTGAGAGTACAGAGACGACACATAGGACTACTATCTATATGACTAGACAGACAATATCCCCACCTGAGATCTTATTGTTGTCCCTGCTGTTGCTGTTGCTGCTGCTCTTTCCCTGTTCTAGGGTTTCTGCTCTGCCTTTCATGCATACCTAAAAATGTTTCCCACGGGGGTGAGACAATTGTAAATTGCCCCAACGAGAGATATAACTCTCTGCCAGAAACATTGTTATAGAAGATTATGAAATTAAACTGAGCAGGGGTTACTTTTACATTAATAGGCAGAATTATTCTTCATAGAACAGAATAAGATAATCTCCATTTTCAATAAGAGCATTACATCTACTCATGGTAGACTCATAGTTCATCTATCTACTTGTAATGAATACAACAGATATGAATAATCATCAATGAACTATAGATATATAACAGAAATGTAACATCAGCCAAGTTCTCTAGCATAACTTATTAACACAAATGCTACAAAGAAAACATGATACTTGTTACCCACATCACACATGGCTCACAAGGCCATTCATATCTTGTCACCTCTCACTAGGCAACAACTTATTCACATGGTTCATAAAATCCGTACACATTGTTACTTTTATAAAGCACTAGGCAACAACTTATTCACAAACGGTCTTGAGGTCATTTGGATGACCTCAAAACGGTCTTGAGACCGTTTGCCCATCATATCACTCAAATCCAAGCCATCCAATGAAGGTTTGGATCATTGGATTGATCACCAAATCAGCATTGCATTGTATAACAGCTTGGTACCTTTAGACCTTCAAACACCTAACCATACTCAACTCTAGACCTCCAAACGGTCTTGGGTGACCACCAAACGGTCTTGAGACCGTTTGAATGAGCTCCAAACGGTCTTGAGACCGTTTGGCCCATCCAACCTTTGGATTCTAGTGAAAAATCATCATGGATTGGTCTATCGAGTTGATCAACAAATCAGCACTACATTGCAATATGATTAGTACCTTTGGACCTTCAATTGGTCAACTATACTTGACCCCAGACCTCCAAACGGTCTTGGGGTGATCCCCAAACGGTCTTGAGACCGTTTGGGTGATCCCCAAACGGTCTTGAAACCGTTTGGGCTAATCAACCCAAAATCTCAACTTAACTCATTGGAATTTCAGCACAATTTTCAATTAGGGTTTTCCTAATTGAATAGCCTTCAACTCATGATTACTTGGGAGTTAATCCCTCAAATTCGGTGAGTCATTAGACCACATCATTAGGAACAGTAATCCCAAACGGTCAACGCTTAGTCAACGCACTCAAACGGTCTTGAGACCATTTGCCCAAAAAGTTCAATTAAATCAGATTGAAAATCAGCACTTAATCCAATTAGGTTTCCCTAGTTGATTAGGCTTCAACTCACGATTCCTTTGGCGTTAATCCCTAAAATTTGGAGGGTTATTAATAAACATAATTATGAACAGGAATCCCAAACGGTCAACACTTGGTCAACCACCTCAAATGGTCTTGACACCGTTTGCTCCAAAACGGTTTCAAACCGTTTGCCCTTAAACGATTTGCTGAAACTGCATAGCCAATCAAATTAAAACGATTTGGAGTAGCTATCAAAACGGTTTTGCTTGCTAATTTTCTTTGGATAAGCATCTAGGATGATTTCATCATCCCATTCCTTCGAACAACCAAGAACAGCAACCGTTCTTGATGGAAATTGCAGCAAAGAAACAAGTGTGTATCAAATTGAAGAAATCAATCAACAAAGCATAGAGAATTGATGAAATAGCAATGTTTAAGGGTTTGAGTTATAAAACCCGCCTCCAATTGAGCTCCAAAGCTCCAAGCTCACGCCATTAATGGTGGATGAAGCTCTAGAAACTCCCCCTAGGCTCGTCCTCAAGCTTTTGATTGCAAAAGTTGGCTAGGGTTGAAGAGGAGATCGAAATAAGAAGGAATCCATAATTTATTTTCGATTTCCACCATGAAATCAAGGAGAACGAAGGTCAAGGGCTTACCCACAGGTTGGGGACGTGCTCCCTGCTCCTCCCTAGCTCCTTGGTCGGTTTTGCAAGCAAGGAGAAGAAGAAAATCCGAAAAAGGCCTTGGTTTGGGCTTGGAAATGGCACTTTTATAAGGAAATTGATGAGAGAGAAAATGCCTTATTAAAATACATTTAATTCCAAAAATAGTACCACCTATTCCTCCTTGGTTTGCTTGCATACAAAGGCAACTCAAAGCCACCGAACTCCCTTCCATTATCCATGGATTAAGGGAAAAGAAAATAAGCACCTTAATCCATTATAATATTAATATATCTTTTTGAGTGGAAATTCTTTCCCTTATAATAAGGTGAGTGGAATTTCACCTACTTAAGATATTTTCGTTCCTTATCTTGGCAAAGGAACGTGCATCCTTATTCAAAATCAACCAATAACATTTTTTTTGAAGGCTCTTTAATTAATACATTCATTTTTGCCCTAAATTGGATTAGGGTTTCACTTAGGATTAATTCTTGATTATTTTAATATCAAGATTCTCTCTCCTCCAACTTAATTCTAATGAGATGCCCCTCTCATTTTATTTGCTCTACATGATGCCAAGAAACATTAGGGACCTTATTGAAGTGGTAATTTGCATATTGAACCCTAGGTTTTGGGTAAATTGCACTTTACACCAAAACTGGGTTTTAATGCACAACATTGTCCAACAAGCTCTATCTTGGTGTCCAGACTTGTAGAAACCTTACCACTACATCATATTCATTCTTATGATGTCACAACATCAGAGGAACATCTTATCATGCAACATTTGTAATTTAACCCCTCTAATTTGGGAAATTTGCACTTTAGTCCAAAATAAGCAAACATTGCTTCAACATTGTCCAAACTGGACCAAAATTGAAACATAAATTCCTCATGAGCCCTAATTACTTTTCCCAAGGTAAGATTAAGAATATACTCAACCTTATTAGGCAAAACATCTAGGTTTAATTCATATCCCAGGTCAGGGATGTTACAATCATCCTTCTTAATAAACATGAAAAGATACTTCCCTCCTCATCTCAAGTTAGGGTTTTTGAGAATAAGTAGGATAAGGCATCCTACACAAATTAATCTACATGTAATGTAAAAATAATGAGAAAGTAAGGAAAATTTTTGATGGGTTTTGCCTTTCTAGGATAAACACTAGATGGGACTAGGGTGGTTTAGGGAAATAGAAACCTAAAGATGTAGGGGGTAGTCCCTGACTCTAGCCCTAAACCCTAATCATGGGTAATGAGGGTGGTGTGGGTGATATAGAAACCCTACCATAAGAACCCTAATTAGGGAAAGAGGAAATATAAATGGGTTTAGGTGACCCAGTTTTCCATGTATGCATGTATGTGGAGCAAGGTATTAATGTAAAGGGTTTATGAAACATAAGCAACCAATTGTTACATAAAAAAAATGAAAAATTCAACTTTTAGGTTTGGTATCCCAACCTGGGGTGGGTCAACCCAAAAATTAGAAAAGGACCTATGGAGGAGGAAAAATCCTAAACTCGTGGGGTCAGGATGTGACTACAGAGCCTAACGTCTGGCTTGAGCCAAGAAGACACCCGAGGTCAGGACCTTCCCTACATGGGTAAGTTGACCATTAGTTTCAGAATTTAAATAACCTTGAATTTTACCTAAATTGTGAAAGATTAAGGATACAAAATATGAACGAACATACATTCTTTTGACCCAAACATGCCATATCCAAGGGAAAAATGTGTTCAAGCCCCATATTGGAAGACCAATATGTCACCAAGGCCTAGATAGAGAAGGTGGTCCAATTCCACTATGTAAATGACTATGACCAAGCCCAGGATCGGGAATGTCACAAAGAGGTCAATACCTAGATAGGGATGGTCAACATGGCACCAAGCCCCATATAGGGAAGGTGGTCTGAGCCCAATTCTAGGACATAAATTGAATATGTGTACCCCAAGAGAGATGAAGGTAATCTGGGTTAAAGAATTACATAAGAGAATACTATGCTAAAAAACTATTAAAGTTGTGTCAGGGTGGATCCCTAAGTCAGTCCTAAAGTCAAAAAGGGATGATTAAAGGTACGTAAGACCATGAGGTTAGGAGGTGACCATTCCCTAAGTGAATAAGACCATGGGGTCAAGTGATGGCCATCCATGTTTTGCTCGAGGCCCCTTGGTCAGAAGATTGTCTACCTTCATGAGTTCATGAGGCCCAAGGGGTAAATGTGAGAGGCACTCCCTAAATGCATAAGGCCCATGAGTCTAGGAGGAGATCACTCCAACGGAACATGTACCTCTAGATACTTTGAGGAAATGATTAAGGTTAATGAGACATAAGGTGTAAATTTCAAATATACAAGAAGTCGTGTAATAATGAAACCTTAAAGGAAGTTGTACACAAAATTAAGAGTGAGAAAGGCACTTGACTTCATGAAATATAAGAATATCGTGGGATTAAAAAGTAATTAATGGTTTGGAGTCATTGTTGAGAGTGATTAAACCTAAAATGTGAAATTTTTATTGTGGATATACCATCTCTACTATTAGAATGGGGTGAACTTTACATTTGGGTTGCAGTCAAACACTTATTTGATCTTAGTATGAGTGAGAAGGATTGGGTAGACACATGTTATGCTTAAAATTGACATATGAGAATGGATACCCTAAGTTGAGGTTAATGACATGATTTAGGGTTTGAGGTGTTACCTCACCTTTATGAGGAAATAAATGCATAACATGTTGAAAACCTAGGTGAAAGGATAGTCACCAAGTGAAATTGAAATCACAAATGAAGATGAAATCACCAAGACATGATATCAAGTAAATACTAAGAATGTGGATATATTTTTAATTGAATTCATGCACCAAACTTAGTAATAATGTGAGGAATTTGTGCATCAATAAAAGTTGTTAAAGATACCCAAGAAGGGTTGGTAACCTAATGGGGGGGACCCATCATTGAAGAAGACTATAGGATAAAATGACAATTCATTATATTAATTCATATTCAAATACGGGACAATCCCTCAAGACCTGTATATATACTGAAAGACATGAAACCCTAGACCTAACTTAATTGCATATATCTCCCAACAAAATATGAAATTAAAAATAAAGCTTTTGAATTTGCAACTAAGTGCATGTAACTAGATAAATTGCACTTAGGTCCCTACATATAAAAATAAAAAAACTAAATCTAATTAAGAGGACCTCATCCTACATCAACTTCCCTGTGGTTTGAAAAATGAGCCACCGGTGAGTCACGTTCGGGCCCCAAAAGACCTTGCCACATGGTTGTTGAAGGGATATATTGGAACACTTGCTCAAGTAGGGAATGTAGTGCGGGGATCCATCTAAAAAAATTTCTTGACACATTGAATGAGTAGGTGTTGTGGAATCCATCATGACTGACGTGTCTATCATATTGCCAAGGGCAACTTAGCATAATATGGACCACCTACAGGATTGCAAAATCATAATATATGGCATCCTTATATACATCGTGATATGAGAAGTGGACCAAACAATGATGTCTCACATGGCGCATGGTGTTGTCAAACCAGTGAAGAGGTAAGGATGAAGAAGTGGATTGGTCTGCGATTTGAGTGCATCCACTAAGGTTATGGAGACTAGATTGGTGGTGCAACCACCATGAATAATAGGAGTACATATTCGGCCCTGGCACTCGATGTAAGAGGAAAACAAAGATGTGTGACTTGAATCAAGATCAAGAACCCTATTGGCAAGGAGAAGTATGGAGGTTTTCTAAGGCCCTTCATCATCATCACTAGGATCACTAGCATGGAAAACATCCTCGTACTCGATGTCGTCCTCTTTGGTATAAGTTATAGTTGCCATGACGCGATTGGCATATTGTGATGAACGATGCTCAGAACCCTGACATGTGAAACATTGAAGCGTCTTCTACACCATGGGTTGTTTGGATGACAATGTTGGTGTCTGACTAGAGGTTGTGGATCCTAGCTGTGGTAGTGATAGGAGAGCACGATGGGTAGGTGTGACTCTCAATGAAGGTCGTTGTCTTAGCTCGTCCTCGATTTGCATAGCGACCTACACTGCACCTTGAAGCTTGTTGAAGATGGATGTAGCTAGCTTCTTTGCAGTATTGTCGTTGGGCCCTGACAGAAATTAGTGATCCATACGGCTTCATCACTTTGGACACCAAAACGATGGAATAGCTCATAAAAAAATTTCATGTACTCGGACACTGATTCGGTACCTTTCTTGAGCTATGTGAATTGGACGTAGAACCACCGGTGGTAATCACGAGGTAGGAAATGTTCTTTGATGGCATATTGTAGGACAGCCCACGTCTCAGGTGCATGCAGAAGAGATTTCCACCATGCAAGGGCTCCACCTTTCAACTTCGTTGTCGCAAAAAGTAGCTTATGTGCATCCATCAGTTGATCATGGAGTTGAAAGTATTTCTTAATACTATGGAACCAATCAAGGAGTATCTCAGGGCGACAATCTCTAGTGTAATGAGTGACGTCCAATTTGATTGCATGTTAAGGTTGGTATGTCGAGTAGTGACGACGTCCTGAATACCTTTAATATGTTGATTTTAAAATTGTTCCACAGTTTGTAGGTGTGCATCAATATTAGTCCGGGTTTGCATCATCATGTCAAGTTTTTTATTTATCATGGATAATTGTTCTATCAAATTCACAAACTGCTTGTCTGTGTATATCTTATAATTGTTAAACTCATGATGTTTGATTTATAGAATAGATGAAAGGGAAAAGATGGGTCGAAGACGAATAAGACGGGTCAACAGAGAAGTGGGAACTCTGCTGGGCGTTGGTTCACAGAAAAGGAAAGAGGACTCTGTTGGGTGGCGGCTGAATGTGGAAGAAAGGCTGGGTGTCAGATGGAACAGATGTGGGGAGCGAGGATGGAATGGATCAGATGACGGAATTGTAGGGCTTGCGGCAGGGAGTTGCGAGAGTTGTGGATTAGTGGGGTGGAGGCCAAGAAGTTTCACTGGCTGGTAGGTAAAAGTCACGCAGGCGTATAGGACGGTTGGAGATTGTGTGGGAGTAAAGGCTGGCGATTGCGTGAGGTAAAAGGATGGCAATGGTGGTTTGCGGAAATGAGAAAGCGGGGGCACAATCACAGGTGTTGCAGCTTGTTGGGTGTTCGGAACCTGAGGTGGGGTAGGAGATGAAGGGCGGGTGGTGCATGTGGGACTACTATACGATGAGGCACAGAGAAGAAGGCGGGATCAGGCAGTGACGAGCTGCTTTGTTGGAAGTTTAGAAGGCGGACATGATAAGCGGTAGCCAGGGGTGCCGATGGGGGAAGGGAACAGGATGGGTATCCACGGGATGGGGGAACCATGATGTGATGTGCGGGGTCCGCAGAGTAGCAGGGGCCTGTGCAGATCAAGCGAAAGGGGAAAGGGGGCAGGGGTACTGTCGTCGGCGCTGTGACGGGCGCTTAGACTTGGGGTTGAAGCAGAGGCCACAGACGCGGAAGAGATCGAGGTTGTGGAAGGGTGCGGGAGTTGCCCCCTTGTGCAAGTAGAGGAGAGTGTGGGCAGCGGACAGATGAGCGCAGCAGACGGGTGAAGGACGTGATGTGGATTAAGGGAGTAGCTGCTTGGTTAACAGAGTGGAATTGAGAGGAAGGAGCGGCGTACAAGAGATGAAAGGCGAGAGGACATGATTTGTTATTGGATGCGTCTGTGGGCAGCGGGTGCGGATGGAAACCAGGTAGGGTGGGATTTACTTGCGGCTGGTTTTGCTGGGATAGATCTGAAGTAGATGCTGGCTGGCTGTTGATAGAGGTGGAAGAAGATATGATGGCCAACGGGATGTTGCAGAAGCGGAGGGGAAATAAAAATTGATTTTTAATGAGCACGTTGTTTGGAAAGGCGATAACAGGAGGAAGAAGATAGAAGAACAATGCCCAGGAAGAAGAAGACCAGAGTAGAAAACGAAAATTCTGTATATTAATCCATATTCAACTGCCCCCAATGACGGTATATATACGGTAAGACATGAAATACTAGACCTGACTTAATTGCATATATCTTCCAAAAAAATTATGAAATTAAACATAAAGCTTTTCAAATTACAACTAAGCGCATGTAAGTGGATAAATTACACTTCAGTCCCTACATATAAAAATAACTCAAATAAATCTAATTAAGTGGACTTCATGCTGCATCATAACCCTAAGGTTTGAGATTAAGTTGAGTTAGCATTCACCTTAACCTTACTAGGTTGAATTTTGGGGGAAAAATTCTTTTTAAGGAGGGGTGAATGTAATATCTTCAAATTTTGGTGAATTTGAATTATATAAGACTTGATTAGATAAGATACTTACCTAATCAAAATTGATAGAACAAGGTTATCAACTTTGTGGCATGAATGCAACCCATGATCCAAATAAGGCCCACGAGACTATTTGCTTTGAAAATAGGTCCTTGAAGCACAAGATAAAGAAATAAGAGATCTCATGTATAAAAAAGATATTGATTTTGTAAACTATTAGATAATTGAAATATCAAATAATGTGCAAGTTTCTAAAAGAAAATAAGATATGTGGTGTTCTAGATAATTAAAGGGGTAATTATCCAACCATGAATGACACCACAAGTTTTGAGGCATCAAACAAGAATATATTGGTTTGACTTTTTGTATACTTGAAAATAATAAAGAAAAGAAGAAAATTTTAGATCTTGGAAGAAGAAAAACTTCCAATGTGGTATAGGTAATTAACTTTAGAACATGTTAAAGAAGCAAGTTTTAGCTACAAAAGTTATCCCAATAAATCCCAAAAATTAGATATAGGTTGAGAAATATATTCATAACTTACCCTCCAAGTTTCATAGAAAAATAATATTCCTAAAGACCTAGGGAAAATCATGAAGGAGAAAAGGACTTTTTGCAATAACTAAATGTGATTTAGTTTTAGAAAGGGAATAAGTGATTTTGACTTCAATGATGTATGTCCTGCAATCCTGTAGTGTGTCATGCCCCTCTTATCCCTTGGATCAGGGATCAACGACCCGAGAATCCCCTCCTACCCTAAGCAGATTAGGAAAGGGGTGGGTACTATTCACCTGAGCCCTGACCTTCTAATTGAAAAACCACTAGAGGGGGGGTGAATAGGGTTTTATAATAGTTTTAATAATAATTTAACTCAAGCAACCACAATTGAGATAATGAGAAGGAGGCAGGGTGTTTAGAGTGGTTCCACCTTTAGCAAAAATTAAAGGAGTCAGTCCACTACCCAATTGTTTCCAATTGGGATTTTGAAAGTATTTAGATTTTATAACCTCAGAAGGATGTTACATAAAATTACAAATACTTTCACCATCCTTTGGATAGCCTTTACTCAAAGTAGTCTCATTAACCTCGAAGCAGCCTTCCTTGAAGTAACTTCAAGCTCCCCCTTGAAGTAGCCTTCCTCTTGAAGTAGCTTCCTGACACACTTTTACCGTGCGTATAACACAAGTGCACACGTCAATGTAGTATAGGCCCTTGTGAGGCCCGAGTCGAACTCAGGGACACTAAATTATCGATAGACTACTACTAACTACTCGCAATCAGCTAGACCAATTAAAAAGTTCTGAGAATTGTTGAAAAATAAAAGAAAATAAAATATAACAAAGCAATCGATTAAGTGTTTAGTTTAATCAATTCAAATGGAGATCTTTAGGATTGTGGTTTCACCGCGGGTTGTCATTGTATGAATTTCCACATAGTTAATCAGATTCATCTCTCAATCTGGGTAATGGCATGTAGTCAGAATTGTTCACTGTTGTGACACAATTCACTACCTAAGTTTAGGTCGGTTCCACCGTCGTAGTAACCTATACCCTAAACTAGGTGCATTAGAATCGACCTCTGGGTTTCCACCATTAACTGTACATCACCTTGTTTAAGGGATTTGTTAATTAATGTGAATTTTGTCTCTTTTCAACCGTTAGTTCTTCTTTCAAAGTAATTAAGGGCATTAGTTTATCATTATGGTGATCAAACATAATAATATAATTGAGAAAACGAAATCATACCACGGATTTAAAAGACAAATTATGAATTACTATGATAAAAATGTCATACAATGCTTCCCCGGGCTACTCCCGGTCCTAAAGATAAAGGGGATTAGCCCCGCATGTTTATCTCAGAGCAAGACATGATTGAAGAAAGGGGAAACATGGATAAAAATGTGGATAAAGTGATGAAACCCCTGAACGGAGAAGATCCAATCGTTCCTCGGCGTAGAGTGCGCGATCTACAACCTTTTAGCGGTGGAAAACATCTTCTTCGACATCCGAAATGGTCGGGGCGTGCTTCTGGACTCCGTTCTTCTCTCCACACCTTCTCGAAATGTGTGCAGTGGCTAATGACGTGATCTGTTACTCTTGGTCGTCGTCATTAGGTATTATCACCGAGTTAGGTCGCCAAAATATCACAACCGTTGGATTTAGGCTGATCTGAAGCAAACTCTGATCTGATGGTGTCGATACCATCGACGCGGGTCGATGGTATCGACCCCTCACGATATCGGCAAGCCTTCTTTCTTTTCTGTCGTCCCGCCTGATGCTGACTCGATACCATCAACGCGGGTCGATGGTATCGACACCCTTAGGTGTCAGTTTTATCCCTTTTCCGTCACTCAAGCTATAAGTGTCGATAGTATCGACTTTGGTGTCGATAGTATCGACTAGCTGGTCACTGGCAACCTGATGGTAACTCGCTATCATCAACTTCCTAGTCGATGGTATCAACTATATGCTGCTCCTTGCGGCTGCCTACCTGTGGCTGTGTTGATAGTATCGACAGTTGTCGATGGTATAGACAGCTGCATATATGTGTTTTTCTTGAAATTTCACAACAAAATCAAATCAGCCGAGATAAAACCAATAATAATAATCATTTATGCTCAAAACGATAAAATAAGAGAGATTTGACACTGAGAAGGATCATAGACTAAAGTAAGTGAATTATACAATATTAGCCACCAAAGTGACCAATAAACACATAAAATGAAAGTAAAACAAGTCTATAAATGCGACTCAAAATCATCGCATCAAACTCCCCTAAGCTTGAACATTGCTCGTCCTCGAGCAACAAAATTCTAGAATAGAATTGTGAGAGTCAACTAAAGAACAACTTATCACAACAGACTGTGCCATATGATCCCCGCCAAACATTCACATTCCGGCCCTTACTAACCACAGAATGATAATTACCCTAAATGCGACAATAATCATCCATAAAAGATATCTACCTCAAAATTGATGAACACTATCACATAAGGCAGTTAACATAATAAAATCATCCAGTCCAGACTCGGTGCATCTTGTGATCTTGTATCTACGTTGGTCGCCCTAACTACCATCTACATGGAAGCAGCTCTCTTGGTATTAACGAGTGAGGAGAAAATCATGGTGGCCTACCAATTCGAGCAACGGGTGGATGGAATGGGTGGTTGTGGAAGAAATGGAAGCATTATACGGTTTTAACATGCACAAGAACAATAATGACCTAAATGTTGCATATGCAAATGAAAATGCCCTAATGCGTACATTTGGGTGGAATGATGCATGCACTATCACTCCATCTCAAGGTGAGATGGAATATCTAAGAAACTACACCATGTGCTTATTCTTCTTAGTATGCAAGTGAGAACATGTTCCTTTCTCCCTCTCATTCCTACTTACTTCTCAATTCTCTTTTCTTCTTCTTTTTTCAAAACTTTTTTTTCAAGCCCTTATTTTCATAGCTAACACTGAATTATTTGTCGGGCTCACTTATTGCTACATAACTTATACATTTGAAGCATCCAGAAGGTATGGAACAAGTTCATCACCTTTAATGTTTTAGAAGATGTAAGATGCACGATGTACTAAATGCATAAAAATGTGAATGCAACTACAAAATGATAGTTATGCAACTAAATGACACACACCTAAAGATAATGTGCATGTATAACTATTCTATCTTTTTTTTTCTTTTCATGCAAAAATATGTGAAAATAGTTACAATGCAAGGCCTATCTACATGGGATTCAATCAAAGAGATGAAAACCATAATGTGCTTCCAGTTCTTATGGTGGAGTATGAAAATAATGGGGTGGATAGATCACAAGATTAACTAACTGAACCTTTGGAAAATATTATGTGTCCCTCCTTACTGACTTGTGTAGTAATTAAGAGGTTTCTCTCTCTTATTTCAAATTAAGGTCTCATTATCATTTGGTTAGTTTAGGCTCAAACAACCAGTTCCGTCCACTTCCATGAATCACAGGAACGTACTGTTGTGGTTTCCTATTTTAGAGTTGACAAACCCAATTATTTCCTTAAGTTATGTGCTCAAAGTTAAACAACACAAGCTTGCAAAAGCACTAAAAATTTTCAAATTTGCCCCTGATTCCCATGTACAACAATGAGATGACATATGACATTAGACATCCACAATTAAACTAGATAGAGTGTGGATCCTAAAAACAAACTAATAAGTATGAGAAATAAATGATAAAAGACAAAGCACTAAAAACTAAAAACTAGGAAAAATAAGGATAGAAACTGTTCCAACTCCCCCCAAGCTTGAATTTGACTATGGCCTCATAGTCAAAAACAGTCGTAAAGGGTGAAACAGTGATATCGATCATTCTGCAGGTGGAGGCGGGTACTGCGGGGCTGTGGGGTCCCATGATGGGTACGGTCCCTGGAAGCTCGGATCATACTGGGGCATTGGTGGAGGTTGTGGATACCCCCCAAAATAATATTGGCTCCAGTAGTTGTCATAGAAGGGTTGTTGCTGCATCTCCATCATATGCAACCTGTCATGGATGTTCTTTTGGTTGTCGAGGAGGAGGTGCTCATTTTCGAAAATGGCCCTCTGGTTCTCTAACAGCCGGTTCGTGGTATCCTAAATACTAGTGTGGGATGATGTATGCTGCAGTTGGGTCTGTTGAATCTCTTGTAGCATTGTGTACATCCCCTACATTGAATATAAATCCTCTCCTTGATGAGAGGGCTGAGGTGGCGGAGGCTGCGAAGAGGATGATGCACCCGGATGCATGCGGGGACGCTTCCGGGGTGCTACTTGTGCCTGAAGAGGAGTGAAAGCCTCCTCTTCCTCTTCATGCTCGTCGCCTTCATCATTGTTGTCATCATCACCACCGTCTTCATCAGAGTCGTCGATGGCGATGACAGGCCATCAAAAATGTTGAGCTCCCTCAATGTTGAAGACGGGGTCCGGAAGCGCACATTCTTGATATGCGTGATTGACGTGGCAATGTGCATAAGCCAAGCCATCACGGAGCAGGAGGAGGTTGGAGCGGTGCAGATGATGGAGGTTGACCTTATGCCTGTTGGAAAGTGGAGTAAGCTGGGAAAAATCCAAACCAAGGTAGAGGGCCAATGGTGTGATCAGCCCCCCAAAATGGATAGGAGCCTTCTGCGTACTCCTCCTCACGACCAACACGCGCGTCAAGAAGAACGCACCCCAGTTGCACTCCTCGCGCTTCAGCAGTTTGTGCAGAAAGAACAGATCCATCTCTTAGAATTTGCTAAGAGACAAGTCGCCGTGAGAGAAGAGCGTGGTGCAGAGGATGCGGTGCATAATCCGCACAAATGGATGCTTGAAGTCGGAAACTGCAGTGTTGTGGTAGCTGACGAATTTGTCGGGAGGCGCAGTCACCAGCTGGGCGAAGACGGCATTGTAGTCCGTCTGATTGTCTGGCCTCCGGTGTTGGTAATTTTCATGATACCAGTTATACACATAATTGAACTGGGCGAGAGTGAGGGTGTAATTGTTGTTGTAGAGTCTGAACGACACCCGCCCTTTCTTCCACTCTCTGTCGGTGGCGATCAAATCATTGGGCATCACATTGATACCAATGACGCCATGAACTCCGCCATGAGTTCCTTGTATGTCGGCCACTCGCCAAAGAACGGTTGGCCGTCAACATGGTACTCCAACTCGTTGGGCCTCGTGGTCGTATGACTTGCCTACCCCTTCAGGATGTAGGCAAGATTGGGCTCGAACCCAAGGTAATGAACCATGTCTCGGTCGACGTAGAGGGTGGGCTCAATCTTCCTCTTCAGCAGATCCTCGTATACCTTCCGGATCTCCGCAGAAGGGTGGACAATCCTCGGACGAGGAATCGATGCAGGTGGTGGAGGAATGAATTCAGGGATCTCTATTGGGGCCGCGTGTGAAGAAGATGCACCGGCTGTACGCACGGTTGTCACCGAGAAAGAAAAGGATAGGAGATGGAGCTCGGTGAAGGTCGGAGAAGATGATCTCTGCTCGGTGTAGGCCCGATGAAGATCACGATCCTTGGGCGCTTGTAGCAGGCCTCCGTTCGCACATCAATGGTCAATGCACAAGTAGAGAGACGAAGCTCTGAAGGTGTGAAGAAATCTGACGAACAATCCCTCCTTTTATAACTTCATCTGTCGCTACTGTGCACCCATCGATACCATCGACGGGGTGTCGATGGTATCGACACCTGTAGCACAATCTGTGTTTCACGAGTATCGATGGCTATCAATAGCCTGATGTGGGGGTCAGATCGATGATGCGTCGATACCATCGACGCGGGTCGATGGTATCAACCCCTCGAACGGGTTGACTTCCTTGATGTAGCGATCGCTGCTGATTTCCTCTCGCAGATCGGTGACGTGTCGCATCGATACCATTGACACACATCGATAGTATTGACTTTTCTTAGGGCAAACACCCTCGCGAGGCCCGACCGCCGCTTTCTGTCTATAACCGGGTCGATACCATCGACAGGCCCGTCGATGGTATCGACTTCACTGAGACAAATTTCGTCTGAAAATCTTCAGGGATCTCGCGAGTATCGACACCCATGTCGATACTATCGACCCTGTTCTGGCGATCCACTGATGGTAGGTCGATACCATCGACGAGTCCGTCGATAGTATCGACTCGGAGAAATTTATGCAGCCGCCTAACTGTGCCCATGTCGATACCATAGACACAATGGTCGATGGTATTGACCCTGCCTCAGACCTGCACACTGAACAAACGATCAAGGTATCATTTTTACACTAAAAACAAAATTAAACCAAACTAACTTGTAAATGCAAACAAAAATGGATGACACTACCAATGGTTGGGTTGCCTCCCAACAAGCGCCCCTATTTAACGTCATAGGCTAGACGAAATCAAGCATATCACACATCCTTGAGTGCAATGAGTTTGACCTCATGCACTTTCCTCATGTAATCCTCGTCGAAATACAACTTCAACCTCTGTCCATTAACCAGAAATGTTCTCTCCATCACGCACCATGATTGCTCCACGTGGCCGGACCTCCTCTACAATGAAAGGTCCACTCCACCGGGATTTCAATTTCTCGGGATGCATCTTCAACCTTGAGTTGAACAGGAGCACACGATCTCCCTTCTTGAAGACACGTAGTTGAATGTGTCGATCATGAATCAACTTTGTTCGCTCTTTGTAAATTCGTGAGCTTTCATATGCATTCATCCTCAGCTTGTCAAGTTCATTCAGCTCTAGCAAGCATTTCTTTCCTGCTTCATCATAATTCAAGTTTAGCTTCCTTAGCGCCCAGTGCACCTTATGCTCCAACCCTACCGGTAAATGGAAGGCCCGCCCATAAGCCAACCTAAAAGGCATAGTGCCTATAGGTGTCTTAAACGCCGTCCTATACACCCATAAAGCGTCTGGTAGCAAGGTGCTCTAGTTCTTCTATGTCGAAGCCACTGTACGCTCCAGGATTTTCTTAATTTCCCTATTGGAGACTTTGACTTGCCCCTGTGTCTGCGGGTGGTACGGGGTACCAATGTTGTGATTTACCCAATACTTTCTCAACAATGCAGTGAACTTTTGATTTCTGAAGTGGGTACCTCCATCACTGATAATCATCCTTGGTATGCCAAACCTGCAGAAAATATAGTCTTTTACAAACCTGCACACTACAGTAGCATCATTAGTCCTAGTGGGTATTGCCTTTACCCACTTCGATACATAGTCAACATCTAATAAAATGTACAAGTTAGAGTTTGAGGACACAAAGGGTCCCATGAAGTCAATACCCCACAGATCAAACACCTCATCCTCTTGAAATACGTTGAGGGGCATCTCCTGTCGCTTTGAAATATTACCTGCCCGTTGGCTGGAATCGCATCGCCACACATAGTGATATGCGTCTCGGAACAATGTAGGCCAGTAAAGGCCGCTCTCAAGTACCTTGGCCGCTGTTCTAGAACTGGCATGATGACCTCCCATGGGTAGAGTATGACAATGACGAAGTACACTCTCATACTCAACCTCTGGTACGCACCTGTGCAACACGCCATCCCTGCATTGCTTCAACAAAATGGGGTCATCCCAGAAATAATATCTCAACGAATGGAAAATTTTCTTTTTCTCTTGATATGTCCAATCATCTGGGATAGTTTTGCAAGCAAGATAATTAACAATGTAAGAAAACCATGGATCTTTAGATTTTACAGAAAGAAGTTGTTCATCAGGGAATGTCTCAGTAATAGGTATATGAATGTCCTTCTCATCAACCCGTTCCAACCTAGACAAATGGTCTGCAACCACATTCTCTATTCCCGCCTTATCTTTAATTTCAATATAAAATTCTTGTAACAGTAAGATCCACCTAATCAATCTAGGTTTGGCATCTTTCTTTTCCATCAAATACTTTATGGCGGCGTGGTCCGTCCATACCATGACTTTTGACCCTACAAGATATTGCCGAAATTTTTCAAATGCGAAAACGACGACAAGAAGCTCTTTTTCCATTGTAGTGTAATTAAGTTGTGCTTCATTTCAAGTTTTGGATGCATAGAAAATCACAACGGGTTTGTTATCCACACGTTGTCCTAAAACATCCCCTACTGCGAAATCTAACACATCACACATTAATTCAAAAAACTTTGTCGAATCCGGTGTTTGCACAACCGGTGCAGAAATTAATTTCTCTATAAGCGCATTAAAAGCATGCAAAAACTTCTCATTAAAATCAAACACCGCATCTTTCTCCAAAAGCTCAGATAATGGTTTAGCGATTTTTGAAAAATCTTTTATAAAGCGGCGGTAAAATCCTGCGTGACTGAGAAAACTCTGTACTCCTTTAACCGAGTTCAGTGGGGGTAATTTGGAAATAACCTCAATTTTAACCGTATCTACCTCCAACCCCTTTCTAGACACTTTATGTCCAGGCACAATCCCTTCACTAACCATTATATGACATTTTTCCCAATTGAGGACCAAATGCGTGTCCTCACATTGTTGTAAAACTTTATCCAAGTTATATAAACATTCATCGAAAGACGCACCATGGACGGAAAAATCGTCCATGAAGACCTCCAAACAACGCTCAACCATATCAAAGAAAATGGCAAGCATGCAACGTTGAATGGTTGCTGGTGCGTTACACAAACCAAAGGGCATACAGAGGTATGCAAATGTTCCGTAAGGACAAGTGAAGGTGGACTTCTCTTGGTCCTTAGGATCAATGGAAATATGATTATAGCCCAAATAACCATCTATAAAACAAAAGTGAGATCGACCTGCTAATCGCTCTAAAATATGATCAATGAATGGAAGAGGAAAATGATCCTTAAACGTAGAAGCATTCAATCTATGGTAATCGATACACACACACCACCCGGTTACCAGACGGGTCATGACCGGCTCATTTAACAGATTATGAGTAGTAGTAATTCCCCCCTTTTTAGGGACTACCTGTGTGGGGCTTACCCACATCGAGTCGGAGATAGCGTAGATGATGCCTGTGTAAAGGAGCTTGATCACCTCCTTCTTGATGACGTCCATCATGCTTGGATTTAGTCGGCGTTGTGGCTAAATTACTGGTTTGGCTCCTTCCTCGAGCCAGATCTTGTGCTGGCACAATGTAGGGGAGATCCCCTTAATGTCCGTGACCGACCACCCGAATGCACCCAGTGGTTCTTCAGCACGATCATCAGTTGATCCTCCTCCTCGACACTCAAATATGCTGAAATAATCACTGGTAGCTTTTCACCCTCGGCTAGAAATGCATATTTCAAGTGAGGTGGCCACGGCTTCAAGTCTAACTCTGCAGGACTGATCAAGGATGACTGAAGTGGTGGTGGGAGTTCTCCAAGATCTTCATAGTACCTAGCATAAAAACAAGGCAACACTTGAAGCATCTTGACGCATTCTTGTAGTGATTTGCTTCTCATCCAATCATGTGTCATATTGACCAGACAAGCTTCAAGAGGCAATTCTGGATATGCATCGAGAACAGAACTCGCTATGTCATCATCTTAAGTAGAAGGAGGGATGTCCTCCTCTTCATCATTCGGAAAACCCACAGCCTTGCAAAGAGAAACAACTTTGGTCTGCTCCATAATGTCTACAGCCAGTGTCCCCTTCTCCACCTTAGTCATTACATGAGCCATATCTAGAAACGACTTCCCTGGACAGAGAGAAATATTCTGATCAAAGTGATTCACCATGCGGAATTGCTCCTTTGCTTTTGATTGCATTGTGCTTGAGGGCATAACCATTTCAAACTGATCATCAGTGATACCCAAGGTCAAACGGCCTCTTCCCATCTCAAGTATCATATCTACAGTAGCTTGGAAGGGTCTTCCAAGGAGTAGCTCATTTCCTTGTTCATCCTGCATTTCCATTACCACAAAGTCTGCTGGAAATACAAACCGATCTACTTTAACCAACACATCCTCACAAATATCGTATGGCTTCACCACAGAATTGTCTGCCAACTGAATCGTCATATTGCTTGGCCTTGATTCTTTCAGTCCTAACTTCTTGAATGTAGAGAGAGGCATCCGATTTATACTTGCTCCGGAGTCACACAGTGCTTCGCCGAATTTCACTTTACCAATGTAATAGGAAATATTGAAGCAGCCCGGATCCTGCCTTTTAGGTGGCAATGTGCCCATAATGAAAGCACTCACCTGTTCCTTAAGAACTATGACCTCAGTATCAGGAATCTTCCTCTTCTTTGTGATTATGTCTTTCAGAAACTTGTTGTAAGAGGGAATCTGCTCTATTGCTTCCAGCAATGGAATGTTGACAGAAAGCTTCCTAAAGCTATCTAGGAACTTCTCGAACTGAGCATCCGCTTTCTTGGCTTTCACACTATTTGGATATGGGACCAGGACAGTCTATGCCTTTTGATGTGGCGGCACATATGGTTTCTTCTTCAATGTCTCCTCCTCAGTAATGACGGGTTCTATTGCGACATCCTCTACCACAACCTCTATCAGCTCTGTGATTGGAATCAGAGCCTCCTCTACGGCCTCACATGTGGTTTCTGACTGGGTTTGCTTGGTTCATCGGCCCTAGGGTTTAAAATCTTCTTACCGTTCTGTAGCAAAATTGCCTTAGCTTGTTGGTTTCCTCCTAGAATATTTGTATTTCCGGGAAAACCTTGCTGCGCTGGTTTTTTTAGATTTGCTATCTCAGCTGCCATCTGCGCCAAAGATGTCTCTATTGTCCTCATATGAGCCCCATGACTTTGTAAGGTCTGTCCAAATTGATTCATAAATTCTCCTTGTTGCTTAATCTGCTGGCCAAACGTGCTCATGAGTTCTTGATTCTACTTGATTACTTGGTTGAGCAACTCCGCCGCCGGTTGGGGTTTTGCGTCAGGGTCCTGTAAGAAATTATTTGGGTCCTTCCATGAAAATTTCTTGTCTTTCCTCCAAGAATAGTCATTGTTTCTGTACCCCTGCTGTTGGCACATAAATTTCACTTGAGCTTCATCCTCGGATTCTGTATCTTCTTTTGTAAGTAGTTTCTTCACAAGAAGATCCATCTTCTCATTTAGCTCTTTGATGGCCTTTGACTCACCTGCAGCCCGAACATGTTCTACTACGTCTCTATCGCCCCAAGATTGCTTTTTGGCCATGTTCTTTAAAATTTCCCAACACCTTGTGCCTGTGTTGTTTAAGAAGAAACCTGAACCTGCTGAATCGAAATTACTTCTATCAACTCGGAAAGAGCAAAATAGAAAATTTTAACTTGTTTCTCCTTGTCAAACCCATGATGTGGGCACCTCCTCAGCATGATTTGGAAACACTCCCAAGTCTTAGAGTAAGTCTCCCCAGCCTTTTGACTGAAGTTATGGATCTTCCGACCCAGATCGTTGGTCTTCTCGGGTGGAAAGAATCTCTCAAAGAACACCTCGACCATATGATCCCACGATTCCACATACTCATCATCAAGATTATGTAGCCATTCTTGTGCATTTCCCGCCAGAGAGCTGGGGAATAGCTTCAAGTACAATGTCTCCTGTGGAAACCTGTCTACCTTGATCATGTCACAGTTCTCCACGAACTGGCTAATGTGAGTCACCGGGTCTTCACTTTTGAGCCCGTGAAATGCATTTGATTTGACCAAATTTATTAAGCCTGGATCGATCTTATAGTTGGGAATGTTGATAGCCTGCCTCTTGATCGGCCCTTTAGATGCAGATGCAAAAGACGCCTTAATCTTCTCCCAGATTATCTATTCCTCAGCCATAACTTCAGGTTCAGAATTTGAATCTATATCTCCAGGTCGGTTTTTAATGTTGTTCTCCTCGTCATCTGGTCCCAACAGTGGAACCTCTGGTGATAGCTACGTGTAGTCTGTGCTACGCGTCCTCACCATGCACTAGTACCTGCAAAATAATAATTTAGGTTCAGTACTGTGCTAGACGATTTCTAAATAAGAATGATAAACTATGAATTTCAAAAATGATAATAAAATAATAATTTAAAAATATGGCCTAGAGTGGCCGCTTGCAGCACTCGTAGTGCCGACAATTTTCCGTGTCCCCGGCAACGGCGTCAAAAACTTGACACGCTTTTACCGTGCCTATAATGCAAGTGCACGCGTCAATGTAGTATAGGCCCTTGTGAGGCCCGAGTCGAACTCAGGGACACTAAATTATCGGTAGACTACTACTAACTACTCGCAATCAGCTAGACCAATTAAAAGGTTTTGAGAATTGTTGAAAAATAAAAGAAAATGAAATAAAATAAAGCAATCAATTAAGTGTTTAGTTTAATCAATTCAAATGGATATCTTTAGGATTGCGGTTTCACCGCGGGTTGTCATTGTATGAATTTCCACATAGTTAATCAGATTCATCTCTCAATCCGGGTAGTGGCCTGTAGTCATAATTGTTCACTATCGTGACATAATTCACTACCTAAGTCTAGGTCGGTTCCACCTTCGCAGTAACCTATACCCTAAACTAGGTGCATTAGAATCGACCTCTGGGTTTCCACCATTAACCGTACATCACCTTGTTCAAGGGATTTGTTAATTAATGTGAATTTCGTCTCTTTTTAACCATTAATTCTTCTTTCAAAGTAATTAAGGGCATTTATTTATCATTATGGTGATCAAGCATAATAATATAATTGAGAAAATGAAATCATACCACGGATTTAAAAGACAAATCATGAATTACTATGATAAAAATGTCATACAATGCTTCCCCGGGATACTCCCGGTCCTAAAGATAAAGGGGATTAGCCCCACATGTTCATCTCAAAGCAAGACATGATTGAAGAAAGGGGAAATGTGGATAAAAATGTGGATAAAGTGATGAAACCCCTGAACGGAGAAGATCCAATCGTTCCTCGGCGTAGAGTGCGCGATCTACAGCCTTTCGGCGGTGGAAAACGTCTTCTTCGGCTTTCGGAACGGTCGGGGCGTGCTTCTAGACTCCGTTCTTCTCTCCACACCTTCTCAAAATGTGTGCAGTGGCTAAGGACATGATCTCTCACTCCTGGCCGCTGTCATTTTAACACCGAGTTAGGTCGCCAAAATATCACAACCGTTAGATTTAGGCTGATCTGAAGCAAACTCTGATCTGACGGTGTCGATACCATCGATGTGGGTCGATGGTATCGACCCCTCGTGATATCGGCAGGCCTTCTTTCTTTTCTGTCATCCCGCCTGATGCTGACTCGATACCATCGATGCGGGTCGATGGTATCGACATCCTTAGGCGTCGGTTTTATCCCTTTTCCGTCGCTGAAGCTATAAGTGTTGATAGTATCAACTTTGGTGTCGATAGTATCGACTTGCTGGTCACTGGCAACCTAATGGTAACTCACTACCATCGACTTCCCAGTCGATGGTATCAACTATGCACTGCTCCTTGCAGTTTCCTGCCTGTGGCTGTGTCGATAGTATCGATAGTTGTCGATGGTATCGACAGCTGCAGATATGTGTTTTTCCTAAAATTGCACAATAAAACCAAATCAGCTACGATAAAACCTATAATTATAATCATTTATGCTCATAATGATAAAATAAGAGAGATTTGACATTGAGAAGGATCATAGACTAAAGTAAGTGAATTATGCAATATTAACCACCAAAGTAAAACAAGTCTATAAATGCGACTCAAAATCATCGCATCACTTCCCGTTGAGACAACCTTCTTAAAGTTGTCCAAAGTCCTCCTTCTCCAATGAGAAGACCCTTCTCTACCTGAGAAGATAAACCCTCTCCAATCCGCAGCCTCCAACACTAGGAGTAGCAAGGAGAGTACTAGCAATAAGAAAGAATAAGAAGGGAAAAAGGAAATTACAATTACCGTTTGTAGCACAATGCTTGATTTCCTATATCAAGCGTTTTGATCTCCTAACCAATGTGTATGGAAGTGTAACTACTGTGGGTAGGAGATGCTAGCCTATAGGATACAAAATTGTAGCAATGGAAAGGATTTGCAAATGCTAGAGTTGCTCAATTGCTCACAAGAAATGATTGCCAATTGCAAGTAGTATGCTCAAGTATTGCACAAGTGTGTTTTTGGTGTCCTAAGGCATGTCCTATTTATAGGAATGGCCTATGAGTGCTTAAGGACGTTCTAGACACTTTCTAGGGGGTTCTTAGTGCTTAACTAGCCATTAGGTATCCACTAATTGCTTTAGCAATAACTAGTTTATTAATTCTGAAAAGTGCAGAAAGAGCTCTTCTCGGTCGAGGAATTGTCGACCGAGAATCCGTCGGATGAAGTTTTTGTCGATCGAGGGATAGTCTGGAGCAAGTGTGTATAACGTTCAATTCCAACTCCCAACTACCTTATCTGCTGTGTATAATGGCTACTTGGGTCATTCTCGGTCGAGGAGATTGTCGACCGAGAGTGTCTCGGTCGAGAAGTTTGTCGACTGAGAATGACTCTGTTTCAATATTTTAAACTATGTACTAAGTGTGTGTATCAGTGTGCAATTGTGACACTATTGTAGGGGATGACCTATTTAAGTGTGGTGATTGGCTAGGGAAGATATAAACACTTGATTTACATGATATCTAAGTACTTGTACATTATATACTTGTACAAGTTTTTACATTTGATTACAATCATAAAATTAAAACATTTTCAGCATTTCGATCTTCCAAAGTTGTGTCATCCACCTAGTTCCTGTAATAGTCAAGTAGCACGTTAGATCCATAAGAATGAAATGTTTGTCATCATCAAAACAAAGGGTTTATAAGAATGTCCAATTTAGCCAACAATCTCCCCCTTTTTGAACATGACAAACATTTCCAAAATAAAATAAGGAAATGTAAATCATATGAGTTTCATACCTAAAGTTTACCTTTTGTAGACATTTTCTTGTTTGCAAGTGTGTGCTTGGCCGAATGATTATGAAAATCATTTTATTTGATATTTTTGATTTTATATTATTTCTCCCCCTTTGTCATTTCAAAAAGATAACCAAGATAATCATGAAGTATGACTTTCATTACTCCCCCTTAATTTGATAATTAGATGCTCCCCCTTAATAAGATATTTAGTTTTAAAAGTAAGGGATGCAAACCACTTATTGTCAAATTTAGCCACAATTTATTTCTCAATCATTTGCAAAGGATGTTAAGCCTTGAAATGATATGAGATTCTTTTAGTTTCATGGCATATGTGTTTTGATTTCTCATCCATTTTATAAGGGATGTTAAGCCCTGAAAATGACATGAGAATCCTTTAAGCTTATAGTAGAGTACATGAATGTATCTCTAACCAAATACACGGGATGTTAATCCCTAAATTGTTTAGAGAATTCCATTATATTCATAACTATTGTAGGCTCCAAAATTACTTTAAAGATACTATGGTCATAACTAGCCTCAAATTTTCTTTCTGATGTTTACAAAGTTTTGTAAGCTCCTTCTTACAGTCAAGATAATTATTGTGAGCTCCCCCTTAATCTTATAATCAAGATAATTTAAGGATTCTATGGTTACAATAAGTATTAGATCATAATAAGTTAACCTTTTATGAGAGCTATGCACTAAAATCTTGTTTTCAATATACTAAGATTAAGTGCAAGAAAATAATTTACAAATAAGCATTTGGTCAAGCTTATTTTAGGTCAACCTTGACTTTGACCTTGGCGCCCCTTGGTCAAACTTAATTTCAACCAAGAGGCAATTTCTAGAGATTTCCAATTTAAGCATATTGAATGTCATTTTCCATAAGCTAAGCACAAAATAATCATTAAAGATGCATTTGTGCCATGGATATTTTAAAAAATTGCATTTTCAATGATAATATCATCTTCATGTTTGATGAACTGAAACTATGATCATTTTAAAAACAATATCCATTCATGGTTTATATAGATCAAAGATCATTTTAGGCGAACCAAGTAATACTTAGGACAAACAATAATTAAATCATCATGGTTGATAATTTTTAGGTTTAAGCCAAACTTTGTAGGAGATTATAGAAATTAATAATGAACTTGCAATCTATACTATATCTGTATTGATTCTCTTTGCAAGAGGGCATATTCAATTTTAGATTGCAAGAAGTATACAAGTTTGATAAAAGTATATGAAAGCTTATCAAAATGTTTAAAGAATTTGTCTCCAAGATTCATTCTTGATTTGTAAATTAAATTAATCATTTATAGTAAATTGATAGAAAACTGGATCAATTAAACAGGTTCAGCAGAACTTGATTCGGTCGAACTATTCTTCGATCGAATTTATCTCGGTCAAAGTTTTTCTCGACCAAGTATGCTGCTATTTGTACAAGTTTTATCAGATTGTAGCAAGATTAACAAATAATAACCTGCTCGGTCGACTAATTCTCGACCGATAGTGTTCTCGGTCGAACATTTTCTCGATCGAGAATGTTTCAGTATTGTTTTTCAGTAATTATTTGCAAGCAAGGTACAAGAATATGAAAGTTAGAGCTCAATTTTGTTGAGATATGACATTTGTACATCAAAGTAACGTTTTAGGTCAAATCTCAACTAATCAAATTCAAATCTCTAAGTTTTAGGAACCCAAACTAGATTATCATTCCTTTTCTTGTATGTGCATGAAAAAGAGTAGTGTTCAAGATGCAAGCAATAATGACAACTAATAGAGTCAATCTCATTTCTAGGGATTGATTTGTTCTTGGGTACATACATAATCTTGGCCTTGGGTGCTTGTGTTATTCTAGGTTTAGGTTGATAGGATTTCCCTTTTGAAACATATCCTAAACCTCTCCTTTCATTATAACTAGAAGACTTATTCAGAATTTTATCAAGAACATCATTATTTCTCAAGCTATTAATATCTCTTTGTAACTTGGTAATCTCATCCATTTTCTTTTTGATATCTAGCTTTGCTTGAGCTAGATTAGACGATAAAGCACCATTTTCTTTAACAATAACATCATAATCTAGATGATTGCATATGATAGGTTTAGTCTAAAAATTATGCAGGTTTGCAAGCAAATCAACCTTTTCTTAAGAAAGAAGATCATGATTTGTTTCTAAAGTAAGCAACTTCATATTGCAATCATTAAAAGATGATTTCAAGGTAAGATTTTCAAAAGCAATACTATCCTTTTCAAAAGAAAGATTATTTAATCTAACATACAAGTCTTCATTAGTTTTAGTAGCTTTCTTTAGTTTCTTTTTGCAATAAATATATTTCTCATGTGTATCTTGAAGACTAGCAATTATATCTTCTTTTGGTAGATCAAAAAGACTTACCTCTTCTTCTTCTTCTTCATTGGTTGTAGCAATAAGACATTATACTTCTTCTTTTCCATCTTCACTATCATCACTTGAATCATCTTATGCAGCTTTATATGCTCTTTCTTTCTTCTTGTGAGATGATTTCTTCCCCTTCTTGAGTTTTGGACAATCACCTTTCATGTGTCCCTTTTTGCCACATTCAAAGCATTTGGAGAAAGAAACACTAGGAATTTTGTTAGTTTTAAAACTTCTATACTGCTTACCATTTACAATGAGTGTTTCTTATTCACTATCATCTTCACTTGTGTCATGACTATTCTTGGTTGATGCGTTGAATGCAATGTCCTTTCTTTTCTCCTTCTTGTGTTCAGCTGCCAATCTTTCTTATTCCTCCAAGGTTGCCTCATGTGCTTCTAGGTTGCCAATGAGTTGCTCCATCCTTAGTCAAGTAAGGTCATTGGCTTCTTCGATTGTAGTTACTTTAGGTTTGTACTTTGGAGGAAAACATCTAAGGATTTTTGACACTTGATCCTCTTCACTAATCGATTTACCTAAAGCATTCAAACCATCAACAACAGAAGAAAACTTTGCATACATTTCACTAATATACTCATTTTGATTCATATGAAACTGTTCAAACTTTTGTTTAAGCATTCTGATTTTAGAATTCTTAACTTGAGCAGTTCCTTTATAGGTTATAGACAGTCTATGCCATATCTCATTTGCTGTTTCACAATTTGATATTCTATTGAATTCTCCAATGGAAATTGAACAATAGAGTATACTTACAACTTTTGCATTCATTTGGGCTGATCTTACCATATTAGCATCCCAAGTTGCATACTCTATTTGAGGAAAGTCATATGGATTTGACACCATCCTCCATAGATCTCAGCGAATTCCTTGGAAATAGAACTACATCCTCCTCTTCCAGTAGGTGTAGTTAGTGCCATCAAAAGGTGGAGGTCTAAACATGAGTGTCCCTTTAAAGTTGAGATTGTTGAGTACCCCGTCACCCATTCTTCAAGACTTTGTTAGAGTTCCTTAAAGCATGCTCTGATACCAAATGAAAAACCACTAGAGGGGGGGTGAATAGGGTTTTATTATAGTTATAATAATAATTTAACTCAAGCAACCACAATTGAGATAATGAGAAGGAGGCAAGGTGTTTAGAGTGGTTCCACCTTTAGCAAAAACTAAAGGAGTCAGTCCACTACCCAATTGTTTCCAATTGGGATTTTGAAAGTATTTAAATTTTATTACCTCACAAGGATGTTATATAAAATTACAAATACTTTCACCACCCTTTGGACAGCCTTCACCTTGAAGTAGTCTCACCAACCTCGAAGCAGCCTTCCTTAAAGTAACTTCAAGCTCCCCCTTGAAGTAGCCTTCCTCTTGAAGTAGCTTCCCGTTAAGACAACCTTCTTGAAGTAGTCCAAAGTCCTGCTTCTCCATCAAGAAGACCCTTCTCCACCTGAGAAGATAAACCCTCTCCAATCCACAGCCTCCAACCCTAGGAGTAGCAAGGAGAGTACAAGCAATAAGAAAGAAAAAGAAGGGAAAAAGGAAATTACAATTACCGTTTGTAGCACAAGGCTTGATTTCCTATATAAAGCATTTTGATCTCCTAACCAATGTGTATGGAAGTGTAAGTGTTGTGGGTAGGAGATGCTAGCCTATAGGACATGAAATTGTAGCAATGGAAAGGATTTGCAAATGCTAGAGTTGCTCAATTTCTCACAAGAAATGATTTCCAATTGCAAGTGGTATGCTCAAGTATTGCACAAGTGTGTTTTGGGTGTCCTAAGGCATTTCCCATTTATAGGAATGCCCTATGATTGCTTAAGGACGTTCTAGACACTTTCTAGGGGGTTCTTTGTGCTTAACTAGCCATTAGGTATCCATTAATTGCTTTAGCAATAGCTAGTTAATTAATTCTAAAAAGTGCAGACAGAGCTCTTCTCGGTCGAGGAATTGTCGACCGAGAATCTTTTCGATCGAAGTTTTTGTCGACCGAGGGACAGTCTAGAGCAAGTGTGTATAACGTTCAATTCCAACTCCCAACTCCCTTGTCTTCTTTGTCTAACAACTACTTGGGTCATTCTCAGTCGAGGAGATTGTCGACTGAGAGTGTCTCGGTCGAGAAGTTTGTCGACCTAGAATGACTCTGTTTCAATGTTTTAAACTATGTACTAAGTGTGTGTATCAGTGTGCAGTTGTGACACTATTGTAGGGGATGACCTATCTAAGTGTTGTGATTGGCTAGGGAAGATCTAAACGCTTGATTTACATGATATCTAAGTACTTGTACATTATATACTTGTACAAGTTTTTACATTTGATTACAATCATAAAATTAAAACATTTTGAGCATTTAGATCTTCCAAAGTTGTGTCATTCACCTAGTTCCTGCAACACTCAGGTAGCACGTTAGATCCACAAGAATGAAATGTTTGTCATCATCAAAACAAAGGGTTTATAAGAATGTCCAATTTAGCCAACAATCTCCCCCTTTTTGAAGATGACAAACATTTCCAAAATAAAATAAGGAAATGTAAATCATATGAGTTTCATACCTGAAGTTTACCTTTTGTAGCCATTTTCTTGTTTGCAAGTGTGTGCTTGGCCGAATGATTATGAAACTCATTTTAATTGATATTTTTGATTTTATATTATTTCTCCCCATTTGTCATTTTAAAAAGATAACCAGGATAATCATGAAGTATGACTTTTATTACTCCCCCTTAATTTGATAATTAGATGCTCCCCCTTAATACGATATTCAGTTTTAAAAGCAAGGGATGCAAACCACTTATTGTCAAATTTAGCCACAATTTATTTCTCAATCATTTGCAAAGGATGTTAATCCTTGAAATGATATGAGATCCTTTTAGTTTAATGACATATGTGTTTTGATTTCTCATCCATTTTACAAGGGATGTTATGCCCTAAAAATGACATTTGAATCCTTTAAGCTTATAGTAGAGTACATGAATGTATCTCTAACCAAATACATGGGACGTTAAGCCCTGAATTGTTTAGAGAATTCCATTATTTATTGTAGGCTCCAAAATTACTTTAAAGATAATAAGGTCATAACTAGCCTCAAATTTTCTTTATGATGTTTACAAAGTTTTGTAAGCTCGTTCTTATAGTCAAGATATTTTTTGTGAGCTCCCCCTTAATCTTATAATCAAGATAATTTAAGGATTCTAAGGTTACAATAAGTATTCGATCATAATAAGTTAACCTTTTATGAGAGTTATGCACTAAAATTTTGTTTTCAATATACTAAGATTAAGTGCATGAAAATGATTTACAAATAAGCATTTGGTCAAGATTATTTTAGGTCGACCTTGACTTCGACCTTGGCACCCCTTGGTCAAACTTAATTTCAACCATGAGGCAATTTGTACAGATTTCCAATTTAAGCATATTGAATGTCATTTTCCATAATCTAAGCACAAAATAATCATTTAAGATGCATTTTTGCCATGGATATTTTAAAAAAATTGCATTTTCAATGATAATATCATCTTCATGTGTGATGAACTAAATCACAATGATCATTTTAAAAACAATATTCATTCATGGTTTATATAGATCAAAGATCATTTTAGGAGAACCAAGTAATACTTAGGACAAACAGTGATTAAATCATCATTGTTGATAATTTTCAGGTTTAAGCCAAACGTTGTAGGAGATTATAGCAATTAATAATGAACTTGAAATCTATACTATATCTGTATTGATTCATTTTGCAAGAGGGCATATTCAATTTTAGATTGCAAGAAGTATACAAGTTTGATAAAAGTATATGCAAGCTTATCAAAATGTTTCAAAGAATTTGTCTCGAAGATTCATTCTTGATTTGCAAATTAAATCAATCATTTATAGTAAATTGATAGCAAACTGGATCAATTAAATAGGTTCAGCAAAACTTGATTCGGTCGAACTATTCTTCGATTGAATTTGTCTCGGTCGAAGTTTTTCTTGACCGAGTATGCTGCTGTTTGTTCAAGTTTTATCAGATTGTTGTAAGCTTAAAAGACAGCAACCTGCTCAGTCGACTAATTCTCGACTGACAGTGTTCTCGGTCGAACATCTTCTCGACCGAGAATGTTTATGCATTGTTTTTCAGTAATTATTTGCAAGCAAGGTACAAGATGAAAGTTAGAGCTCAATTTTGTTGAGATATGACATTTGTATATCAAATTAATGTTTTAGGTCAAATCTCAACTAATCAAATTCAAATCTCTATGTTTTAGGAACCCAAACTAGATTATCATTCCTTTTCTTGTATGGGCATGAAAAAGAGTAGTGTTCAAGACGCAAGCAATAATGACAACTAATATAGTCAATCTCATTTCTAGGGATTGAGTTGTTCTTGGGTACATACATAATCTTAGCCTTGGGTGCTTGTGTTATTCTAGGTTTAGGTTGATAGGATTTCCCTTTTGAAACATATCTTAAACCTCTCCTTTCATTATAACTAGAAGAATTATTCAGAATTTTATCAAGAACATCATTATTTATCAAGCTATTAATCTCTCTTTGTAACCTGGTAATCTCATCCATTTTCTTTTTGATATCTATCTTTGCTTGATCTATATTGGATGATAAAGCATATTTTTATTTAATAATAGCATCATAATTTAGATGATTTCATAGGATAGGTTGAGTCTGAAAATTATGCAGTTTTGCAAGCAAATCAACCTTTTCTTGAGAAAGAAGATCTTGATTTGTTTTTAAAGTAAGCAACTTCATATTACAATCATTTAAAGATGATTTCAAGGTAAGATTTTCATAAGAAATACTATCCTATTCAAAAGAAAGATTATTTAATCTAACATACAAGTCTTCATTAGTTTTAGTAGCTTTCTTTAGTTTCTTTTTGCAATCCATATATTTCTCATGTGTATCTTGAAGACTAGCAATTAGATCTTCTTTTGGTAGATAAAAAAGAGTTACCTCTGCTTCTTCTTCTTCATTGGTTGTAGCAATAAGACATTCTACTTCTTCTTTTCCATCTTCACTATCATCACTTGAATCATCCCATGAAGCTTTATATGCTCTTTCTTTATTCTTGTGAGATGATTTCTTCCCCTTCTTGAGTTTTGGACAATCACCTTTCATGTGTCCCTTTTTGCCACATTCAAGGCATCTGGAGAAAGAAACACTAGGAATTTTGTTAGTTTTAAAACTTCTATATTGCTTACCATTTACAATGAGTGTTCCTTCTTCACTAACTTCTTCACTTGTATCATGACTATTCTTGGTTGATGCTTTGAATGCAGTGTACTTTCTTTTCTCCTTCTTGTGTTCAGCTGCCAATCTTTCTTCTTCCTCCAAGGTTGCCTCATGTGCTTCTAGGTTTCCAATGAGTTGCTCCATCCTTAGTTGAGTAAGGTCATTGGCTTCTTCGATTGCAGTTACTTTAGGTTTGTACTTTGGAGGCAAACATCTAAGGATTTTTGACACTTGATCCTCTGCACTAATCGATTTACCTAAAGCATTCAAACCATTAACAATAGAAGAAAACTTTGCATGCATTTCACTAATAGACACATTTGGATTCATATGAAATTGTTCAAACTTTTGTTTAAGCATTCCGATTTTAGAATTCTTAACTTGATCAGTTCCTTCATAGGTTATAGAGAGTCTATGCCATATCTCATATGTTGTTTCACAATTTGTTATTCTATTGAATTCACCAACGGAAATTGAACAATAGAGTATACTTACAACTTTTGCATTCATTTGGGCTGATCTTACCATATTAGCATCCCAAGTTGCATACTCTATTTGAGGAAAGTCATATGGATTTGACACCATCTTCCATAAATCCTAGCTAATTCCTTGGAAATAGGACTGCATCCTCCTCTTCCAGTAGGTGTTGTTAGTGCCATCAAATGGTGGAGGTCTAGCCACAAGTGTCCCTTCCAAGTTGAGGTTGTTGAGTACCCTGTCACCCATTCTTCAAGACTTTGTTAGAGTTCATTGAAGCCTACTCTAATACCAAATAAAAAACCACTAGAGGGGGGTGAATAGGGTTTTATAATAGTTTTAATAATAATTTAACTCAAGCAACCACAATTGAGATGATGAGAAGGAGGCAAGGTGTTTAGAGTGGTTCCACCTTTAGCAAAAACTAAAGGAGTCAGTCCACTACCCAATTGTTTTCGATTGGGATTTTGAAAGTATTTAAATTTTATTACCTTGCAAAGATGTTACATAAAATTACAAATACTTTCACCACCCTTTGGAAAACCTTCACCTTGAAGTAGTCTCACCAACCTCGAAGTAGCCTTCCTTGAAGTAACTTCAAGCTCCCCCTTGAAGTATCCTTCCTATTGAACTAGCTTCTCGTTGAGACAGCCTTCTTGAAGTAGTCCAAAGTCCTCCTTCTCCACCGAGAAGACCCTTCTCTACCTGAGAAGATAAACCCTCTCCAATACACAGCCTCCAACCCTAGGATAAGCAAGGAGAGTACAAGCAATAAGAAAGAACAATAAGGGAAAAAGGAAATTACAATTACCATTTGTAGCACAAGGCTTGATTTCCTATATTAAGCATTTTGATCTCCTAACCAATGTGTATGGAAGTGTAAGTGCTGTGGGTAGGAGATGCTAGCCTATAGGACACGAAATTGTAGCAAAGGAAAGGATTTGCAAATTCTAGAGTTGCTCAATTGCTCACAAGAAATGATTTCCAATTGCAAGTAGTATGCTCAAGTATTGCACAAGTGTGTTTTGGGTGTCCTAAGGCATGTCCTATTTATAGGAATGGCATATGAGTGCTTAAGGATGTTCTAGACACTTTCTAGGGGGTTCTTAGTGCTTAACTAGCCGTTAGGTATCCACTAATTGCTTTAGCAACGACTAGTTAATTAATTTCTGAAAAGTGAAGGCAGAGCTCTTCTCGGTCAAGGAATTATCGACCTAGAATCCTGTCGGTCGAAGTTTTTGTCGACCGAGGGACAGTCCGGAGCAAGTGTGTATATCATTCGATTTCAACTCCCAACTACCTTGTCTGCTGTGTCTAACGACTACTTGGGTCATTCTCGGTCGAGGAGATTGTCGACTGAGTGTGTCTCGATCGAGAAGTTTGTCGACCGAGAATGACTCTATTTCACTATTTTAAAATATGTATGAAGTGTGTGTATCGGTGTACAGTTGTGACACTATTGTAGGGGATGACCTATCTAAGTGTTGTGATTGGCTAGGGAAGATCTAAACGCTTGATTTACATGATATCTAAGTACTTGTACATTATATGTTTGTACACGTTTTTACATTTGATTACAATCATGAAATTAAAACATTTTAAGCATTTAGATCTTCCAAAGTTGTGTCATCCACCTAGTTCCTACAACACTCAAGTATCACGTTAGATCCACAAGAATGAAATATTTGTCATCATCAAAACAAAGGGTTTATAATAATGTCCAATTTGGCCAACACCAATCCCTCTCTACATTAGACTTCATCGAGAAATAATTGCACTAGTAGCTTCCCCTTAAGAAACCGAACTAGAAAACTATTTAAAAAAGGACACATCATTCCCTAGTGGCCAAGAAAAACTTCACTGGTAATCCCTCTCTCGATTGACCAGTAGAAACCTAAAGCTCGCCCCTATACCCCATAAAACCTCATCCTAGACTATATGAGGACCCCACGAGCACCACTGACTACATAGATCTCACCCTACTTCCCTCTCTCTCTTCTTTTAACCATTTTGCACCATAGCAGAACCACCACGGATCCACCATGCCTTGCACATAGGCAACTGGCTGAAAGGACGAAGCATGACCTTTGATCTCAGACCTAGGTTAAGGCTTGATTGAAATCCAATGACTACAGATCTAGCCACACCCCTCCTTCTCTTCTCCTCTCTCTCACATGTTCCTAGGAGGTAGTGCCTTCTTGAGTGTGAGATACTGGGTCAACATTTGACCAACTAATCAATGGTCAACCTTTCGCCCCCTTTTTCCTTTTATGGTAAATATCATCTTCTCTGCTCAAATATCAAATTATTGATGTAGCTTGTAAAAATTATAGTGATTGCTAGGTTAAATAGATCAAGACAAGTTATATATGAAAATGGATCAAGAAAATGAGAAGAACACAAATTAAATATAGTTTATGACTAATTCTAATTTATATCCCAAAAGAAGTGCAAAAATATATTTAAATGATGATAAATTCATGGAAACCATGGTTTTGGATATTAAAGGATAGAAAGCTTTAAAAACCTTTCTTTTATGCTACAATTTGATCTTGTTGAGTATAATGACAATCAAGATGATGGTGGTAATGATGATATGATAATTAGGGTTTCTATAGTGGATAATCATTAGCATGCGTAAATAGGATTTTTAACATCAATGATGTAATTACTATAACTTTAATGTACCTAATCTGATATAAGTGTTCCTAATAAAATAACATGGTATATTTAATGATCTTGGTTACACTTTATATGAATTAGGATTCTTGATTCATTACATCAATGAAAATGGGGATTAGGGTTTCAAGCCTAACTCTAATGATAACCTAATACCAAGGAAACCTAAACCCTAAATTAGGATATGAGTAATGTTTAATTTGAATAACATGATGGTGATACTTTAGGATTTAGGTACATGAAAATTAAATGCCGAATCGCTTAGATGTGTGGATTGGAATACTTGAACATATTTGAAGTATATATGACATGATTCTACAAGAGCTACATGGTTTCAATTATGACTACCTACAATAGTATGTTGGTGTTTTTCAAGGATTTCTCAAGGATTGACTAAATAAATTGTTGAGTGTTTATTTACATTTTGTTCAATTATAATGCCACTATGAGTATCACATAAATAAAGATATCATTCTAACCCTAAGATGACATCATCGAGGGGTCATGCACACCATCCCTAGAGGGATAGTGGTCACACCCAAGATAACACATCAAGTACGGGTAATAATATGGAATGAAATTTCCAATTACTATTTGCAAGTAATTGATTGATTATATGTTGTTAGCTTACTTGCACACTTTTTCATGCACCCACCTACACAATATAGTAATATACCAATTCATGCTTTTGTTTCACACTGTTTTAGGTAAATGCAAGATTAAAAGATATCAAGACATGATAGACCAGAGGAAATTACATGAAGGCATTAAAGCAAAGTAAAGGAGGATTAGTTAGATAATTATTCTCATATGTACATTTCTGATGATAGAAATTAATGTAATACCTTAGAGGGGAATATTATGGGCAATATTTGAATTAATGGAAATTATTTTCTATTATTTATTATTTGGTTGAATTTGGATCCTTGGGAATTTTAGGTAATGGCTCTCAACTTTAAGGTCCTTCCTTAATCAGGAGATCTTAAAACGTGAGGTTGTTACATCCTTTATCTATATAAATATGACTTATTCTTCCTATCCTAAGTTGCCTTCACTATTTCTAGATAACATGTTTTTTTCTCATATGTCAACTATACTAGCTCAAGACCAACAACTATCACACTCATGTATCATACAATAATACTAGTGAATAATGGGATACATCATATAAGCTTCATATAGTGACATTGCTAAACTATTGTGGCATCTAATATTATAAGAAAACTCAAACAAATGTTGGTGTAAATTCCAAATACCAAAACGTTATAGAATGCAAGAACTCAAAGTATGCTCTATAATCTACATGGTATTCTTTAACTTTATATTAGCTTATGGATAAAAGGTAATGCTAAACTATGTTCCCATTATTGTATGAAACTTATCCAAAAAATGACTAGAAAAATGCAGATCTATATTTTATACGAACATCAATAGTAAAGTTATCAACCATACCATTTCAACGACATACAAATTAATCCCAATTATTAGTGTAGGTAGTTTTACTAGGAAGAAGGTGTCGACTTTGTTAGCCTATCAACAACAATCTAGATTGCTTCATGTGCTTTGGCCATCTTCAGTAGGACAATGAAAAAATCAAGTAAACATTCAATAATAAGAAATGGTTTTATAAGTCATGTTTTCTATTGTGTTCATCATTCAGTAACTAGAAATGGTCATATACCTCACAACATATTCAACATCATGCTTCATCATGCCTAGACACCAATAGAGACCCTTTATACTTATATACATCTAAGTTATAATAGGACCAATGACACACATTGAATAATGTTCTTAATTTGGAAAAGATATCCTAAACAATTCTTTCACTACTACAAAAACAACATTCAATGTCGCTTTTCTGGGCGTCGATTATTTAGGAAAATCGACACCTATAATGATCAATGTCGGTTATTTAGGAAAACATACGTCTATATTTAAAGACCAGCAAGACACGGGTACCACTTTGTATTCAACGTCGGCTGGGTATAACAAATCGATGCCTGAAATCGCCCGCGAAATCCAATTTTCGAGCGAAAAAAAATTTGGCCCCAAAGTGTCACATACAGCGGCGGTTGTTTAACTATTAACCGAAGCCTATTTAAGATGAAAATTTGCACAAAATGTTCCACTTTCGGTGTCGGTTATCCTTTGATAACCGACGCCAATAATGGTTCCCGCCAAATAATTTAGAGTAAAGATTGTCTAATTGGACGTCGGTCTTTTACTATCAACCGACGCTTGAGAGCAATAAGCGTTAGTTTTGTAGATAACCGACGTCGTTGACCAACTTAATAGACCCGATCACCTGGCTCTTCCCCCACTTCTGCTTGCCGTCGCTGCTGCTGGTGCACCTTTTCTCGCCGCCACCGCCACTGCATCCTCTTTCTACTGCTGCCGCCGCTCGCCGCCACTACTTCTCTTCTCTTCTCTGGTGCTATGCTCTTCTCCTGGTGCCACTGCGAGCGCCGCTCTTCTCTACTTTTTTCCTGTTCACCGACACTGCTGCCGCCGCTCGCCGCCGCTCTTCTCCACGCTAGCTCCAGGTAGCCCTAGCTCCTTACCCTAGCTCCTTCTCCCTAGCTCCTTACCAACAGCAAGCATGACCGTGGATGTGTTCTCCTACCACGGCCGTGCTGGACAACACGACCGTTGTAGGCCAACACAACCACGGTCGTGCTTGCTGTTGGTAATGATATGAACAAATCTTTATGTAATGCTTTATGTAAATCCTTGGATACGAACAAATCTTTTGCTTGCATATGTTTGTGCTTCTAATCCTAATGTTTGACCTAATTCACTAAATTTTGATGCATGTTGAAATAAGATTTAAACTTGTCCATTCTAGCATCCTAATTTGATTTGATTAAACCTAACATCGATGAAACCCTAACATCAATTGTGATGAAACCCTAACATTAATTGTGATGAAACCCTCATTAGGAGTAAATCTTGGATAGTCCCCAGTTTGGGACTGTTCTTGAACACCTAATCTCACTTAGGATGTAAGTGTATAATGTGTATTGGGTTTTCAATAAAATTTCGACAGCATTTCCCCGTTTGTTCTCTAAGTACATATGTACTTAGAGAACAACAGGGAAATGCTGCCAAAATTTTCTTGAAAATCCAATACACATTATACACTTACTAGTGAGATTAGGTGTTGAAGGATGGGATAGGTGGTACACATTTATTATATATAAGATTGCCATCACGTGTTTGTTGGCCTAGAAACCCGTCTAAGATTTACTCATTAGGAGTAAATCTTGGATAGTCCTCGGTTTGGGACTGTTCTTGAACACCTAATCTCACTTAGGATGTAAGTGTATAATGTGTATTGGGTTTTTGAGAAAAGTTTGGCAGCATTTCCCCATTTGTTCTCTAAGTACATATGTACTTAGAGAACAGAGGGGAAATGCTGCCAAAATTTTCTCGAAAACCCAATACACATTATACACTTACTAGCGAGATTAGGTGTTCAAGGATGGGATAGGTGGTACACATTTATTATATATAAGATTGACATCACAAGTTTGTTGGCCTAGAAACCCGTCCAAGATTTACTCATTAGGAGTAAAACTTGGATAGTCCCCGGTTTGGGACTATTCTTGAACACCTAATCTCACTTAGGATGTAAGTGTATAATGTGTATTGGGTTTTTGAGAAAAGTTTGGTAGCATTTCCCCATTTGTCCTCTAAGTACATATGTACTTAGAGAACAGCGGGGAAATGCTGCCGAAATTTTCTCGAAAACCCAATACACATTATACACTTACTAATGAGATTAGGTGTTCAAGGATGGGATAGGTGGTACACATTTATTATATATCTGAATGACATCACATGTGTTTGTTGGCCTAGAAACCCGTCCAAGATTTACTCATTAGGAGTAAATCTTGGATAGTCCCCAGTAGGGCACCGATAGGTGGTACACATTTATTATATAGAATGAATGCCAACACATGTATTTGTTAACCGTAGACCCTAATCTTGTCCTAATATATACTTGTTTTCTCTTTGATCATAGAATGGATAGATCATGGATGTCCATTCGCAATCGCTGCATCCCAAAGTTTATATCTAGTCTTGATCAGTTTATTAGATTTGCCGAGGAACATAGGAAAGAACCTGGAGATAGGTTCTACTGTCCATGTAGGTATTGCGGTAACAATTTAAAAGTCAGCACTGGTGACGAAATCAAAAGTCATGTCATGTGCAACGGGATTGTACAAGGTTATACAGAATGACACTGGCATGGAGAGATTTCAAACTCGAAACCAGTGGATGTCGATAGTAGTTCTTGGGTGGAAGAAGAAATTTCCTTCAATGACGTAGATGTGAACAAACCAGTTCCAGTAGACATCGTTGATGCGATGCTGGATAGTTGTAGGGTAGAGCACATCGATCCACCTCCTATCTTTAGAAACATTGTGCATGATGCTGAGATACCGTTATACACAGGCTGTGCTAAGTTTACGAAGCTTAGCACTATGTTGAGATTGTATAAGTTGAAAGCTAACTATAGATGGAGCGACAAAAGCTTCACTTCATTGTTGACTTTGTTGAAAGAAATGCTTTCTGAAGGAAACGAGATGGCAATCTCAACATACTGGGTAAAGAAATTGTTGTGCCCAATGGGAATGGAGGCCAAGAAGATACACGCATGCCTAAATGATTGTGTATTATTTCAAAAGGACTATGTGGATTTGAAAGATTGTCCAAAATGTGGTGCGTCACGGTATAAATTGATGACTTTGGGGGAGTCCAAAACTGGTTCTCCTGCTAAGGTGATGTGGTATCTACCTATAATATCGCAGTTTCAATGCTTGTTTGCAAATCCAAAAGAAGCGAAGAATTTGAGGTGGCATGCAAATGTTAAGAAAAATAATGATGGGATCCTACGACATGCGTCTGATTCCCCACAGTGGAAGAAGATTGATCTATTGTACCCCAAAATTGGTGAAGAAGATAGGAATCTAAAACTTTGGCTTTGTACAGATGGGATGAATCTGTATGGGACATTGAGCAAGTTCAATGTGGCTTGCTAGAGAGCATAACAAGACTTTTACTAAGCGGTTTGAAGATAAAGTCTTACATCAACTATCTCAAACACCAAATGATATTACGGAAACTATCAAATGCCTCACCATTAAACCAAAACCGAATGTTATGTCTTATGAAGGGTTTGACATTAATGGGTTCACATATTACACCTAGCGCCAAGATGATAACAATTTCGTCCAAAATAGTGGGGTCACTCTTCAAGCGTCGACTATGTATTTTGCAAGTGCAAAGGATAAGAGTCAACGTGAAGCTAAAATGTCATATTACGGTGTTATTGAAGACATATGGGAGTTTGACTACTCAAATTTCAGAATTCCGCTCTTTTAATGTAATTGGGTTGATAACACCAAAGGAGTTATAGTGGATGAATTAGGTTTCACTTTAGTGAACTTTGAAAAGATTGGCGAGAAGGGTGAACCATTTATATTGGCATCACAGGCGAAACAAGTATTCTATATTGATGATCCTACAAATGATAAATGGTCAGTTGTTCTTCATGGTAAAAGACAGTTTATTGAAGATCCTATAGATGAAGAAGAGTACTATGATAAGTATGATGACTCCAGTCCATTCTCAGTTGGGTTTCCAACTCCACAAAATATTGAAACTAATGATGACTTATATGTGCGAGGAGATCACAATGAAGGATTGTTAAATGATAAAAGATCACAATTTTAGAGGCATGCATGTTTATATTTTTTATTGAAACTAAATGTTTGCTTTTTTAATATCAATATCATTTTCAGATTTGATGTTTCATTATCTTCTAGTTAATACAAATGCTAAATGTTTGCCTTTTGAATGACATTTTCAGATGGCTGACCATGATGAGCATGATGTCCTTGATGAGCATGAAGTCCATGATGAGCATGGTGAGGATACCAATGTAAGTTCTAAAAACATATCCTATATTTTTATAAAATTCATTATCTTCTAGTTATGTAATATATCCTATATTTCTATATTGGGCTAATTCAGTGTGTTTACTTTTTTCAAAATTTAGGTTGATGTACCCACTGCAGCACTGGAGGAACTTGATGCACATCACCAAAAACTTAACAAGAAAAGGGGCATCACTCTGTTGAAGAAGTTAATAGCGCTAAGTGGCAGTGGATCCAGATTTGCTGTGGAGTTTGATAATGGAGGAAATGCAATTGGAGTGAACCACAATAATTTTGTAAACTATCTTGGGGTTGTCACTCAAAGCCATTGTGGTGTTAAGTATGATAATTGGCATAAAGTTCCTCAGTCAAAGAAAGACATGATATGGAAGGATTTATGCGTGAGTTATTATTATTTGCAATTCTATTTTGTAGATTACAAATTCTATTATTTGCAATTCTATTTTTGGATACTAGTTAATAGCAATTCTATTTTACAGAATCTATTTGGATTGGATGAGAAGTTGCTTCGTAAAAGTGTGTGATGCAACACACTGGAAAGATGTTAAGGAACTATAGGACAAATCTCAACAGAGAATACATAAAAGATGGTGATAAGAAGAAGAAGTCAACACTTGAACAGTGGAACTTCTTGGATAAAGAAGATTGGGACATGTTTGTTGCTTCAAGAAAATCTAAATAATTCAAGGTATTAAGTGAGGCACAATTCTATTTTTGGATACTAGTTAATATACATTGTATTCACCTATTAAAGATTAACATTTAGTGTTACTAGTAAAATCATTAATGTGCATACTAACTAGGCCCTCAGTAAGGCACAAAAAGCAAGGTGTGCACTGAATGTGCATGACCACACTATGGGTCCAAAGGGCTATGCAAGCGTTTGCCAAAGACTACAGGCGGTGTCTGCTGATACTCAAGAGTCCTCTACTACATCTGCCACACCCATGCCTCGCCATGATGTCTGGATAGCTGGGAAGCAAAACAAGAAGGGTGAAATAAAGAAGCCCATAACTGCTGAGGCGGCTGCAAAAATGGTAAAATACAACTCTTAGAGAAATCATTTGAATATTGATTATTTGTGGTGTTAACTTACCAATTTCTATTGGTGGTGATTAGAGGGAGTTGCACGAGTAGAGGAAACCAGGAACATTCATCCCTCAGGGCACAAGGGATGAATTGACAATTGCTCTGGGTAACCTAGAGCATCCTGGACATGTTAGGGGTGCAGGCGCTGGTGTGGGCATCAAAGCATTCTTTGGGCCATCCCAGCACAAACCCAGAGCGGGACATTCACAAGAAGAGGTAACTTATTGTTTTTTTAGAATGTTACTGCAAAAGGGAATACAATAATAAGAAGCTAATGTTTCTTTTATCCATGTATAGGAGAATAAAAGAGTCGAGGATCTAGTTTCTAAGAAAGCCGAGGATATAATGCAGTGGTGGCAGGCATCTCAGGCTTCCAATCAGCCTGTGGCGACCCACTCTTCTCCTGATGCACAGACTGTGAGTAATCTTGTAGACCCACTGCCTAACACGTCTGTTGTAAGTATTGTGTATGACATTGTAGATAGTCTTTTCAAGATGATATGTTTTCAAGATGATATGTATATATGTATAACATTCTTTATGTAAATTTTTAGGCGTTGAAGAGATGTCGCTTAAGAATGCAAGACTATGTTGTTATAGAGGCACATGCTTACCCATCCCTTCCTGGGGCAACATTTCATGGGACTCCAATGCCACAGGGATACATTCGTGTGAGCCTGATATGTGTATTCCCCGATTGGATGGAAGCTACATTGCCATATGCCCATCCGGATATTGATACACTTGCTGAGGCAGAAGGCGAGGTGATATTGAGGCCCAAAGCAGATGTCGTCTACACTACTGAAATTTTAAGATAAATTTACATTACTTTAGATTGTTAATGTGTATATATGAGGTCAATTGATATGAAATTATATATACAGGTTAAAAAGAAGACACCCGGAGCATCTAGGCCTCCACCTCCACTTCCTGCATTACCAAGTAGGGTTCCAACTGACCTAAAATACCCGTTAGGTCCTGCTTGTAGGGGAATGGCATGTTGGCTACGGGCACATAATATACATTGCCCTATAATTATTTCTTTAGAAGCGAATTATGCATGTCAATCATACGAAAGCTCTTTATTTATACAAGATATTATTGAGTTGTTTATATATGATTGGTTGAATACATCAATGATAGAGACATGGATAAGGTGAGATCTTGTTTATACATCCATATACATTGTGTAAGATCCGGTGATCTGGTTTCTTATATATTAATGCATACGTAATACATGTTTTGCAACTACTTAGTCGAAAATCTATGTAAACAATTTGCATTTGACCATGTGGGATTTTTGATTCCATCATTGATTAGTATGGTAGCTAAAGACCCTGATAGTGTTCAACAATACTGTATAGATGTTTTTACAATTTTCGGTCAGCAAAAGAAGACTATAATAATAGCTCCATTCAATGTCAAGTAAGTTTACTTTAGTTATAATTTGGACTTAAGAAAATTACATTTTAATTGTGGATTTTGAGTTATTAATTCTTAACTTTTTTACCTCTAGTGGTAGGCATTGGGAGTTACTAGTTATTCTCCCCGAGATGTTCATTGTTTATTATCTAGATCCTGCGGGGAGTACATTGAATACTAAAATTTGACACGTAATGAGAATGCCATTATTCTGGTGAGAAATATTTCATTTTTATATCCGTTAACATATGTTATTACATTACTATTTAATTATGCAATTTACTATGTTACATTAACATGTAGGGGTTTAGATGCTTTCAAAAAGGCTAGAGGAAAGGTCCCCAGGAAAAAGAACCAGCCAATAATTTGGGAGAACGTGAAAGTAAGTTCCCAACTCCAATGTATATATTATTTATGTGAACTGTGCTTGTATTTTTTAATATTTTGTATGTTTCAATTTATAGTGCGCTACACAAGACAATGGCTGGGCATGCATATACTATGTGATGTGATTTATGCAGATGATTATCCAATATGCCGCATTGGACATCGATACCATACATGAGGTATTATATATAGTCTCCTTAGTTAGTATTAAATATATCGATCTTATTTTTATATTATTACTTATATATATACATCATTCTCTTTGCAGGTGTTTAAAACTGACCACACTATAGGTAAATGCTTAAAAGATGTACATGCTCCATATACGATGGAAGTATTAAATGAAGTAAGAGAAGATTGGGCAAGAGCCATACAAGTAGTGGCGATTGTAAGATATAATTGGGATGCTGATAGCGATGTTGAATGATATTTTATAAATGAATATTTCTGAATGTTTCTACATGTCTGAATGTTTCTACATGTCTGAATGTTTCTACATGTATTTGAGTGTTTCTACATGTGTGAATGTGAGAATTGAATTGATGTCTGAATGTATCTACTTGTGTGAAAAGTATATTTGTTGATTTTGCAGGTTTGTGGCCTGTTTGGTGGCTGATATCAATAGATGTCGTAAACATGCAGTTCAGAAAACTAAACTGCAGGTTCTCATCCTACTGACCAGCCACAGCAGGCCTGCAAACTGATAAGCAAAAAAAAATTAAAACATAGGCGTCGGTTATTTATAGAAAACCGTCATCAAAGGATTATAGTGTCGGTTATTAGATACAAACTGCCGCCTAATGTGACAAATAACCCGACCGTGCAGGAAAGCACGGCCGTGGCGGAAAAAGTGTCAGTTATTAGTATAAAACCGACACCTATAGTACTAAACATGGCCATGTAGGGAAGCACGACTATGGCGTCTGGGAATATGGCATCAGTTTTTTAGTTGCAAACTGACGCAGAAAGTGTCCTGGATGGCACCCTTTTTGTGGCGCGAACCCTTTTGGCGTCAGCTTACTATACATAACCGACACCTATCAGTGCCCTACTGGCGCATTTTTGGTGGCACGAAGCCTTTTCGCGTCGGTTATAAAACCGACGTCGAAGAGTTCGACCTTTAGCGGTGCCCACATAGGCGTCGCTTGAGAACCGTCACTAAAAGGGCATAAACAACCGACGCCAAAGACATGTTCTGTAGTAGCACTACTACAAAACCAACATTCAGTGTCACTTTTCTGGGCGTCGGTTATTTAGTAAAACCGACGCCTATAATATTAGACGTCAGTTATTTATGCAAACCGATGTCTATATTTGAAGACCAGCCAGACACGGGTACCGATTTGTATTCAGCGTCGGCTGGTTATAACAGACCGACACCTAAAATCGCCCGCAAAATCCAATTTTCGAGCGAAAACATTTTAGGTCACCTACAGTATCAGTTTTTTAACTATTCACTAACGCCTATTTAAAATGAAAATTTGTTTGAAAAGTCCCACTTTCAGTGTCGGTTATCCTTCAATAACCGATGCTGATAAGGGTTCCCGCCAAATAATTTAGGGTAAAAGTTGTATAGTTGGGCGTCGGTGTTTTACTATCAACCGACGTTAAATCATAATAGGTGTCGGTTTTGTAGATAGTCGACGCCGTTGACCAACTTAATAAACCCGATCACCCGACTCTTCCCACTTTCTTCCTGTTTCATCACGATATTGCTATGCTGCTGCTCGCCGCCGCTCTCCTGAAATCGCCCGACGACCCCGCTGCTGCTCGCCGCTGCTACTGCTGGTGCTTCTCCACTCGCTGCCGCCACTACTGGTGGTGTGCCGCTACTGCTGGTGCACCTCTACTCGCCGCCGCCGCTGCTGCTGGTGTGCCGCACGCTGCTCTACTCATTCTCGGTGCCACTGTTGTTCACCGCCCGCCGCTCTACTCTCTCTTCTTCTGCCGCCACTGCTGCCACCACTCGCTGCCACGCTTTCCATGCTAGCTCCAGGTAGCCCTACCTCTTTGCTTCCTTCTCCCTAGGTATTTACCAACAGCAAGCACGACCATGACTGTGTTGGCCTACCACAGCAGTGCTGTCCAGCAAGGTCGTGGTAGGCCAACACAACCACGACCGTGCTTGCTGTTGGTAAGGATATGAACAAATTTTTATGTAATGCTTTATGTAAATCCTAGGATATGAACAAATTTTTTGCTTGCATATATTTGTGCTTCTAATCCTAATGTTTGACTTAATTCAGTAAATTTTGATGCATGTTGAAATAAGATTTAAACTTGTCAATTCTAGCATCCTAATTTGATTTGATTAAACCTGACATTGATGAAACCCTAACATCAATTGTGATGAAACCCTAACATGTACATAACTATTATTGTGTTTGTTGGCCTAGAAACCCGTCTAAGATTTACTCATTAGGAGTAAATCTTGGATAGTCCCCGGTTTGGGACTATTCTTGAACACCTAATCTCACTTAGGATGTAAGTGTATACTGTGTATTGGGTTTTCGAGAAAATTTTGGTAGCATTTCCCCGTTTGTTCTCTAAGTACATATGTACTTAGAGAACAATGGGGAAATGCTGCCGAAATTTTCTTGAAAACCCAATACACATTATTCACTTACTAGTGAGATTAGGTGTTCAAGGATGGGATAGGTGGTACACATTTATTATATAAAAGAATGACATCACATGTGTGTGTTGGCCTAGAAAGTGAACAATCATTGTTCTTTATATTACTTGTACATTGGTATAAATTAGAATGAACAATCACTAAATTATAAACTATTTGTATGGAGTCCGACTTCATTGTAGATAATAGGAGTAAATCTTGGATAGGATGTAAGTGTATACCCTAATCTTTTCCTAATATATACTTTTTTTCTCTTTGATCATAGAATGGATAGATCATGGATGTCCATTCGCAATCGCTGCACCCCAGAGTTTATATCTGGTCTTGATTAGTTTATTAGATTTGCCGAGGAACATAGGAAAAAACCTATAGATAGGTTCTACTTTCCATGTAGGCATTGCGGTAACAACTTGAAAGTCAACACTGGTGAGGAAATCAAAAGTCATGTCATGTGCAACGAGATTGTACAAATCTATACAGAATGGCACTGGCATGAAGAGATTTCAAACTCGAAACCAGTAGATGTCGATAGCAGTGCTTGGGTGGAAGAAGAAATTACCCCCGATGACGTAGATGTGAACGAACCAGTTCCAGTAGACATCGTTGATGCGATGCTGGATAGTTGTAGAGTAGAGCACATTGATCCACCTCCTATCTTTAGAAACATTGTGCATGATGCTGAGATACCGTTATACACATGCTGTGCTAAGTTTACGAAGCTTAGCGCTGTGTTGAGATTGTATAAGTTGAAAGCTAACAATGGATGGAGCGACAAAATCTTAACTTCATTGTTGACTTTGTTGAAAGAAATGCTTCCTGAAGGAAATGAGCTACCAATCTCAACATACCGGGTAGAGAAAATGTTGTGCCCAATGGGAATGGAGGCCAAGAAGATACACGCATGCCCGAATGATTGTGTATTATTTCAAAAGGACTATGTAGATTTGAACGATTGTCCAAAATGTGGTGCGTCACGGTATAAATTGACGACTTCGGGGGAGTCCAAAACTAGTTCTCCTGCCAAGGTGTTGTGGTATCTACCTATAATATCACGGTTTCAATGCTTGTTTGCAAATCCGAAAGATGCGAAGAATTTGAGGTGGCATGTAGATGTTAAGAAAAATAATGATGGGATCCTATGACATGCGTCTGATTCCCCACAGTGGAAGAAGATTGATCTATTGTACCCCAAATTTGGTGAAGAAGATAGGAATCTAAGACTTGGGATTTGTACATATGGGATGAATCCGTACAGGACATTGAGCAGCCAACATAGCACTTTTCCAGTCATGCTTGTTATATACAATCTTCCTCCCTGGTTGTGTATGAAAAATAAGTACGTTATGCTGTCGTTGTTGATATCGGGCCCTAAACAACCCGGAAATGATATCGATGTTTATCTTGAACCTCTGATTGATGACTTAAAGAAACTTTGGGTTTAAGGTGTGATGACCTATGATGCTTCAGGAAGAGAGACATTTCATTTGCATGCTATGTTGTTTTTCACCATTAATGACTTTCCAACATATGGGAATTTGTCTGGATATAGTGTCAAAGGAGCTAAAGCGTGTCCTATATGTGAAGAAAACACTGATTCAATAAGACTAAAACATGGCGGAAAGACTGTATATCTTGGTCATCGAAGGTTTCTTTCAAAATTCCATCTGTATCGTAGGAAGCATAAATAATTCAATGGATGGAATGATGAATGGAGTGCAAAGCATTCATCAAAGGTTTCTTTCAAAATTCCTCCTGCTTGTTACACGTTGTCCAGAAAGGAGAAGAAAGCTTTTTGTGAATGCTTGATAAATGTTAAGGTGCCACATGGTTACTCATCCAACATCCGTAGATTGGTATCAATGAAAGATTTGAAGTTGATAGGTCTTAAATCTCATGATTGTCACACTCTAATGCAACAAATATTTCCCGTGGCAATTCGATCTATATTGCCAAAGCATTTAAGGTTTGCAATCAACAGACTTTGTTTCTTTTTCAACAGTCTTTGCAGCAAAGTTATTGACCCTGATACTCTCGATAATTTGCAAAGAGAAGTGGTTGTTACCCTATGTCAGCTTGAGATGTATTTCCCTCCTTCGTTCTTTGATATCATGGTACATCTTGTTGTCCACTTGACTAGGGAATGAAAATGTTGGGACCAATTTTCTTGCATTGGATGTATCCCTTTGAACGATACATGAGCATTTTTAAAGGTGATGTTTGAAACCGTTATCGGCCTGAAGGGAGTATTATTGAAGGTTATGTGGCGAGAGAGGTTATGGATTTTTGCAATGACTTTTTGAGTGGTAATAACACTCCTGTTAATGACAAGAATATTGAGGAGGACAAAGGAATTTTGGGATCACGGGTGAAAGTAATCAGCCGTGAGTAGTTGGAACAAGCTCACTTGTATATTTTACACAACATGGACGAAGTGAGTGTTTATATCAAGGAACATACCAATTTCATCAAGAGACAACATCCTCAAGCCAGTTCAATGTGGCTTGCTAGAGAGCATAATAAGACTTTTACTAAGTGGTTTGAAGATAAAGTCTTACATCAACTATCTCAAACACCAAATGATATTACAGAAACTATCAAATGCCACGTCTTTAAACCAAAACCGAATGTTATGTCTTAAGAAGGGTTTGACATTAATGGGTTCACATATTACACAAAGCGCCAAGATGATAAGAGTGTCATCCAAAACAGTGGGGTCACTCTTCAAGCGTCGACTATGTATTTTGCAAGTGCAAAGGATAAGAGTCCACGTGAAGCTAAAATGTCATATTATGGTATCATTGAAGACATATGGGAGTTTGACTACATAGATTTCAGAATTCCGCTCTTTAAATGTAATTGGGTTGATAACACCAAAGGAGTTATAGTGGATGAATTGAGTTTCACTTTGGTGAACTTTGAGAAGATTGGCGAGAAGGGTGAACCATTCATATTGGCATCACAGGCGAAACAAATATTCTATATCGATGATCCTGCAAATGATAAATGGTCGGTTGTTCTTCATGGTAAAAGACAGTTCATTGAAGATCCTATAGATGAAGAAGAGTACTATGATAAGTATGATGACTCCAGTCTATTCTCAGTTGGGTTGCCAACTCCACAAAATATTGAAGCTAATGATGACTTATCTGTGTGCGGAGATCACAATGAAGGATTGTTAATTGATAAAAGATCACAATTTTAGAGGCATGTATGTTTATAAAAGATCAAATTATCTTCTAGTTAATACAAATGCTAAATGTTTGCCTTTTTCTAGTTAATACAAATGCTAAATGTTTGCCTTTTTCTAGTTAATACAAATGCTAAATGTTTGTCTTTTCCTAGTTAATACAAATGCTAAATGTTTGCCTTTTTCTAGTTAATACAAATGCTAAACGTTTGCCTTTTTCTAGTTAATACAGATGCTAAATGTTTGCCTTTTTAATGACATTTTCAGATGGTTGACCATGATGAGCATGATGTCCATGATGAGCATGAAGTCCATGATGAGCATGATGTCCATGACGAGCATGGCGAGGATACAAATGTAAGTTCTAAAAACATATCCTGTATTTCTATAAAATTCATTATCTTCTAGTTATGTCATATATCCCATATTTCTATATTACGCTAATTCAGTGGGTTTATTTTTGTCAAATTTTAGGTTGATGATGCACATGTACCCACTAAAGCACTGGAGCAACTTGATGCGCAACACCAAACACTTAACAAGAAAAGGGGCATCACTCTGTTGAAGAAGTTAATAGCGCTAAGTGGTAGTGGATCCAAATTGGTTGTGGTGTTTGATAATGGAGGAAATGCAATTGGAGTGAACCGCAATAATTTTGTAAACTATCTTGGGTGTGTCACTCGAAGCCATTGTGGTGTTAAGTATGATAATTGGCATAAAGTTCCTCAGGGGAAGAAAGACTTGATATGGAAGGATTTATGCGTGAGTTATTATTATTTGCAATTCTATTTTGTAGATTACAAATTATATTATTTGCAATTGTACTTTTGGATACTAGTTAATAAGAACTCTATTTTACAGAATCTGTTTGCATTGGATGAGAAGCTGCATCGTAAAAGCGTGATGCAATGCGTTGGAAAGATGCTTAGGAACTATATGACAAATCTCAACAGAGAATACATAAACGATGGTGATAAGAAGAAGAAGTCAGCCCTTGAACAGTAGAACTTCTTGGACAAAGAAGATTGGGACAATTTTGTTACGTCAAGAAAATCTGAAGAATTCAAGGTATTAGGCGTCACTCCCAATTTAATTAATATACGTTGTATTCACCTATTCAAGATTAACATTTAGTGCTACTAACCAAATCATTAATGTGCATACTAACTAGGCCCTCAGTGACACGCAAAAAGCAAGGTGTGCACTGAATGTGCATGACCACACTATGGGTCCAAAGGGCTATGCAAGCGTTCGCCAAAGACTACAGGAGGAGTCTGCAGCTACTCAGGAGTCTGCCACACCCATGCCTCACCATGATATCCGGATAGCTGGGAGGAAAAACAAGAAGGGTGAAATAAAGAAGCACATAACTGCTGAGGCGGCTGCGAAAATGGTAAAATACAACTCTTAGAGCAATCGTTTGAATATTGATTATTTGTGGTGTTAACTTACCAATTTCTTTTGATGGTGATTAGTGGGAGCTGCACGAGCAGAGGAAACAAGGCACGTTCATCCCTCAGGGCACAAGGGATGAATTGACAGTTTCTCTGGGTAACCCAGAGCATCCTATACGTGTTAGGGGTGCAGGCACTGGTGTGGGCATCAAAGCATTCTTTGGGCCATCCCAACACAAACCCAGAGCAGGACTTTCACAAGAAGAGGTAACCTATTCTTTTTTTAGAATGTTACTGCAAAAGGAAATTCAATAATAAGAAGCTAATGTTTCTTTTATCCATGTATAGGAGAATAAGAGAGTCGAGGATATAGTTGCTAAGAAGGTCAATGATATAGTTGCTGAGAAGGTCAAGGAAGAAATAGTGCGGTGACAGGCATCTCAGGCTTCCAATCAACCTATGGCGACCCACTCTTCTCCTGATGAACAGACTGTGAGTAATCTTGGAGACCCACCGCCTAACACGTCTACTGTAAGTATTTTTTATGACATTGTAGCTAGTCTTTTCAAGATGATATGTTTTCAAGATGATATGTATATATGTATAACATTCTTTACGTAAATTTGTAGGCATTGAAGCCATGCCGCTTAAGAATGCAAGACTATGTTGTTGCAGAGGCCCAGGCTTACCAGTCCCTTCCTGGAGCAATGTTTCATGGGACTCCAATTCCGCAGGGCTACGTTTGTGTGAGCCCGATATGTGTATTACTCGATTGGGGGGAAGCTGCATTGCCATATGCCCACCCAGATATTAATACACTTGGTGAGGCAGAAGGCAGGGTGATATTGTGGCCCAAAGCAGATGTCGTCTACACTACTGAAATTTTAAGATAAATTTACATTACTTTAGATTGTTAATGTGTATATATGAGGTCAACTGATCTAAAATTATATATACAAGTTAAAAAGAAGACACCCGGAGCACCTAGGCCTTCACCTCCACTTCCTGCATTACCAAGTTGGGTTCCAACTAACCTAAAATACCCGTTAGGTCCTTCTTGTAGGGGAATGGCATGTTGGCTACGGGCACATAATATACATTGTCCGATAATTGTTTCTTTAGAAGCAGATTATACAGGTCAATCATACGATAGCTCTTTATTTATACAAGATATTATTGAGCTGTTTATGTATGATTGGCTGAATACATCAATGATAGAGACATGGATAAGGTGAGATCTTGTTTATACATCCATATACCTTGTGTAAGATCTGGTGATCTGGTTTCTTATATATTAATGCATACGTAATACATGTTTTGCAGCTACTTAGTCGAAGATCAATGCAAACAATTTGCATTTGATCATGTGGGTTTTTTGATTCCATCATTGATTAGTATGGTAGCTAAAGACCCTAATAGTGTTCAAAAATATTGTATAGATGCTTTTACAATTTTCGGTCAGCAAAAGAAGACGATAATAATAGCTCCATTCAATGTCAAGTAAGTTTACTTTATATATAATTTGGACTTAAGAAAATTCCTTTTTTATTGTGCATTTTGAGTTATTAATTTTTAACTTTTTTACCTCTAGCGGTAGACATTGGGAGTTACTAGTTATTGTCCCCGGGACGTTCACTGTTTATTATCTAGATCCTGCGGGAAGTACATTGAACAATAAAATTGGACACATCTTGAGAATGTCATTATTCTGGTGAGAAATATTTCATTTTTATATCTGTTAACATCTGTTATTACATTACTATTTAATTATGCAATTTACTATGTTACATTAACATGTAGGGGTTTAGATGCATTCAAAAATGCTAGAGGAAATGTCCCAAGGAGAAAGAACCAGCCAATAATTTGGGAGAACGTAAAAGTAAGTTCCCGACTCCAATGTATTTATTATTTATGTGAACTGTTCTTAGTTGTATTTTTTAATATTTTGTATGTTTCAATTTATAGTGCGCTACACAAGACAACGGCTAGGCATGCACATACTATGTGATGTGATTTATGCAGATGATTATTTGACATGCCGCATTAGCTATTAATACCATACATGAGGTATTATATATAGTCTCATTAGTTAGTATGAAATATATCAATCTTATTTTTATATTATTACTTATATATATACATCATTCTCTTTGCAGGTGTTTAAAACTAACCACACTATAGGTAAATGCTTAAAAAATGTACATGCTCCATATACAATGGAAGCATTAAATGAAGTAAGATAAGAATGGGCAAAAGCCATACAAGTAGTGGCGATTGTAAGATATAATTGGGATGCTGATAGCGATGCTGAATGATATTTTGTAAATGAATATTTCTGAATGTTTATGCATGTCTGAATGTTTCTACATGTATTTGAATGTTTCTACATGTGTGAATGTGAGAATTGAAATGATGTCTGAATGTATCTACTTGTGTGAAAAAATATTTGTTGATTTTGCAGGTTTGTGGCCTATTTGTAGGCTGATATCAATGGATGTCGTAAACCTGCAGTTTAGAAAACTAAATTGTAGGTTCTCATCCTGCTGACCAGCCACAGCAGGCCTGCAAATTGATAAGAAAAAAAAATTAAAGTATAGGCGTCGGTTATTTATAGAACACCGTCATCAAAGGCCTACAACGTCGGTTATTAGATAAAAATTGACGCCTAATATGACAAACAACCCGACCGTGCAGGAAAGCACGGCCGTCGTGGAAAAGGTGTCGCTTATTCGTATAAAACCGATGCCTATAGTACTAAACAAGGCCATGCAGCGAAGCACAGCCGTGTCGTCTGGGAGTATGGCGTCGGTTGTTCAGTTGTTAACCGACGTAGAAAGTGTTCTAGGTGGTGCCTTTTTTTGTGGCGTGAACCCTATAGACGTCGGCCAACTATATATAACCAACGCCTATAGATCATATAGGCGTCGGTTAGAAAACCAACGCCAAAGAGTTCGACCTTTAGCGGCGCCCACATAGGCGTCGCTTGAAAATCGTCGCCAAAGGGGGTTAAACAACCGACGCCAAAGGCATATTCTGTAGTAGTGTAGTGTTTACCAATAACATGAATTCTACCTCAAAAATAAAACTTTCTATCATTAGAGATGTGGAAGCCTTATCGCTTCCCCCCTCCACCATTTACACTATTAAATGTATATGGGTAGTTGTCATCTATAAATATTCTATCTATCGTTTTAATATAGCTTTAATCTATATTATCCATCACTGAGCCTAAGTTTGTCACATCCAACTCTCTAAGAGACAATAATATGTCTCTTGAAGCCACACTATAGAAACCAAATCAGCCATAGAAATATAAGATGAAGACTTTCTGGTCAACACATGCTTGGCACCACTGAGATTATAAGGTGATAATTGTTTATATACTCATAGTCCTTTATCCACTTAGGAAAATGTCTTTATCTCATTTTCAACTTGTTTTGGGTGAAGTTGTACTTTAATATCTTTGGAAATGTGAAGATATAAAATTTACTCCTCATATACATAATATGCTAGATTTTAAAGCCAAAAGAAAATATTCAAATACATATAATGAGTAGAATATTCATCCTCATGATTATTTAACTCCCTACAAAATAAAAGACTTTACCATGAAATCCTATATAATATTTGATTAATTCCTCTTCTTAAAAACTCACCGAAGAAAGCATGGTTTGTAGTATGGGTTGTAGGTTAAGGAGGGTGAGAAAAGGGAGATCTTATACTAATCCTAGACATATGTTTGCAACATGTTCTTAGGGTAGCTACACAGGTATGCACCATGTTCTTGCTAGTTCTCTAGGTGTCATGGTACTCGACTGCCTGATGAGTGAGGTAACTCATTTTGGTTTTGGTTTTATTTGAATGGAGAATGGTGGTTTTCATCACATGTTTCAACATTGGAGAAAACCTATTTCAATTATTAGTAAATGTAGATATGAAAATGTTACTACACACAAAAAGGCAGTGAGTGTCCATGTAGCCTAGGAGAAAGAGATGTAACATCAAGTCTAGATAAGAGAGTTTAGATGATATATGTAGTATCTAGAGTTGTCTAGAGCAATGATGAAGGTCAGTCTAGTAAGTAGCATGGATGACCTAAGTTGTTGTTGTTGATGATGATGATGTCGATGATGATGATGATGATGATAAAGATGATGATGATGATGATGATGATGAGGATGATGAGGATGTTTATGTGACATTAAGAGATGTTTCAAGATTATTCAAGTTATGTTTTATTATTTGATGTGAGTTTTACCATGCAATCCTAGCTAAACCTAGCACCTTATACAATATGGGTGACTTGGTTGATGTGCTAAATGTAGCTAGTGGGTTGACATGCTTGATTGTGCTAGTTTGTATATGATGATATAGAATATGTGACATATGGTTTGAGACCAACATAGGCCTGAATCTCTTTACAAAGTAGGACCTCTAGCATGGGACTTACAAAAAGAGTGACATCTTGTTATGAGTCAACCCGCCATGGGAGAAGGTTAGGGTACCTAAACTCCAAAATATGTGAAATGTTGAAAATATGCACGACGAAATACATGATCATGAGTCTGTAGCTAGAATACTTCTAAGTATGTGAGTTGAGTCACCTAGTTTGTCATCCATTGAAAATGTTCAACCCTAGATTTCCTATGAAAAGAAATCTAACCCTAGAGAAAGAGGCAACTGAATACATGATGCTTGCTATATAGGTGAGGGAGATGCCCCAAAACCCTAAGATGATGCACATGACATGTGATCTCCATGACGAGACTCATACTCAGGTTAGTGGTTGTATGCATGGAAATATACTGGTTTCTCTCATTTAGTATGCTTGATAAAAGTTTGGTATGGATAGATGTCAGTGGTTAGCTTGTATTTCCTTGACATAGATAAGTCAGATCTTTAGTGGCTCGAGCTTGTGGAGATCCTTCTAGATACAAGTGAGATACTTTTGAAACCTCTATGTCAATGATAATGTTGTTCTCAGATGATGCTTGATACATGATTTATGCCTCACTTAAGTTAAAACTTAATACATGTATGATACTCACTGCCGTAAGCTAGACCTAATATGAAAGCATACGTCGTATAAAAGATGTAGTGTTGAAATCATGAAGTCGATATGATGATGCCTCAAGATGTTAGCTTGAATGATCAGGAATACAATAATTAATTTCTTACCCAAAAAGAAATATGATGAACTCAATATGAAGATGCATTTGGGGTCATAACTCATTTAAATATGAAGAATAAATAGCTTATTTCAGATCCAAAAATGAAAAATGATGAACATAATTGATCAGATTTGGTAGATTTTTAGGGGAAAATTAAGACATGCATGAAATCTAGTATAATGATAAAATGCACATGTTTAATGGTGATCTCTTGTGGGAGTCATGATTGTGAATATGTTCATTTAAGAATTGATAGCATAGATCTTGATAATACAACTTGGTCTTGCATGAAGATATGAACAAAAACCCTAATGTAGGAATACTAAGAGATAGTAAAACCCCAATGCCACGATGATGTTATAATATGATAAAACATAAAGTGACATGTACGAATGGGGAGGGTACACTCTTGATGATGACAATCTATCTGCGCACTCCATAATAGGGGAAGCCTTGACATTTAGGGTGGGATACCAAGATATGAGGGATATATAGTTGGACTCTTAAGCACGATTATGGATGAATTTTGAGGATAAAATTTCATTTAAGGAGGGAAGGATGTGACAACCTAATTTTCTCTCTCTTGTATTGCACTCATCTTCTCTCTTCAAGATACCTACCTCATTCATTCTAAGTTTAATCACCGTACTTGAGTGTGTCGATGACCCAATTGCATCACCTCGATGACTAATTTCATATTATGTATCTCTAATTTGAGAAATTGAATTAAGTATGATGCTAGATGTTAACCCCAACTTGAATGGTAAATTGAACTTACAAATATAATCATCTTACTCTCTAATAAATCTCATGATGTAGATCTTTATATTATCTTTCCAAAAGTATAAAAAGTGCCTCAGTTGGAGGTTCTTAGCCCAAGTTATGATCTTTTAAAACTTGGCTCAAATTATACTTGATTTAATTGATTTATGTTGCAAATGAGCCATTGTGGGCCCAAATTGGTCGCAGCCCAATAGCGTAGTCCCCCCTTCCCCTTCCTCTTTGAGAAAGAACCCTAGGGCTAGGGGAGGTGTTCATAGCCTCCAGCCAAATCAGTCAAGGAATGTAGGGAGCAAATCTAAACCCTAGCCTTCCTGCTCTGTTTATAAGCCCCCTCCTTCAAATCCTTATTTCCTTCCATTCTCTTTCCTCTTCCTTCCTTATCCCTTCCACCCCTTCTACTCAACGTTCTCTGGCACCACCAACAGTTGTCATTTTTGTCACTTGGGATGACACTACCAATCATCACCATGCCGCACCTCAGATGAGCATGAGGGAGTTTCTGGTTGCCGGTCCATGTGCCCTTACTATTGGATGCCTCCGAGCCCTTGGCCTCAGCAATGCAGTCAATGCTTTGATGGAAAGGAGTGGAGGATGAGATCATCTATTCATCCTATGTTCCTAGGACAGAACATGAGAATTGTTTGAACTAGGCACGCAAATAGATGAGACAGTGTGGCCGTCTAATGTGTAGGCAACGACCAAAATGGAGTCATGCAGGCACCAACCGCCACCTCCCTCACCACGCTTGGAGTGACAGCGAGTGGGACCATGACGCACACGGGTGACCACGAGCGACGCTGGGCAGTCACGAGCAACACAACCTCCACCAGTGCTAGAGGAACCACATGCACTTGCACTAATCGTTGGATCAAAGATCCACGATCTACCTCCATAAAATAATCAAATGGTAACGCCCTATCAAGTTATAATATAGTTCCTATGTAAATCCTTTAAAAATGCATAACACCCTCATCCGTTGGCCAAATTATGCAAATAAATATACCAATTTGATCAGCTCGATGAGCCCTACACAATGAACATATTTTCTAATCTTCAATCTTCTTATAGTTCTCTTTGTTTTGCGAAAGATGTGGTCTTTGACTACTTTTATCATGTTTAACGTACAATCATGATAAAGTTGAGATCTTTTATGTACTCATGCATCCTTAATCACTAAATTAGTAACTTTTATGCCTTTTTGAACATGTTCAGACTTCTTATCACCTTTCTTACATCCTAGGTGCTTCTAATTGCATGAATGTGACTTGAATTGAATATAAATGGTGAACTTTGATCCTCTTTGCTTTCATGCTTATAGCTGACATCTTAGCCTCTCATAATCTAAAATCAATAGCCACTTGAAATACATGACTCTAAGATCAGCCCTAGGGCCTTTTGACTATGCTTGTTCTACATGACACCTAATTCATACTTATGTCCCTTTTATGAGAATGTGTGTTATATCTTCGATCATGTGGTGACTATGACCCCCTTTTGTGCATTAAATCCTATTAGATTGTTATTAACATTAATCTTGTGATGATTGGTGACTAACACTTTATGATCTCCCTCTTGCATATTATGATGTTACATGTGGCGAAGTCCACTAGTGGTGACCTAGTGTGACACTTATGATTGAATTGTGGTTTTTCTGCCTTAATGGTTATATGAATCCTTCTTTGATGCCTTCCTTCTAATAATTTACAGTCCTATTGGTATGAATGTACCATCTAATCTATATTTTGGGACCTTATGACCTAGGCCTTATGTGCTAGTTTTGTGAATGCATGTTGATAATGTGGAATCCTATGATGCCTAGATTTGAGAGCATCCGCCTAATCTTAAATGTGTTTATTGTGTCCTAATATTACTGATATGAACCATCCCTTATGTTTGGTTCTTTTTACTTGATGATACTTGATATTGGTTTCCATATTAGGAGTCTCTGACCCTATAATGTGCATAAGTGGCCTAAATCATATGATGTCCATATAAAATGAATAGAACCTCAGATTGGCTTGAAACTTGAACCACACCTTCATGACGTACCCTAAATCAATATTAGATCATCAATCATGTAATTAACCAACATTTGAACCTAATTTGTCTAAAACCCATTAGGGTTAATGATGAGAATCTAATACATGCATGTAATCTTATGCCTTATCAGGTGGTTTCTTGTGGCTAGATGATCAATGATGAGTTAGGTTATGAAATCTCTAAAATCAGGTGTGGGCTTTAATAATTATATGACAATGAATTTCTTGCTTGAAATGTGATACATATGTATGCTTGCTTACTTTCTCAAATATTGCCATGTGGTATTCTAGTATGTACTCGATGTTTGTCTCATACCGTGGTTTTATAACTTACAAACATAATATAGAAACTCCATTATACAATGTTGAAATAGGGTTAGCTCTTGGAAATGGCCTTAAGGTCCCACACATGTAGAAGGGTTAGCTAATCTTGAGCACCCTTACGAATCCTTCTAATGGGAAGTTGATCAAAGGCCTTATGAATACATGATATGATGGTATAATTGGAGTGAAATGACTTAAAATATGGGCTCTCATTTTGCTAAGCACTTAACATGATCTTTTTCTTGCTCGTTTACTTCTGTAAATCTTTTCAAATTATGCAAAGCTTATGTATATGTATCTTTTAGCCCTGTACTTGGCACCTTGTGTTCTTGGCCAACCATGTGTCACATATTTTATAGGTTCAGAGATGGCTAGAAGTTGATGGGATTGGTGAGATATGTCAGGTGTTCTTGTTGTCGATTCTAGTATCCATGAGCAAACTGGTAAAATTATACTCTTGAACATCTAATTGAAAGCATGTAATAAATAATGTTTCTTAATGATATTTGTTGAATTTTGGGATTATGATTGGTGCTTTTATCTTGTTATCTATTCATGTATGCTAAGCCTTTCATGCTTTTGCATGTTGTCTTTGGTATTCGTTTGGTTCATGGGACTGGGCTTCTGGTTCTATGATAGGTGGTATCAAAGCATGAATAATAACTACACCAAACATGACTCACATGAAACACGAACTAAACACAACCTTACATCTCAACCCTAGAAACTTAATGATTTGTCCTTTGTGGACTATGTTGACTTAGCCTCTAGGTTAGAACCTATATGTTCTAGACCTAGGTGTAGACTTATGTAATCCATAGAACCTTCCTCTTATCCTCCTTTTGTCCTGTATTATGGGCTGTAGGTTTAGGAGAGTGAGAAAAGGGAGATCTTATCCTAATCCTAGACATATGCTCACAACATGTGCTTAGGGTAGCTATACAGGTGTGCACCATGTTCTTTCTAGTTCTCTAGGTGTCATGGTACTCGACAACTTGATGAATGTGGTAACTCATTTTAGTTTTGGTTTTATTCGAATGGAGAATGGTGGTTTTTATCACATGTTTCAACATTGGAGAAAACCTATTTCAAGTATTAGTATATGTACATATGAAAATGTTACCACACAAAAAAAGGCAGTGGGTGTCCATGTAGCCTAGGAGAAAGAGATGTAACATCAAGTCTAGATAAGAGAGTTTAGATGATAGATGTAGCCTCTAGAGTTGTCTAGAGCCATGATAAAGGTTAGTCTAGTAAGTATCCTAGATGACCTAAGTTGTTGTTGTTGATGATGATGATGTCGATGATTATGATGATGATGATGATGATGATGATGATGATGATGATGATGATGATGATGATGATGATGATGATGATGATGATGATGATGATGATGATGATGATGATGATGATGATGATGATGGTGATGATGATGATGATGATGATGATGATGATGATGATGATGATGATGATGATGATGATGATGATGATGATGATGATGATGATGATGATGACGACGATGATGATGATGATGATGATGACAATTACGATGATGATGTTGATGTGAAGTTAAGAGATGTTTCAAGTGATTCAAGTTACATTTGATGATATGATGTGAGTTGGACCATGCAATCCTAGCTAAACCTAGCACCTTGTACAATACGTGTGACTTGGTTGATGTGCTAAATGTAGCTAGTGGGTTGACATGCTTGCTTGTGCTAATTTTTATATGATGAGATAGGATACGTGACATATGGTTTGTGACCAACACGGGCCTCAATCTCTTTACAAAGGAGGACCTCTAGAATGGGACATACAAAAAGGGTGACATCTTGTTATGAGTCAACCCACCACGGGAGAAGGTCAGAGTACCTAAACTCCAAAATATGTGAAATGTTGAAAATATGCACGATGAAATACATGATGATGAGTCCCTAGCTAAAATACTTCTAAGTATGTGAGTGGAGTCACCTAGTTTGTCATCCCTTGAAAATGTTGAACCCTAGATTTCCTATGAAAAGAAATCTAACCCTAGAGAAAGAGGCAATTGAATACATGATTCTTGCTATATAGGTGAGGGAGATGTCCCAAGACCCTAAGATGATGCACATGGCATGTGATCTCCATGACGAGCCTCATACTCGGGTTAGTGGTTGTATGTAATGAAATCTAGTGGTTTCCCTCGTTTGGTTTGTTTGATAAAAGTTTGGTGTGGGTAGATGTCAGTGGTTAGCACATTTTGCCTCAACATAGATAAGTCATAGCTTTAGCGGCTCGAGCTTGTAGACCTCCTTCTAGATACAAGTGAGATAATTTTGAAACCTTGATGTCAATGATAATGTTGTTCTCAGATGATGCTTGATACATGAGATATGCCTCACTAAAGTTAAAACTTGATACATGTATGATACTCACTGTCGTAAGCTAGACCTAATATGAAAGCATACCTCATACAAAAGATGTAGTGTTGAAATCATGAAGTTGATATGAAGATACCTCGAGATGTTAGCTTGAATGATCAGGAATACAATACTTATTTCTTACCCAAAATGAAATATGATGAACTCGATATGACAATGCTCATGGGGTCATAACTCGTACAAATATGAAGAATGAATTGCTTAATTTTAGATACCAAAAATGAAAAATGATGAACATAATTGACCAGAATTGGTTGATTTTTAGGAGAAAATTAAGACATGCATGAAATCTAGTATAATGATAAAATGCAAATGCTCAATGGTGATATGTTGTGGGAGTCATGATTGTGAACATGTTCATTTAATAATTGATAGCATAGATCTTGATAATATAACTCGGTCTTGTATGAAGATATGAACAAAAACCCTAATGTAGGAATACTAAGAGACGGTAAAACCCCGATTCCACGATGATGTTATAATACGATAAAACATGAAGTGACATATACGAATGTGGAGGGTACACTCTTCACAATGACAATCTATGAGTGCACTCCATAATAGGGGAAGCCTTGACACTTAGGGTGGGATACCAAGATATGAGGGATATCGAGTTGGATTCTTGATAACGATTATGGATGAATTTTGAGAATGAAATTTCTTTTATGGAGGGAAGGATGTGACAACCTAATTTTCTCTATCTTAGATTATGCTCATCCTCTCTCTTCAAGATACCCACCTCACTCATTTTAAGTTTAATAACCATACTTGAGTGTGTCGATGACCCAACTACATCACCTTGATGACTAATTTCATATTATGTAGCTCTAATTTGAGAAATTGAATTATGTATGATGCTAGATGTTAACACCAACGTGAAAGATAAGTTGAACCTAAAAATGTAATTACCTTACTCTCTAATTGATCTCATGATGTAGAGATTTCTATTAGATTTCCAACAGTATAAAAATCACCTCAGTTGGAGGTTCTTAGCCCAAGTTATGATCTTTCAAAACTTGGCTCAAATTATACTTGATTTAATTGATTTATGTTGCAAATGAGCCTCTGTGGGCCCCAATTGGTCGCAGTCTAGTAGCTTAGTTCTCCCTTCCCCTTCCTCTTTGAGAAAGAATCATGGGGCTGGGGGAAGTGTTTGTGACCTCCAGCCAAATCAGGTAAGGAATGGAGGGAGAAAATCTAAACCCTAGCCCTCCTGCTCTATTTATAAGCCCCCTCCTTCAAATCCTTATTTCCTTCCATTCTCCTTCCCCGTCCTTCCTTATCCCTTCTACCCCCTTCTAACCAACGTTATCTAGCACCTACAATGGCTGTCATTCCTGTCGCCTGAGCGAGCGCTACCAAGCATCACCACGCCGCACCTTGAATGAGCATGAGGGAGTTTCTGGTGGCCGGTCCATGCGCCCTTGCCACTGGATGCCACCGAGCTCCAGGCCTCAACAATGCAACTAGTGCTTTGACGGCGAGGAGTGGAGGATGAGATCCTCTATTCATCCTCTATTCCTGGGATAGAATAGGGGAATCACGTGAACTGGGCACACCAATAGATGAGTCAACACGACAGTCTGATGTGTAGCCATCGACCAAGATGGAGTCATACAGGCACCAACCGCCACCACCCTCACCGTGCTTAGAGTGGCAGAGAGAGGGACCGTGATGTGCACGAGAGACCACGAGCGATGTAGGGTGGTCACCTGCAACACAGCCTCCACCAAAGTGAGAGGAATCATATGTGCTTGTGCTGAAAGTTGGATCAAAGATCCATGGTCTACCTCCATCAAATAATAAAAAGGTAACACCTTATCAAGTTATCATATAGTTCTTATGTAAATCCTTGAAAAATGCATAATTCCCTCATCTCTTGGCCAAATTATGCAAATAAATATACCAATTTGATCAGCTCGATGATACCTACACATTGACCTTTTTTTTAGATCATGAATCTTCATATAGTTCTCTATTTTTTTCAAATATGTGATCTCTAACTACTTTCATTATGTTTAATGCACAATCATGATAACGTTGAGATCCTTTATTTACTCATGCATCCGTATTCATTAAATCAGTAACTTTTATGTATTTCTGAACATGTTCGGACTTCTTATTACCTTTCTTACATCCTAGGTGCTTCTAATTGCGTGAATGTGACTTGAATTGAATATAAATGGTGAACTTTGATCCTCTTTGCTTTCATGCTTATAAATGACATGTTAGTGACTAGCCTAAATCATACGTCCAAAAGGAGTGGATTCAGAGTAGTCGGACTTTTAAAGAGATAACCCAACTCTCAGGCCCCCGTAATGATGAATGAGGTCTGATGTAGCAATCGGGGTCGAACCCAGGGACACGGTTGGCAACGTTAAGCACACAGAATCTAACACTCGTATACTCCAGCCGTAGAGGGTATATATAAAAGGCATTCCCTAAGGAAGGATATCACACAAAATAAAGTAGGACAAGAAAAACAAGAATAAGAAGAACAAAAGAAAGCCAAAGAAATGAGAAGAAATAGGTATATGGGAGGAAACTCAGGTTGGGATTCATCTACTCCATGACACATTATAAAAGCGATATTACGTTTTCAAGATATCAACAATCAAACATCACAAGATGGTAGCTAAGCATTAAAATAGGTGCATGGAGATAATCTTGATAAGAATATGTATATTCAACAGAAAGAGACAATATACATGTTGGGAGAGCCTTAGTGGATACTCCCAACCCGAGTTAAGGTGTTTAGCCTCTCATGCTTGTGGATAGCATAACGGCATTACAAAAAGATGGATACATGAAGTCCCACAAAGAGAGGAGGGAAGTATAGTGAGATGGAATGATAGATCTAGAGGGAAGAGATGTGACACAACACAATACTTCTTCATATCTGGATCTAACACGTGGATGGCGTGGATAGTCTTCTTCTCTCAAAGAAGGAGTCTTCAATCTTCTCTCTCCTCAACTTCCACCTTTGGAGATCCAAGACTGGTGGATGGGATGGTCTATGATGAATCTAGAATGCAGCAACACTTCGTGGTCCTCGAGATCCAATCTATATCTGATCATTTGACAAGACAGATGGGTGTGCTATTTATAGGCACATTCCACAGACTTAATCTGAGACTGTGGTTGCGATCCTAGTTGGGTGAGGTGTGAGACCGTGGTTGCGGTCTTCTCTTTCTTCATCTTTCATTGCGGTTGAGCTTAGTCGTGGTCTGGTGACGATCGCGATCGAGGCCTACTTGTGTGTTGCTTTCGGGTGATCAAGGTCGAGGTCTTCCCATTCAGCCGCAGTTTGCAAGAATTCATCAGCGACCGTGGTCTCCAAACTGGTCGCGGTCTGTGTTGATCGCGGTCCATGTTCACACCGCGGCCCCTGATCTGACTGGGGACCCTAGTTCCGATCGCAACCATGCTCGAAGTCAAGGTTGAGCAGTGACCGCTATCTGTAAACTAGCCATGATCCGTCTTTGATGCCTGATGATCATGATCTCTATAGAGCTCTAAAATCGTGATCGTAGTTGAGATATAAGTGGACCACGGTTGCGGTCCTAGACTGCGACCTGGGTTGTGAATGTACCTGAAACCATGTAAGTGAGGCTTTAGTCAAAAGGGTAGAAAAATTATGTGAAAAGCTAACAAAAGATATACTAAAAGTGGTGTAAAGTATATACAAAAAGTACGTAAAATAGAGTGTTATCAACTCCCCCAAACTTAGAATCATGCATGTCCTCAGGCTAAGTATAGGTTCGAGAACTCAGAGAGAGAGAAAAAGCAATCTTAGTTGACAAAATTATAACATGACTGAAATATCTCATTCTTGCGTCAAGACTGTTGTAGCATGCTTTTTTAACCCTTAGGTCTCATTCCTCCCCCCTCAATAAGAGTTGCATAACTTCATTTTCTTGCCATTACCTTCAATTGTAAAAGGCTCCTCCTTCTCAACTTATCACCCCTTCCCTTAGGTAATGATCGTACTAGTGCCAGATCTTTTTTGAAGGGTATCTTTCACACCAATTCTTTATTTTTTAGTTGACCCTATGCTAATGTGTTTGGGTAGGCTTAAGGCTTTATATGATTTCCTCTTCCTTCTGAAGTCCTCACCCACAACTGTCGTAAGAACAGTGTTGCCCTTTTTGAGCTTCTAACTTTTAGTCAGGTTTTTTTGTGAGTTTTCATTCAGGATAGGAGGTGTGTAAGCTTGGTTTCAAGATTCCACTTACAAGCACGACATATCTACATTCATGAGTGCAACAATATACTGGTCTTGCGAAAACTTTTGGCATCTTTTTGGGCACAACTCTTTTTTTTTCTTTATTCCTTTTTGGCTTTTTACCTCTCCTTTCAGGCTCGAGTGCGAGGGATTTTTACTTGGTTTTCTGGGCGGCCAAGCCTCTTTAGATATACCTTGAAGAGGGCAACTGTTTCCCTTTTTACGGAGATAAGGATTTTCTAGTCAAGAGCATCAGGTGAGGGTGGTTGGTCAGGAGTATGACTAGGTGAAGTTCTCTAGTCTCCGAGGGTTTCATGAGTTAAGGCTGTCACATGTACAACATCTTATTGCAAGAATAAGATAGAGTAGTATTGCTATGATTTTGTTTTACTTGTATATACATGTATATGTTGCTAATATATTTCTCTCTAAGAGGGTAGAAATACTACAATCAGAAAATTTAGTAGGAGCAAAGGCTAGCTTCTAAATTCAAAAGGTAGTTTTAGCAAAAATTCAAAATTTCAAAATATTTGGAAGAATATTTAGAGGTAAAAATATGGTAAATGTACCTATGTAGCCCATTTATGACTCCTCCCCCAAACTTATCCTACACCACGTCTCGGGGTGTTAAAATTTAAGTGAGATGTATAAATGGGTTTTTTTATTTGTTTTTGTTGTTGGTGGTGGAGGCCCACTCAGACTTGAGGAGCATGCTTACGTATATTCCTCATAGCGCGTGATATTGTTCATATTGCATGCCTTCCACCTTGAAGTCAATAGTGGCTATGGCCACCATTCAGGATAGATAGAAGAAACCACAGTCATTTGATAGGGGCACCTGTTGGGGGCTCCTGTGGCAATACTGCGTCTTCTTAAAGTCCTTTCCTGTCGTATGGTTGTACCCTTTGTAATGACTTTTTATCATGTCGACGATAGCATCAGCGCATGTTTTTGCCTTTTCTTCTGTGGGTGTATTTGTTGTTATCATATTAGTTTTCTTGTTAAGTGTGAAGGCTGCATTAGAGCTATTGTAGAGGACTGTAGTCCTTTTGAGGATGTTGACATGTAGTAAAGTCCAACGATTGTCGCGAAGAATAGGTGGGAAAATGTGGTCTGGTGGGGACGTCGCCAGGTGTTGTTGCTGTTGCTCCTTCTCTCCTGACCTTTTGTCCCTTAGGATGTCATCTAATAGTAAGAAGTACTCCATGTGGGCATTTGGCATGGTATCACCTAGTATTGCCTGGTAATATGACATCATACTTATAGAAAGGTATCCTCCTCTTTTCAACATTTCTCGGAGGTCATCTTTTAGCATGTAAATGCCATCTCTCTCGAAGATGACATCTCTCGATGAATCATCTTCTTTCAAAGAACTCATAATTATAGTCAGTTCTTCTAGAGACAGACTGAGGCAGCTCCATCTGCCAAAATTCTTGAAAGAAGGTGTAATTTCTCCTACTGGTTCATCTCGTCTTGCATCGCCTCGGTCTTCTTCTTACACCTCTCCTTCCTCAGGCTATTCCTTTAGAGGCTATTTTTCAGGGCTACTGCTACTGGAGGTTGCTTTGTTTCGACATCTGACGTCTATTTTGTAGCTTCTCCAAAGCTTTAATGCTAGCCTTCTTTCCAAGCCACAACCCTGGCTGGCTCAGTTGGATCAACCGACATGGTCTTTATATTCTTCCTCCAAGTGACCTTTACAGGTAGGGGGATATCCATGTGAAGCCTGTGGGGTACAGCTTCTGAAGGCATCGTTGGGTCATTGAAGAACCGACGGTCCTAGATGACCTCCATAGCATGCATACCCCACAGTCCATGCTGGTCTTCATTGTCTAGATCTTCTAAGGGGATGCCCTTGTTGATGGCCTCTATCATTCATCGTACTATGAAGACGCAATCCCCCGAACCAACCTCTTCTTGGGGGACTTTCTTATTAATTGAGAAGAGTTTCCAGAACCCTTAAAATTTTTATCTACGTCCTTGATTGCTCATTGTAGACACAGTGGTATCTTTAAGGCGTCTCTAGCATCCTTCCTCTTGTAGAACAACGAGGTGTTGTCCAGTTCAGCTGTACAACAATTGAGCACCGTCATTTTCCGTTCATGCAAATCGATGACTATCAATGCCCAATGCTTTACATTCCTTATAGGCAGCACCACATATCTTGTTTCCTTCCACTGGACTGCTGCCTTAAGTTTGGCTACATCCGCTGCCTTGTAGTCTTCATTGTAGAGGGGGTTGGCTACAAGTGTTTTCCCGTTGAAGACCGACTGCGGCTTGTCCGGGTGTAGGAATTCTTCCAGTAGGGTGGTGCAGAGTACCTTGAATAGTCTTTTATGTACTCGCACCTTCTTCATGAATATACCCCAGAAGTGGTCTCTGGACAAACATCTACCCTTATTGTTATATAGTATGTCTGACTCGGGTAGATCTTCACTGAGGACATCTGCGAATATGTGGATGTCTCTGCATGTGATCTGTGATACCGTAGTCATGTCCATTTCTTTCATCTTGTAAGGCAGAGGGGGAGCTGCTCCAAGCGTTTCTGCTTTTGCTGGTGCACTTCGCTCCCTGGCGGGCTCATTTGTAAAGAAGGTTACCAGCCTGCCATCGTCATCATTAGATATTGCTTCCTGTGCCAAATGTGCCAAAGCTTCATCTGTTGTCGGCATGGCCTTGGCCACTTTTTCAGTCACCTTGTGCAACAGTTGTGTAGCGGCTACCTGTTCAGCTACTTCTGAGGAAGCTTCAGTAGCTATATTGTCTTTGACATGGCTCTCCTTAGAAGTTTGCCCTAGCTTGGCGTCTGCCATCATTTCCAGAGTTCCTTCCATCTTCCCATCATAGAGATAGTATCTATGATCATGATGTGGTTGGAATAGGAGGAACTCACTGCTCTCTTTGAGTCTGGCCCCCAGCTCAGCGAACATTCTATCGAGCTCTACTGCTCCTGTTGTGCTGAGTTCAATGGCCATTCTTCACGATGTGCAGTAGCCATCTGCTCTTCTAGCATCATTGCATGTGTAGGCGGGGTGAATTGATGCTCTGCTAGATTCCCACCATATTCAGCAACTTTGTCTTGGCCTTCTTCAGGATTGCAATTGAGGTCGAGCTCCCTTGACAATGTCATATTTTTCTTCATGAGTTTGTCGTAGGGGGAGCTCGACCGCTATGGTGGCTCATCTCTTCTTGGCTCAGTTGTTGGTGTCGTTTTTGTGTTGGCACTTCTTTCTTTTAGCATGCCCGCTACCATGCCCGTCCCACCCACATTGTTGTCGTCATTGTCATCGTGGCTAGAGGGGATGGATGAGGAGTGTGCTCGGTTTGCTGATTGCTTGGTCTTCTTTTTCTTCTGTCACTTCTCGAGTACTTCACGTTCCTTCTCGAGCTTTTGGCGGTCCTCTGCTAAGCGTTGACACTCTTCTTTGGGGTTAGCCACTGCTACGTTGTAGCCCTGACGCATGTGTTCATTTTTCGGCTCAAATGGCATGCCTCTCTTTCTGTAGGTCTTCCATCTCATCCTTCATGTTTTTCAGCATTCCCATCATCATCTGCTGGTTGCTTATAACTTCTTGGATGAAGTCAGCGAGTGCTCTTGTCCTTTCATCAAGGACCTGTACCTGCATTGTTAGCGTAGACAAAGAAGAAGAGATGGTTTTATTTATTGTGTTAGTTTGATGCATGTGTTCCCACATACACTACTACAGAAATAACATTCAGTGTCGCTTTTCTGGGCGTCGGTTATTATGGTAAACCGACGCCTACAATATTCAATGTCAGTTATTTAGGGAAACCGACATCTATATTCAACGACCAGCCAGACACATGTATGCTTTGTATTCAGCGTCGGCTGGGTATAACAAATCGACGCCTAAAATCCCCCACAAAATCCAAATTTTGAGCGAAAAAAATTTGCGTCACTTACAACGTTGGTTTTTTAACTATTCATTGACGCCTATTTAAGAAGGATATTTGCGCGGAAAGTTCTGCTTTCGGTGTCGGTTAATCCTTTCATAACCGACGCTCATAATGGTTCCCGCCAAATAATTTAGGGAAAATATTGTCTAATTGGACGTCGATTTTTTACTAACAACCGACACTGATGAGTAATAGGCTGTCGGTTTTGTAGATAACCGACACTGTTGACCAACTTAATAGACCCAATCACCCAGCTCTTCCCCCTTTCTTCCTGTTTCTTCGTGATAATTTTCCTATGCTCTCCACTCTCGCCTAAAATCGCCGACGACCCCCGCTGCTGCTCACCGCCGTTGCTGCGGGTGCGCCTCTGCTCACCGTCGCTGCCACCGCGTCCTCCTTCTGCTGCTGCCGCTGCTCGCCGCCACTACTGCTCTGTTCTTCTCTACTACTCTGCTCATCTCCTGGTGCCACTGCGAGCGTCACTCTACTCTTCTCTTCTCGTGTTCTCTGCCACTGTTGCCGCCACTACTTTCGCCGCTCGTCACCACTCTTCTCCACGCTACCTCCAGGTCGCCCTAGCCACTTTGCTTCCTTCTCCCTAGCTCTTTACCAACAGCAAGCACGACCATGGCTGTGTTGGCCTACCATGACCATGATGGACAACACGGCCGTGGTAGGCCAACATAGCCACAGCCGTGCTTGCTGTTGGTAAGGATATGAACAAATCTTTATGTAATGCTTTATGTAAATCGTAGGATACGAACAAATTTGTTGCTTGCATATATTTGTGCTTCTAATCCTAATGTTTGACCTAATTCAGTAAATTTTGATGTTAGTACATATGTACTTAAGATTTAAACTTGATCTGATTTGATTAAACCTAACATTGATGAAACCCTAACATCAATTGTGATGAAACCCTAACATTAATTGTGATGAAACCCTAACATGTACATATCTATTATTGCGTTTGTTGGCCTAGAAACCCATCCAAGATTTACTCATTAGGAGTAAATCTTGGATAGTCCCCAGTTTGGGACTGTTCTTGAACACCTAATTTCATTTAGGATGTAAGTGTATAATGTGTATTGGGTTTTTGAGAAAATTTCAGTAGCATTTCCTCGTTTGTTCTCTAAGTACATATGTACTTAGAGAACAGCGGGGAAATGCTGCCGAAATTTTCTCGAAAACCCAATACACATTATACACTTACTAATGAGATTAGGTGTTCAAGGATGGGATAGGTCATGGATGTCCATTTGCAATCGCTGCACCCCAGAGTTTATATGTGGTCTTGATCTGTTTATTAGATTTTCCGAGGACCATAGGAAACAACCTGGAGATAGGTTCTACTGTTCATGTAGGCATTGCGGTAACAACTTGAAAGTCATCACTGGTGACGAAATCAAAAGTCATATCACGTGCAATGGGATTTTACAAAGCTATACAGAATGGCACTGGCATGGAGAGATTTCAAACTCGAAACCAGTGGATGTCGATAGCAATGCTTGGGTGGAAGAAGAAATTGCCTCTGATGACATAGATGTGAATGAACCAGTTCCAGTAGACATCGTTGATGTGATGTTGGATAGTTGTAGGGTAGAGCACACCAATCCACCTCCTATCTTTAGAAACATTATGCATGATGCTGAGATACTATTATACACAGGCTTTGCTAAGTTTATGAAGTTTAGCACTCTGATGAGATTGTATAAGTTGAAAGCTAACAATAGATGGAGCGACAAAAGCTTCACTATATTACTGACTTTGTTGAAAGAAATGCTTCCTGAAGGAAATGAGCTGCCAATCTCAACATACCGGGTAAAGAAATTGTTGTGTCCAATGGGAATGGATGCCAAGAAGATACATGCATGCCCGAATGATTGTGTATTATTGAAGGTTATGTGGCGAGAGAGGTTATGGATTTTTGCAATGACTTTCTGAGTGGTAATAACACTCCTGATAATGTTAAGAATTATGAGGAGGGCAAAGGAATTTGGGATCACGGGTGAAAGTTATCAGCCATGAGCAATTGGAACAAGGTCACTTGTATATTTTACACAACATGGACGAAGTGAGTGTTTATATCGAGGAACATACCAATTTCATCAAGGGACAACATCCTCGAGCAAGTTCAATGTGGCTTGCTAGAGAGCATAACAAGACTTTTACTAAGTGGTTTGAAGATAAAGTCTTACATCAACTATCTCAAACACTAAATGATATTACGGAAACTATCAAATGTGTCACCTTTAAACCAAAACCGAATGTTATGTCTTATGAAGGGTTTGACATTAATGGGTTCACATATTACACAAAGCGCCAAGATGATAAGAGTGTCGTCCAAAACATTGGGGTCACTCTTCAAGCGTCGACTATGTATTTTGCAAGTGCAAAGGATAAGAGTCCACATGAAGCTAAAATGTCATATTATGGTGTCATTAAAGACATATGGGAGTTTGACTACATAGATTTCAAAATTATGCTCTTTAAATTTAATTGGGTTGATAACACCAAAGGAGTTATAGTGGATGAATTGGGTTTCACTTTAGTGAACTTTGAAAAGATTGGCGAGAAGGGTGAACCATTCATATTTGCATCACAGGTGAAACAAATAGTCTATATCGATGATCTTGCAAATGATAAATGGTCGGCTGTTCTTCATGGTAAAAGACAGTTCATTGAAGATCCTATAGATGAAGAAGAGTACTATGATAAGTATGATGACTCCAGTCCATTCTCAGTTGGGTTGCCAACTTCACAAAATATTGAAGCTAATGATGACTTATATGTGCGCGGAGATCACAATGAAGGATTGTTAATTGATAAAAGATCACAGTTTTAGAGGCATGCATGTTTATATTTTTTTATTGAAGCTAAATGTTTGGTTTTTTAATATCAATATCATTTTCTAATTTGATGTTTCATTATCTTCTAGTTAATACAAATGCTAAGCATTGTGGGAGGGTCCTAAGGAACTATAGGACCAATCTCACCTGAGATTACATACGCGATGCTGAGAATAGGTTCTTGATTGATTCCAATTCTAGACATTGATCAGTATTTCACTAACTCTACACTAATAATTTTTGTTTGTATTCTCTTTGAAAAATAAATATAGGAAGAAGGAAGCCACACAACAATGGAACTACTTGGACCCCAAATACTGGGAGGAGTTTGTTACCCAAAGAAAAATAGATGAATTCAAGGTATTAAGCACCACTCCCAATTTAATTAATATACGTTTTTATGTATTCACCTATTCAAGATTAACCTTTAGTGTTACTAAACAAATCAATGTGCTAACTAACTAGGCTATCAACGATGCTCAATGAGCAAGCATCCCACACTAAGGTTATATAGATATATAGGCAGCAAGCCATGAAACAGCAAAAGAAGCCACAATGAAGAGAAGAAGGATACAGATACAATACATAAAGTGCAGCACACACAAGTGCTTTAGATTCATATAAAAACATGACAGACTAACACATATAGTGCATAACAACATCAGTGTCAAATTTACATACAACACTAGCTTAGTGCATATATAGTGGGACTAACGTGACGAGTTAACAGGAGGACAAACAGATTTCACCACGAGTTAACATTGAAGAAGGTCTACTAACCTAAACTGAGCTGAAAAAGTTTATCAGTAGTACCCTAAGGTACAAGTACCATTCATCGAGACAATGACGGTCGTGGAAGCTTAGTGGCCACTAAGCTTCCATGACCGTCATTGTCCCGATGAACGATACTTGTGCCTTAGGCTAGTACTGATAAACTTGTTTAGCTCAGTGTAGGTTAGTAGACCTTCTTCAATGTTAACTCGTGGTGAAATCTGTTTGTCCTCATGTTAACTCGTCACCTTAGTCCCACTATATATGTACTAATCTAGTGTTGTATGTAAATTCGGCGCTGGTGTTGTTATGCACTATATATGTGTTAGTCTGTCATGTTGTTATATGAATCTGAAGCACTTGTGGGTGCTGCACTTTATGTATTGTATGCCGCATTGGACATCGATACTGCATTGGTTGTATGCACTTGTGCGTGCTGCACTTGTTATGCCGCATTGGACATCGATACCCTACATGAGGTATTATATATAGTCTCATTAGTTAGTATGAAATATATCAATCTTATTTTTATATTATTACTTATATATATACATCATTCTCTTTGCAGGTGTTTACACCTGACCATACTATAGGTAAATACTTAAAAGGTGTACATGCTCCATACACGATGGAAGTATTAAATGAAGTAAGAGAAGAATGGGCAAGAGCCATTCAAGCAGTGGGGACTGTAAAATATAATTGGGATGTTGATAGCGATGGTGAATGATATTTTGTAAATGAATATTTCTGAATGTTTGTACATGTCTAAATGTTTATACATGTATTTGAATGTTTCTACATGTGTGAATGTGAGAATTGAATTGATGTCTGAATGTATCAATGTATCTACTTGTGTGAAAAGTATATTTGTTGATTTTACAGATTTGTGGCCTGTTTGTTGGCTGATATCAATGGATGTCGTAAACCTACAGTTTAGAAAACTGAACTGTAGGTTCTCATCCTGCTGACCATCCCCAACAGGCCTGCAAATTTATAAGAAAAAAAAAATTAAAAAATAGACGTCGGTTATTCATAGAACACCGTCATGAAAGGCTTACAACATCAGTTATTGGATAAAACCGCTGCCTAATGTGACAAACAACCCGACCGTGCAGGGAAGTACGATCGTGGTGGGAAATGGCGTCAATTATTAGTATAAACCCGACGCTTATAGTACTAAACATGGCCGTGCAGGGAAGCACAGCCGTGGCGTCTCGACATATGGCATCAATTTTTATTGGAAAACTGACGCAGAAAGTGTCGTAGATGGTGCCGTTTTTGTGGCGCGAACCCTTTTGGCATCGGCATACTATACCTAACCAACGCCTATAGGTGCCCTGCTGGCACGTTTTCGGTGGCGCGAAGCCTTTTGGCATCGGTTATAAAAACTGACGTCGAAGAGTTCGACCTTTAACGGCGCCCACATAGGCGTCGCTTGAGAACTGTCGCTAAAAGGGGTTAAACAATCGACACCAAAGGCGTGTTCTGTAGTAGTGATAGCATCAAACCGTGTACCTAATGCACCTCCGAAGGAAGGTGCATGTTGTTATTACTGGTGCAGTTGATGCTCCATGCACGTTGTTGATGAGCTTGGCACCGTAGGTTGTGGAGGTGGTGGTGGTGGACCTTGTTCTTTCTCCTTTAGCTTGTCTTGTGGGTCCATCTCCACTCCACTGAACTCCATATCCGCTATGGCCTGGGATCCTTGTCCTTTTGGCTCTACCTCTTGTTCTTTGTCAGGTCGCGGGTCAGCTACTACGCCTCCCTCTTTCTCTACCTCTGTCTCCACAGTAGCCAATTCATTGTGTGGCTCAAGAGGTGTGGGTTCTGGAATTCCCACTAGTCCTTCTAGAGGTGGAACCGTGGAGGTGGGTTGTTCTACAGTTTTCGGCCTTTTGGTTGGCGATGTAGTTGTATCTATTGTTTTTTTTTTCTGCACCGCCAACTTCTTCCGTAGCTCTGTGCTATTTTTCTCTTTCAATATAGCTTGGGCACTACTTTCTCTAGCTGTAATTATTGGGTTTGTACTCGTGCTATCCTGCAATGCCCCCGAGCACATCTTTTCGATGTCGTCGTGGGTTGGCCATAGCTTGTGGTTGTCATAGAATGCCATTTTAGGAAGGGGAATGAGTCTTTTTGTCCCACTTTGCCTGAAGTACAGCTTCTCCCCCTTTTGTTCCATAATACCTGTGCTAATAAGGGACTTGATCTCTATTCTTTGTTGTCCATTAGGTATTCTTTATACTTCAGGACTTCTCCTTTGTCCATTAGGTATTCAGCAATTTTTGTTATCTGGCCACCCATGCAGTATGCAGAGTTCCTCTTTGTGTCCCCACCTACTAGTATTGATAAATGCTCGATTAGTATCTTCCTGATATTAACCGACGTTCTATTTATCATGGACCATATTAGGAACAAATATACTTTGCTAATTTTTCCCATTTCTGATCTCGCATAAATTGTGTAGGCAGTGATTTTCTACATTGTGTGAATAAAGCACAAGGTGATTAGTGAGGCCTTGGAGTTCTTTGAGCTGTGCTCCTCCTCTCCAGTCAACTTTTCCAACATCTAGTTGCTTTCATAGGTGACTTCTGCTTTTTTGCTCGGGGCGGTGGAGCAGGTTTTGGCTTGTTCCTCTATCTCTGTAAATATTTTGTTCAGCATCACCTCTTTGATTATGTGAGACTCACCTCCAAGCCTTACTTGTAGTTTATAATCTCTGCCTCCTGCCCTTCTTGTTTGACTACTGGTAGTGACCTTCTTAAGTGAAGACAGAATCTCCACAGTCAGCTTCTTGTAGGACTTCACCTCTGGTGTGCATAAAGTGCGTAAGTTTGCACCTTCTAGGAATTTCACTGTCCTGTTGTAGATTCCCATCTTTTTAAAATCTTCTACTTCCAAGTAACGGGTAGGGTAAAATTCCTTATTTTGGTATATCCAGTCATAGGTAGACTGGTGTATGATGTTCCTTGGCCCGAATTGGGCTTCTTCGAATCATGTCGATGTCTCCCCTATGACTTCCTTGGCTTTGCTTGTCCTTTGTTCCCTTGGCTTCTCAACACCCAGTGGTTTTATTTTTTTGCTGCTCTGGGACCCCTTTGGTGCAGCCTTTCTTTTCTTCACCTAGACTCAGCCCTCCGACTCCTCAGGTTGATACTCAAAGGTCTCTGTGTGCTTAGTTTGTTCTATTTTGTGAGTGGAGTCCTCCATTTCATGTTTCCCAATATTCTTTGATACTGTTCTAGCCTCAGCTGCACCTCAACTCATTTGGCCTCTGGGAGGGAAGTATTCCACTCGAGTGCAGCTATTAAATCCTGCACTATCTTTTCCACCTCCTTTAGGGATGTTGCCTTCTTGAAGATGGGGTCACTGTTCTCTAAAGAAGACATTCTGCAAGGTTTCAATAATGCATTAATTTATAATTGGTTTAATCAGAGACAATCTTATTGCAATTATTTGGGTTTTTATTCAACATTTTTTTAATTATTAAGTTTATTAATATATATAGGGACCGCAACCCAAGGTCTTGTTAGTAAATAAGAGGACACCGCAGTCGCGGTCTCTGAAGGAGGTTGTTGTCATGGTTTACTGAGAAGGGATCACGGTCGCGGTTGTAGCTGCGATCGCAGTCTTCTTCCTTGATTTTGCTAGGTCATGGTTTAGGGGACCGCGACCCGCGGTGGAACCTATAGTTGGAGTTAACACCATAGCCAGGTTAGCATTGATGGACACATTGTGGTCGCATTTGTAGAGGTGATGACCGCGAGCCGTGGTCCTTTTTCATCCGACCGTTCTGATTCCTTTCTCAGTTTGTTTATCTGCCCTTCGCCTTGTCAGCGGGCAGTTGTATCATTATTGATGTTTTTGGGGTTTTTAGCTGTTGTTTATATATTCCTCCATTAGGGTGGTTAGGGTATCAGGAAGGCCACACACAACTGGCGGCGGCACGACTGACAACCGTCGACGGTCGAATTGGAAAAATTGGTCCAGTCGATGGACTAAGACGGTGGTGGATAAAATCGAAGAATCGACGATTTAGAAGTGCAAAAAGGGGTTCTCCTATTACCTTGTTCGATGATTGCAATGGAAGAATCAAAGAAGGAAGGTGCGCGATCGACTTTTCTACAATGGTGGTACGTCAGTCATGTCGGAGCGTAGAACCAGGGTTTATCTTAGACTCGAGAAAGCTAGAAGCGAAAAGAGGCTGAGAGACGAGGGTTTAAGGATATATATACTAATGTAACTGTGATTTGTCGATAAGAGGGAATGACCATGATCACGGTGTATTTGAAGCACAACCGCGATCGTGATCTATTTCCTTGCAAGAGTAACCGTGAGTCGTGGTCTAGGCGTCTGATCATGTCACTGCAGGTCGCGGTCTTGCGTGATGCAAGGCTACACCTCGACCGCGATCCAGACCACAATCAGATCAAAACAAAGGTCATTTCCTGAGTTGAATCATCAATTACTCAAAAGAAGATGGATATGTACATCACTTAAAAGAGTAGAAAACTAATCCAAAAGAAAAGGGAAGAGAAGATAAAGCTTAAGAAAAAATCAAAAACTTCGGTTGCCTCCTAAGAAGTGCTTGCTTTAAAGTCTCTAGCTAGACTTCATAATTCTTCACTCCTTGGGTCCTTCAGCTGGATGTGGCAACTCTTCATTCCTTTTCTCAGGTGGATGATCTGGTTCCTCCAAATTGATCTCAGATCTTCACACAAAAAGCCTAATCTTCGTAAAATCTTTTTACCCTATGGCAATTGACCTTGAAGATTCCAGTTTTCTCTCCCTAAATCTCCATCATTCCTGATGGGTAGATCTTTACCACAGAGAAGGGGCCTGACCACCTTGTTCTAAGCTTTCCAAGGAAGAGCCTAATGCTTTAATTGAAGAGAAGCACTTTGTCTCCATCATGAACATACTTGTTCTTTAGGTGGGCGTCATGCCACACCTTAGTCCTTTGTTTATATATTCTAGCGTTCTCGTAGGCATGCAATCTCAGCTCCTTGAGCTCCATTAGCTGCAGGAATCTTTTATGTCCTGCCTTGATCGCCCAAAGAACTTTATGCTCAGGTTCCCGCGGTAGGTGGCAAGACTTACCATAGATTAATCTGTACGGCATCATGCATATTGGTGTTTTATAAGATGTCCTATAGGCCCAGAGAGCATCGTCAAGCTTCATGGACCAGTCCTTCCGAGTGCGGCTGACCATTTTCTCCAGAATCTGTTTAATCTGCCGATTGGATACCTCTACTTGTCCCAAGGTTTGAGGGTGATATGGTGTATAAACTTTGTGATTTACCCCATACTTTTTTAATAGCACCTCAAACTTATTTTCTTCAAAATGTGATCCCCCATCGCTTATGACAGTGTGAGGCACTCCGAAGCATGGAAAATTGGTTTTCTCGAACAACTTGATCACAGATTTAGAATCGCAATTTTGGGTTGCTACAACCTCTACCCATTTCGACACGTAGTCAACAACCACTAAAATGTACTAATATCCTTTATATGATGGTAAAGGACCCATATAGTCTATTCCCCAAACATCAAAGATTTCTACTTCCACCCAATCGACCATAGGCATCTTGATCCTCTTACTGATATTTCCCGTAAGTTGGCATTCCTTGCAAGCCTCGACAAAAGATGTCGCATCTTTGAACATGGTGGGACAGTAAAACCCAGTTGAAGCACTTTTGTAGTTGTCATTTTGCCACTGTGATGTCCTCCATACGACAAAGAATGGCATTCTTTTAGGATCAATGCAACTTCCTCCTCTATTATACACCTTCAATACAAATAGTTAGAACACCTCTTAAAAAACAATGGGTCGTCCCAATAATAGTTCTTAACATCGGAGAAGAACTTCTTTTTCTGGTTGTACGTTATGTTCGACGGCAGCTGGCCACAAGCTAGATAGTTACAAATATCTACAAACTATGGCAGACTTGGCTCGTCGGACTGAGCCATCAATAGGGCTTCATCAACATAATTGTCGTTCATCGATAACCGATTCACCTCATCAAAAACTATTCTAGACAAGTGGTCTGCGACCACATTTTCTTTTTTCTTTCTTATCAATGATTTCATGATTAAATTCTTATAACAACAGGGCCCACCTTAGCATTCTTGGCTTTGTGTCCTTTTGTATGAGATAGTGTATAGCCCCAATGGTCAGTATATACTTTAACCTTAGCTCCTATAAGGTAGGATCAAAATTTATCAAACGTGAAAACAATCGCTAACATCTCCTTCTCAATAGTGGTGTAGTTCACTTGGGCTTTGTCCAGCGTACGACTGGCATAACATATGACATGGTGCTCCTGGTCTTTCTTCTACCCTAGGACTACACCTATGTCATAGTCACTTGCTTCACACATTATTTCCAAAGGTATCTCCCAGTCTGGAGCTTGCAAGATTGGTGCAGATGTTAAATCCTCTTTTAGGGTCTCAAAAACTTTTGAACACTCATCATCGAACTCAAACACTGTGTCCTTGATCAGCGAATTTGAAAGGGGCTTCAATATCTTTGAGAAGTCCTTGATGAACCTCCTATAATGTCCAACATGACCCAAGAAACTTCTTACTCATGTCGCAGATTTTGGTGGCGGGATTTTGAAGATGGCTTCGATCTTACTCAGATCCACCTCGATGCCTTTCTTGGAGACCTTGTGTCCTGGGACAATGCCACTCTAAATCATAAAGTGGCACTTGTCCCAGTTCAAGACCAAATGTTTCTCTTCGCATCTTTACAGAACCAGGGACAAATTTCTTAGGCAAGCATCAAAATCTTTTCCATAAATAGAGAAGTCATTTATAAACACTTTAACTATATCTTCTAAGAAGTCAGAGAACATGGAAATCATGCAACGCTAGAAAGTTGCTGGAGCATTGCATAAGCCGAACGACATTCTTCTGAAGGGGTATGTACCATAGATGCATGTAAACACCATTTTCTATTGATCGTCTGGGTGTATCGAGACTTGATAGAATCCATAATATCCATCTAAGAAGCATAAGTAATCATGGTGGGCAAGTCTTTCGAGGACTTGATCAATAAATGGTAAGGGAAAATGGTCTTTCTTTGTGGCCGAATTTAGCTTTCTATAATCAATACACATTCTGCAGCCTGTGACAGTTCTAATGGTGACTTCATCACTCTTCTATCCCTTCATCACAGTCATTCCACCCTTCTAAGGTATTACATGAATGGGGCTCACCCAATTGCTATCACTTATTGGGTATATGATTCCCGCATCATGTAGCTTCAATATCTCCTTCTTTACTACTTCCTTCAACATTTAGTTCAATTTCCTTTGAGGTTGCACCAACGATCTTTCCGATTCTTCTAAGTTTATCCTATGCATGAACAGAGTTGGATTCATTCCCTTGATATCCTCAACTGAATATCTAATAACTCTTTCATGCTCCCTCAACTCTTCCAGGAGTCTTTCCCATTGTTCTTCTCTAAGGTTAGCATTGATGATGATGGGATTCCTTCTTTCCTCATCCAGGAACTCATACATCAGCCCTTTTGGTAGTGGCTTTAGTTCCGTCTTTGGCTTTGAAGCTTCTAACTCTTCGTTTGACTGTTCCAAAGAAGCATACTTCACTGTCTCTATCACTTCTTCGTCATCGTTGAGACTTTCTTCACCTTGGTTAACATAATCTAGTATCTCAACCACTTTGGGGTCTTCCATCAAAGGATTTGGGTTGTTCAAGGCCCTCATAAGTGGGTCCACAATGGCTTTCTCTTCTTGAATCTCTTCACAAAATTGCTTATTGATGTCCATGAAGTAGACTGACTCAGAAAGAGATGGCCCCTTCATAGTATCCTTCACTTTGAAGTCAATGTGGTCACTTCCGACTCAGAGGGTTATGACGCCTTCTGTGATATCTATCAGGGCTCTTCCAATAGCTAGAAAAGGTAATCCAAAGATTATTGGACACTTCGGTTCCTCCACAGTATCTATCACAACAATATCACAAGGTATGAAGAATCGTCCCACACAGATCGGGACGTCTTCCACTATACCCAATGGTCTCTTAAAAGTGTGATCAGCTAGTTCTATTCGCATACTTGTCTTTACCATATCAGTCAGTCCCAATATTTGTGCTAAACTCAAGGGCATCAAGCTTATGCTGGCTCCCAAATATGCCAGTCCCTTCCTTTCGACGTTGTCTCCAACACAAAAAGGGATGTTAAAATCCCCTGGGGATTTCTTCTTGGTAGGTAGTTCAGCCTGAACAAACGCACTGGACATGTTTGCCAGGTGTACCATTTTGATATGGTTTCCTCTCCTTCTCTTTGTGATAAGGTCCTTGAAAAACTTAGTGTATGTTGGCATTTCCTCCAAAGCATCCAAAAACAGGACATCTATATGCATTTTCTTTATTGTCTCCATGAACCTTTCATATCTTTTCTTCAGGTGGGCCTTGATAAGCTTGTATGGAAATGGGATTCTTGGTGCATATGGGCTTTTCTTCATAAATATTTTTTCAATGGGATCAGGATCCTTAGCTCCTCCACTTTTCTCACAGCTTTCTTCAACAAGCCTTTCCCTGTCAGTAAACTTCTTAGAAGAAACATCCTTCTCCTGTTGGGGTTCCTCAACTTTTTCTTCTTCTTTGTCGTTTCCCATTCTAGAATTGATAAGCATCCTCCCTAATCGGACGATATCCATTTTTGTAGTCTCCGTGTTTGACAGAATCTTTCTTGAGGGGTTCTTCACTAACTCAGCCAATTGTGTGAGGTGTTGGTCGATCTAGCATTGATGTGTTTGCATATCTACCATCTGGACTTACATAGTTGTTAGGATGCCCGAATTGGTAAGGAAACTTTGCGCCAGTTGGTCCTTCATAGTAGCTTACCTCTTAGAAAAGTTGAACAATTGAGTTACTAAGTCTGACTGGTTGTTATCTTTTCCTTGCCCCTTTCCTTAACCTTGACTCATTCCTTGGCTCGGTCCTGCCCCTTGGCAAGTTTGGTTTCTACCTTGTGCTGAGTAGTTATTCTTATTTGTTTGGTAATTGGTTGTTTGAGTATACGATGCTTGTCCACTCCTCTTTTCAAATGCTGGTGGTGGCTTTTGTGAATTCCCTAGATGGTGTGGATTCTCAACTACATCCTTATTCCCATAGCTGAAACCAGGGTGATCTGGCCTCTTGAAGTTAGCATAGGAAACATTATGCATAGACTCTTCTTCACTTTCACTGTCTTCACTCTCTTCAGGTCTGATGTAGATACAATTATCGACTTCATGTCCTCCTTCACCACAAGTGACACGCTTCATCACCTTTTCGGTGTGCTTCTTTCCTTTTCCCCTCGTATCTTTCAGTTCTTTGACGTCAGTTGCTATTTTTTGGATTTGGATGGTTATAGTTTCTAAAGCCTTGGCTTCCATGGATGGTCCCTCAGATCCTATCTTCTTTGATGTGCCTCTATCATTCCTTTCATAGTCTACTCCTGCTTGAAGCGTAGCCATGTTTTCTATAATCTTCATAGTCCTGCTAGGCTTTTTCCCCAATAACTCACTTCCTATGGCAGCATTCTGAGAAGTCCTCTTTGTATGAGTCATCCCATTATAAAAGGTGGTCACCAGGAATCCATTACGGTAGTTATGATGTGGGCAATCCCTCAAGTATTCTTGGTAACACTCCCATGCCTCGTGCAAGTTTTCTCCTAGCTTTTGTGCAAAAGATGTAATCTTCTGCATGTTACGGATGGTCCTCTCAGTAGGATAAAATTTAGTGACAAAGGCATTTGCGAGGGGTCTCCATCCATCTATAGATTGGTGGGGAAGATTTAGATACCAAGAGAGAGCCTTATCCTCCAAGGAGAAGTTGAAACCCTTGCAGTAAATCACTTCTTATGGGGCACCCCTCATCTTAATGGTGTCACAAATGTTCTTGAAAACATCAAGATGGGGGTACTGATTCTCCCTTGAGTTCCCTTGGAAAGGTTTGTTCTGTATCATAGATATGACATCTGGTTTTAGCTCAAAGTTTGTTGCATTGAAGTTTGGTACAACGATCGAACATCTTGACTCATTGGCCCTTATTGCTGCCAACTCACAAAGGGTCTTCCCTTCCTTATCGTCCTCGCTATCACTATCCCTATAGTTTTGATTCCTCTCAGCTTTGCAGTTATGGTTGTTATTGTTTCTTCTATTCTTGCGACGATGATGAAGCTCCTCGTAGTGACGATCATCTTCACGACGATCATCATCATGTCGCTCTTCGTGTTCTTCCTCTCATTCTTCATATTGATGACTGTCATTGTAACGGCCATCCCTATCTTCATCTGTGCCTGGTGGAGGTGGGTGGTGTTCATTCCTTGCATCCCGCTCGTCTCCTGAGAGGGTAACGTCCACACGAGGCAGCATGGTGAAAAGGAGTAAAGTCGAACAAGTTGCTTCCTCCTGGGTGCCTGAATAGATCATACAGTCGAGTTAGCAAACTGGACGTCTCAAAATGAACTATTTTATAAAAACTCAGGGTAGCAAGCTTAAAGTGACAGTGTTGTCAAGCTTATTGCTAAACTTGAGGCATGCGAGTATAATAAGCGGACTCGGGTTCTTAACAGTGCGATTTTGCATTGTCCCCGGCAACGGTGCAAAAAAGTTCACCGACCTAAATTGTACGTCTAAAATGAGTGGATTCAGAGTAGTCAGACTTTTAAAGAGATAACCTGACTCTCAGGCACCTGCAATGATAAATGGGGTCTGATGTAACGATCGAGGTCGAATACAGGGACAAGATTAGCGGTGTTAAGTGCACAAAATCTAGCACTCGTAAACTCCAGCCAAAGAGGGAATATATGAAAGGCATTCCCAAAGGAACAATAGCACACAAACTAAAGCAGGACAAGAAAAACAAGAATAAGAAGAACAAAAGAAAGAAAAAGAAATGAGAAGAAATAGGTATATGGGAGGAAACCCAGGTTGGGATTCACCTACTAAAGCATCTCACCAAGATGCAACATCATCTCTCTCTCGTGCATACTCTTACTAAGATTACAAGTAACCACCAGAAGCATCTATTCCACTCTTTCTCAATATGAGGATAGATCTAAGTCTAAGGGTAGTCTCTTTCTCAAGATGACCATACATAAACTTCACAACAGAACATATGGTTTTAAAGCCTTAGCATTACAACACTCTCGTGCATTCATACTACTCCATGACACATGATAAAAGTGACTTTACTCTTTCAAGATATAAAAAATCAAACATCACAAGATGGTAGCTAAGCATACAAGTGAAGCATTCAAATAGGTGCATGGAGATAATCTTGATAAGAATATGTATATTCAACAGAAAGAGACAATATACATGTTGGGAGAGCCTTAGTGGCTACTCCCAACCCAAGTTAAGGTGTTTAGCTACTCATGCTTGCAGGAAGCAAAATGACATTACAGAAAGATGGATACATGAAGTCCCATGAAGAGAGGAGGGAAGTACAGTGAGATGGAATAATAGATCTAGAGAGAAGAGATATGATACAACATAGTACTTCTTTATATCTAGATCCAACATGTGGATGGCGTGGACGGTCTTCTTCTCTCAAAGAAGGAGTTTTTAGTCTTCTCTCTCCTTAGCTTCTACCTTTGGAGATCCAAGATGGATGGGATGGTCTGGGACAAATATAGAATGTAGAAGCACTTCATGGTCCTCAGGATCCGATCTATATCTGATCATTAAACAAGACGGGTGGGTGTGCTATTTATAGGCACATTCCACCGACTTAAGCCTAGACTACAGATGTGGTCTTGGTTGGGTGATGGGTAAGACCGCGGTCGTGGTTTTCTCTTTATTCATCTTTTATCGTGGTTGAGCTTAGTTGCGGTCTGGTGACAATCGCGATTGAGGTCTGCTTGTGTGTTTCTTCCGTGCGGTCGAGTTTGAGGTCTTCCCATTCAGTCGTGGTTTGTAAGAATTTATCAGCGACCACGGTCTCCAAACTGGTCGTGGTCTGTGCTGATCACGGTCTGTGTTCACACTACGGCCCCTGATCTGACTGGGGACCCTGGTTCCGATCACGACCATTCTCGAAGTCGATGTTGAGCAGTGACCGTGGTTTGTAAACTAGCTGCAATCCGTCTTTCACGCCTAATGATCTTGATCTCTAGAGAGCTATGAAACTATGATCGTAGTTGAGATATAAGTGGACCACGGTCGCGGTCCTAGTCTGCAACCTGGGTTTTGAATGTACCTGAAACCATGTAAGTGAGGCTTTAATAAAAATGGTAGAAAAATTATGTGAAAAGCTAACAAAATATATACTAAAAATTGTCTAAAGTATATACAAAAAGTATGTAAAACAGAGTGTTATCAGTTAGCCTCTCATAATCTGAAATCAATAGCCTCTTGAAATACATGACTATAAGATCAACCCTAAGACCCTCTTGACTATGCTTGTTCTACATGACACCTAATTCATACTTATGTCCCTTTTATGAGAATGTGTGTTATATCTTGGATCGTGTGGTGACTATGACCCCCTTTTGTGCAATAAAGCCTATTAGATTGTTAATAACATTAAACTTGTGATGAGTGGTAACTCTAATGCTCTATGATCTCCCTCTTGCATATTATGATGTTACATGTAGCTAAGTCCACTAGTGGTGATCTAGTGACACTCATGATTGGATTGTGGTTTTGGTTCCTTAATAGTTATATGAATCCTTCATTGATGCCTTCTCTTCTAATACTTTACAATCCTCTTGGTATGAATGTACCATCTTATCCGTATTTTAGGACCTTATGACCTAGGCCTTATGTGCTAGTTTTGGGAATGCATGTTGATAATGGAATCCTATGATGTCTAGATTTGAGAGCATCCAACTAATCTTGAATGTATTTATTGTGTCCAAATATTTCTGATATGAACCATCCCTTATGCTTGGCTCTTTTTCCTTGATGATACTTGATCTCGATTTCCCTATTATGAGTCTCTGACCCTATAATGTGCATAATGGCCTAAATCATGTAATGTCCATATAAAATGAATGGAACCTCACAATGACTTGAAACTTGAACCACACCTTCATGACATATCATAAATTAAAATAAGATCATCAAGCATGTAATGAACCAACCTTGGAACATAATTTGGCCAAACCCCTAAAAATGAAGTTAGTTAGGTTTAATTATGAGATTCTAATACATGCATGTACTATTATGCCTTATCAGGTGGCTTCTTATGTCTAGATGATCACGAATGAGTTAGGTTATGAAATCTCTATAATCAGGTATGGCCTTTAATAATTATATGACTATGGATTTCTTTCTTGAAATGTGATACATATGTATGCTTGTTTACTTGCTCAAATATTGCCATGTAGTATTCTAGTATGTACTCAATGTTTGTCTTGTATCGTGGTTTTATAACTTACAAACATAATATAAAAACTCCATTATACAATGTTGAAATAGGGTTAGCTCTTGGCAATGGCCTCAAGATCCCTCATGTATAGAAGGGTTAGCTAATCTTAAGCACCCTTACAGATCCTTCCAATGGGAAGTTTATCAAAGGCCATATGAATGCATGATATGATGGTATAATTGGAGTGAAATCACTTAAAACACGGGCTCTCACTTTGATAAGCACTTAAAAAGATATTTTTCTTGCTCGTTTACTTCTGCAAATCTTTTTAAATTATGCAATGCTTATGTTTCACATGTTTTATAGGTTTAGAGATGGCTAGAAGTTGATGGGCTTGGTGTGATGTGTTAGGTGTTCTTATTATAGATCCAAGTATCCATGAGCAGATTGGTAAAATTGTACTCTTGAACATGTAATTGAAAGCTTGTAATAAATAATGTCACTTAAGGATATTTGTTTAATGTTGGGATTATGATTGGTGCTTTTATCTTGTTACTTTGTTCATGTATGATAAGAATTCCATGCTTCACATGTTGTCTTTGGTATTCATTTGGTTCATGGGACTGGGTATCCGGTTCCGTGATAGCCTTAGTCTTAGTTGATAATTTTTATTTCTCTTCTTTTTTGAGGTTTGTCTCCAACCTTTTTAGGTGAAGTGAATATGTGAGTGATTGAGATAGATCAGTAACCTACACATATTTATTGAACCTTAGAGATATCACTGATATGCACATTTTCCACTGTGAGTACTTGTAAGTAGTTTATTATTTTGTTTTTTTCTATATTCCAACCTTTTTGCATGGGTAACTATCTTATTTTTTGAAGAAATATGTAATACTTAGATTGTATTTATTTTTTTGTGACATTTTTGGTTTTTTTAGACATACGTATGGAGTATATTGGAGTTTCAATTCCTTTACATAATAAACATTTAAGGTATTTTCATGTGGGATGTTCCATATATTCAATTGAGTAATGATAGATTTCTCTCTTGGCCTAAAATTTTATCTCTCACAAGTTCCTTTAGGATCCTTACCTTTTCCGAAAGTTCTCTTCATGAGGTTCTTACCCTTGAATCTTCCTATAAAGTTTATGTTAAGATGGGAGAAAGATACATAATCAGATGGGTTACAATTAAAGATCTTGAGATCATAGGACATCATTTGACATTGGGGTGGAATCAAGTAAGAATTATGATCACATATGGAGATGTAGGTATAGTTCTCTTAGTTATCAGTTCCCACATTGATTTCCCCACTATATTCATTTATATCATAAATAATTACTTTTTTTCATACTACAATAAGTAAAAAGAAAAAATGTCTACATTTTATCAGTAGTTTCTTGAGTTGAGTCGCAATATAAGAAGTAAGATGTATTTTCTAAACATATTGAGGAAAACCCTAGGATTGGTGGAACAAACTCTAAAAATATTGAATTTAAATTAGAGTTATCAATAAGAATTACACTGTTCAGAAGATTTAGTGGACAAACCCTTTTCCCCTTTAATTTATGGATAATCATATTTTCAATTGAAGCTCATATGGATTTTATAGATGCTACATTCCTGAGGAAATTTTTTATCTCTTCGATCATTATCATTCAACACCTATGGGTGGCAAAATAAATTCATTTAATATCACCTCTAGATTTATTCATCATGTCTTCTACTGGCTTTTATTGTTTATGTAAATTCCTAGGATTTGAGGTCTTTGATAAAATGATCTTAAAAAGAATGAGTAGACTTCCCATATCACCAGCGTGCATATCATTTTCAGGGAACCCATCACTAAATAATTTTAGCTAAGCTTTCCCAAACCATAGTAGTACTAGGATGGGTGACCAGTTGGGAATTTAATCCTGCCCTATGCGTGAGTGAGGGAAAAGCACACAGTTAAGGATAGTGCCAATTTTAGGGCTAGTCGTCATTCATAAAACTCTACTAGATCCTTGGGAAGTGGGCCTGAGTGTTACAAATGGTATTAGAGCCAAAACCCCTCCAGTAGGTTGGGCCCACAAGGACATGTGGCATGCTAGTCTTAAGTCGTGCGGTCTAAGCATGTTGTAAAGGGTTGTCCACGGTGATGTACCCACTCTTAGCTGGTATTCTGTGATCGGGAGCTCAGTTTCCATGGGCCATTCTAGGTCTACATTGAAATGGACATATATTATGAGGTCGTTTAGTTGAGCCTAAATGAGTATGTCAAGAGTCTAAGTGTGGGAGATTGTAACGTCCCCAAGATTTGAGGCCTCTGATAAAATGATCTTAAGAATAATGATTGGACTACCCATATCACTAAGATGCACCTCTTTTATAGGGAACCCATCACTCAAGAACATTGTGGTTAAGCTTGCACAACCCAGAGTAGTATTAGGATGGGTGACCAGTCTGGAAGTTTATCTTGGCTTACGCATGAGTGAGGACAAAGCATGCATTTAAGTCTAGTGGTGGTTTTAGGGAAATTTGTCATTCCTAAAACTCTACTAGATCCTTGGGAAGTGGGATCGGGTGTTATAGTTTCAATATTCACATGTTTTTGCAAAGGTACATGACCTACTCCAATGGGCCAGAAAATATTCAAGAGGTATGAGATGTCGCTTCAACTATGGCATAAGATAGAGATCTTCCATGTATAAGGAGCGGATAACATGAGTAAATTCCAATGTTCTTATAGATTCACTTATATTCTAATAGCACAAAATTATGTTTTAAAGAGGGTGGAGGCCATGCCATCATTTCTTATGATTTGAAATCAATGTTGAAATTATTTTGAGACATCATTTATGTGCTTTTAACCCCCCCCCAACACCGTAGTAAATAGGGGTTCCCATTTCATAGAGAGGGCCTTTGAGTCACTTCGAAGAAAGTATAACGTCCATTATTGAGTCATGAGACTGTATCAACTATAAATGAGAAGGTACTTGGAGGCCTCCAACCTTTAAATCAATTTCATATTATATAAAACCATTGGAAAGACCTATAATAAAGACCTAGTGCACAATCTCAACAATTCCTTATGTATATACAACAATGCATTCAAGATCACCATTGGCACAACACCACTTCTTTTAATTCATAGAAAGTTATGCCATCTGCATGGAGATGAAGCACAAGGCATGGTAGGTCTGTTAAAAGGCTTAAGTATCATTTGATTGAGGTGGGGAAACATTGGCATGTCCAATAACATGAGCTAAAGGAGAATTGATTGATAATGTATGCTAATGCTTGACAAAGTTTTTGTATTACAGATGCATGCAAAGGAAAGATTTATAGAATGTATCAAAGTTCTAATAAACAACTTAAACTCTGACTATTCTTTAGAAAGATAAACACAATGGGTTTGATTAATACAAAGTATAGAAAATCTACACAAATAGAGTTGTTATAGGGAGCATGAAGACCTAATAGTTCAATATTAATAAATTATGTTTCAGACACTATCGTACCATGAACAAAATGACTACAATTCATGGAATGTAACTAAAGATATTACTCTATTTAAAGGGTTTTCTTTTGTATGATCAATTAAAAGTAAAAAAGGTGCTTGTTGTAAGGAAACCAAGTAGCTCATTCATTTTTAAATTTTATTTTTACCTTGTTTAATTAAATTACATGTTATATATGCATTCTTGTTTTCATATTGCATGTTAGATCAATCTACTTAATTTAAAATTTTGGGTTGGCCGTAGTTATAAGTAAACAAGAAAATAGATTCAGGACAACTAGTTGATTGGCTAAACAAACTATCAAGTAGAAACAAGTAAAGTGAATAGCCCAAGTGTAGACACAATCAGACAATCGAATAGACCTCAATAGGGATTACTAGCACCTAATTTGTGGTTTAATATTTTTCTTGATAAAAAACTAGCTGATCAGCTAGTCATAAAGGAGAGTAAGGGCAAGATCTAACACCAGCTAGAAAATTGGTTAATACATGTAGCTATCAATTGTTCTCAAGAATAATTTGTTGATCCTCCAGTTGGTGATGTATTGGATAGACATTTAAGCAACTAGACACTTGGATATTAAACAATTAGAGTTGATCATTGATATTAGAACCTGCTACCTACAAAGTGCCTCAACTAGCTGACAATTATATATTGGATAGCAATCATTAAGTAGAAAGGCAATTGATCCCTTCACTTTGCTCATTTATATTCAATATACTCCCCTCTCAATATTCTCTAGTGACTGACTACCCTTCACCAACCACACCCAAAAATTACTTCACCATGGTTTCTCATTTCACAATCATCACAACTATATTTCTCACCCTAATTACCAACTTCCCACTTCAATTGCATCCCATCCATCTCTACTCTTACTCCCTAAATGAAACCTAGTTTACATATCTAGGGGTGGTTATCCCCCTCCTTTTTCACCCCAAATATTTATCTCCTATCATTTTTTCCACCATTTTCTATCCTAATATGATTTCCATCAACTCTTGCATCTCTTTCACCCCCGCCTCATGCCTAAAACCTATCCTTGAGGTGAATGATGGACCAATACTATACAACTATAGGAATGTCATGCATCAAGAAAGTGGTCATCTTTAGTTATGACAAGGACCAAGAAAAGGCAATGCCCTCACTCACTCAAATTCGGTTCAAATGCTTGCTCTGGAAAACTAGCTGCCAAAGAGCTCGTTCCATAAAGAGCCATTGATGACAAGGTCACATCCTGTAGGAGTTGAAAGTCATAAAAACTACCAAATTTGGCCTCATATTATGAAATTGGCCTAGAAATGGAAGAAGATATTTATAGTTTAAGTTAGTGATTTTTCATGGTGGATTTGAAGGAAGAGAAGACTCATGTCAATCAAGCAAGTAGAGAACTATACCATTCTTATTCACATCCTATGAATGCATCACACGACAAGTAGCAATACCACAATATCACATGAAACCACTTTATATACAATATAAGGTCAAACACTAAAACATGTATAAAGACAAATTTGTGAAAATGGAGAGCATTGGGTTTGATTGGATCAATATACATTTTTTGACACTTTAACAGGGTTGGGTATCCAAGTGTGCATTGGAATGGTACTACATTCCACAAATCTAACACAATTTGTCTATATTATCACCCTATCTATTTCCCACTTAATCCTGAATTTATAAACTCCTTAAGAGCTTATTGCATGAATATGACACTCATATAGCGTGCATGTAAAACACATGTGCATGTGTTGTGGAATATAGACCAAAGAGGTCTGAGTTATCGGACTTAGGGAATCTGTCACCATGGACTACTACTAACTAAAATGCAATCAACTAGGTCAAAAAAGGAGATTATTGTGATTGTGAAACCAAAGATATGAATGGATAAAACTAAATTGAAGTGGTTGTATGAAGAATGTTATGGATTTCCCTGAACTTGTAGTTTCACCACGACACATAATGCAACTGAATTCTCTTCATCTAAAATTGATCACGCTTATTCTCAGCTAAAGGCAATTACATGCTCCTATAGCATAATGCACTACTCAGATTAAGACAAACTCCACTTCAATAGTAGTTTAGGAACTTAAAAGTGACTAATCAAATCCCTATTGGCTATTTTTCATAATTGTTAGCCCTATCCCGAAGCACGTTATTATCCATGTGAATTTATGATTGTTGTAAAGTATAGTCCCTCTCCCAAAGTAACTAGAAGCCAAATACTATGTTTATGCTGACCAGGCATACAAAAATCACTGATAATATCATAAAATCAAGTTCAAGAAAAAGGAATATATATTATAGAATCATCAAATTTGATTACAATAATGTATCAGGCTACTCCTAGTCCTAGGGAAAAGAGGGGTTTAGCCCCACATATTTGTCATCATATCACAACAAGAAGAGAAAGAGTAAGGAGAATTAAAGTATCAAAAAATTGATTGAAAAGTTCATGCAGATGTGGACTCCATGATCCCTTCTGATCAACATCATGATTAGTAGCTTTATAGCTACAAGTCTACCCTCATGAAGTGCTTGAATCATCCAATAGCCAAAAATCTCCTCTGTCAATGCTCTCTTGGGCTCTGTATACACAACATAAATGATAATCCTTTTTTGTCCACCCTTGTTAGGTCATAGGTGAGGCCTAACCCTTGCTTAAATTGCATCCATGAGATCTGACTTAACTTTTGATCTACATTAATTAAATTGACTCGATACCACTGACAAGGTGTCTATAGCACTGACTTAGCAGACCTTTTTGCCTTCTCACTCTGCATTGCTACTATCAACAGACACATCGACATCACCAACTTGGATCTCGTTGATGTATAAAGGTTGAATTTGGTACTACTAACAATGTTGTCCATAGTAGCAATGAAATTAAGTTTCATCTTTGATATTCTCTGAACTTTCAGTTGTTGCCACCGAGTTTCTTTTTCAATGGAACTGATTTGACTCTCTATAGCGCTGAGTTATTCATTGCTAGCACCGATGCTCGTCTACTTTTTCTATTCTAGGGCATAAGGTGTTGAAATCACTGATTGGGATGTTGCACTAAAAGTGGATACACATATGCAGTGTTTGTTAAGATGTCCTTCAAGTTCTGCTGCAATGGAGAAGTAAGAATAAGAAAACTTTCCCCTTGTGTAGCAAGGGGTTGATGGAGGGGTATAAAAAAATGAATCAAAGTCATGGACACATCATTGTCTTCTCAATTTGGTTTAAACAAATAGAAAACGCAACATCAAGTGAGGTCCTCTACCGCCAACCTACCAGTATTTTGCAAAGAGAAGCCTAAATCTAGTCACTAGTTATTATGCCATCTAGAAGGGTGAAATCCTTTGACCTAGGAAATTATATGGGTAGATTCTCCTTTTTGTGATATAAGCTTATAAGAGGGTTAGGATTCCTTTCTAGGAGTTGGATCCATTATACTTACATTGATTCTTGTAAGGTACTTGGGATCATAGATCCTTCCTTTCTATCAAGGGATAAAATTGAGATCAAATGGATGATAACACTCTATTTTATATACTTTTTGTATATACTTTACACCACTTTTAGTATATCTTTTGTTAGCATTTCACATAATTTTTCTTCCCTTTTGACTAAAGCCTCACTTACATGGTTTCAGGTACATTCACAACCCAGGTCACGTACCACGACCGCAATCGCAGTCCACTTATATCTCAACCACGACAACGATTTTAGAACTCTCTAGAGATCAAGATCATCAGACATAAAAGACGGATCACGGCTAGTTTACATACCACAATCACTACTTAGCCTCGACTTTGAGAATGGTCGTGCTCGGAAATAGGGTCCCCAGTCAGATTAGGGGCCGCGATGTGAACATGGAATGTGATCAACACAGACTGTGACCAGTTTGGAGACCACAATCACTGATGGATTCTTGCAAACTATGACCGAATGGGAAGAACTCGACCTCGACCACCCAGAAGCAATGAACAAGAAGACCTCATCGTGATCGTCACCAGACCATGACTAAGCTCAACTGCGATGAAAGATGAATAAAGAGAAGACTGTGACCGCGGTATCACACCTCACCCAACTAGGACCGTTACTGCAGTCTAGGCTTAAGTTAGTGGAATGTGCCAATAAATAGTACACCCACCCATCTTGTCAAATGATTAGACATAGATCTGATCTCGAGGACCATGAAGTGTTGTTGCATTCTAGATTCATCCCAGACCATCCCATCCACCAGTCTTGGATCTCCAAAGGGGGAAGCTGAGGAGAGAGAAGACCGAAGACTCCTTCTTTGAGAGAAGAAGACCGTCCACGCCATCCATGTGTTAGATCCAGATCTGAAGAAGTATTATGTTGTATCACGTCTCTTCTCTCTAGATCTATCATTCCATCTCACTGTACTTCCCTCCTCTCTTTGTGGGACTTCATGTATCCATCTTTCTATAACGACATTATCCTGTCTACAAGCATGAGCGGCTAAACACCTTAACTCAGGTTGGGAGTAGCCAATAAGGCTCTCCCAACATGTATATTGTCTCTTTCTGTTGAATATACATATTCTTATCAAGATTATCTCCATGCATCTATTTTAATGCTTCACTTGTATGCTTAGCTACCATCTTGTGATGTTTGATTGTTGATATCTTGAAAGAGTAATATCTCTTCTATCATGTGTCATGGAGTAGTATGAATGCACGAGAGTGTTGTAATGCTAAGGCTGTAAAACCATATGTTCTGTTGCAAAGTTTACATGTGGTCATCTTGAGAGAGAGACTACCCTTAGACTTAGATCTATCCTCATCTTGAGAAAGAGTGGAATAGATGCTTTTGGTGGTTGCTTGTAATCTTAGTAAGAGTATGTAAGAGAGAGATGATGTTGCATGTTGGTGAGATGCTTTAGTAGGTGAATCCCAACCCGAGTTTCCTCCCATATATCTGTTTCTTCTCATTTTTGTTGCTTTCTTTTGTACTTGTTATTCTTGTTTTTCTTGTCCTTCTTTAGTTTGTGTGCTATCGTTCCTTAGGGAACACCTTTTATATATACCCTCTTCGACTGGAGTATATGAGTGTTGGATTCTATGCGCTTAACACTACCAACCTTGTCCCTGTGTTCAATCTCGATCGTTACATCAGACCTCGTTTATCGTTACGGGGGCCTGATAGTCAGGTTTTCTCTTTAAAAGTCTGACTATTCTGAATCCACTCCTTTTGGACATACGATTTAGGCAGGTCAATGGAGTGAATCTATTGGGAGACAAAGATCATAGTCATGTTAAGTGGATATTGTGAAGGAATGTTGGTATGAATTGTTGAATGAATCTTGAGGGTTTTGCTAAGCGTGTTGAACTAATTTTAGGTTTTTAACATGTTTTCTATATTTTTGATTAAACTCAAGTATGAGGTACTCGACACTTTCTTAGTAAGGAATTATATGGACTTGAATTTGAGGTAGTTCAAGCTTCAAGGGTTTTTATAAAGTTTAGCATGACTCAAATTTAGAATCAAAGATGGTGATCATAGGTAGTTTCTTGATGTGGTCTAGTTTTTCATCCGATGAGAGTTTTAATTTGATCTTGTACTCTAGTTCTTCATTGATGGTGTATGTTGATAGAAACCACATCTTCTAGTATTTATATTCCATGGTTTTTTATTATCATAGAAGATTTTGTTTGTATCAACGTGGCGTAGGATCCATTTATTGATAATGAAGGTTGATGCTTGATGCATGAATGAAATGACGATAGTGAGTCCATAGTTGAATCATTGAGTATGCATTCCTTGATTTGAAATGCAAGACAAGTATATTAGATGATTGGTTGATTGAGTTCAAAAGTGGCCACTTTTGAGGAATTTTGCGTTCCATCGGTCATTGAGTTCGTACTAAACATATGTGCAAACTAAAGGTGGAAGGGCTTTGTTAATGGGTCTTACTACTAGGTGCATACTTAGTGGTGAAAGTACATGTACCACTTCATATGTAAGTGTTTTGGCATACAAAAAAATCAATGTGGCATACATAAAATGCCACATCTAGGTATGGGGCTTTGAAATAGAGTGCATAATTATGTAGTTTTATAATTTCCTCATGTATAACAAGGGTAAAATTCTACCAAAACATGTGAATTAAGAAAGTACAATTTTTTTTTCCATTGTGTGGAATGGGACTGATATTAGCATTCTTTAATTGTTTTCACATTTTTAGGTGAAGGGAGAAATAAAGATAAAAAAATAAAAAGGAAATTTACCCTTGCTTTGCTAGGGGTTAATGGAGATGAAAAGATTTAACAAAATAGTCTTGACTTTGCGGGTGTCTAGGATATCCATCCTTACAACAAACTCATATAAGATTTCCTTAAGGGTCAGTCGATGGGGCTATTAACATTAGAATGCTTATTCTTGTGCAGATATAGCATTGTTTATTCATCCTCTCATGGATGAATACTGGTGTGTTTTACTTAAGTGAGTCGCATTATGTAGATGTCTTAATAAAAGGTAAGGTTCCCTTGTAAGAAATCAGGTTCACTCTACATCCATTCATTTTTGTGGATGATTGGAATCCTCTATCAATCCTCATTTTCTAGGGCCTCAAACACAATTGATAATCAATCCAAAAATAAACATTATGGAATGTTCCTCATCATGGATTATGAAAGGAGGAAAGTGGTTGTTGATAAATAACTTTTTTGTGATAATATGTCAAGAGATGTTTCATATCTTATTATTTATATAAAGCTATAGGTTATCCATTAATTTTAAATTTGTACTTCAATGTGATTTGAGGTTGTAAGATGAGTCATGCAAGCATACTTATGGGATTCGAAGTAGGTTTTTGCTCCTTATTTTCGTAGGGGGGCCTACACGTATGTCTTAGAAGATTGAAGTATTTCATGATTCTAGAGCTTATAGGATATTACAACACCAAACACATGATTAGAAATTCAAGGTAGATCTACCATCAACTCTTAGTGTTTTTAATTATTTTCATCAAGATCAAGCATTTAGGCATGATTTGTCTATAGTTTTCACGCATAATATATTAGAAAGGTTCAAACTAGAGTCCATGGCCTAATAATATTTTAGGTACATGAATTCACCAAGATCATAAACTTGTGAAGCTTTGGAATATCTTTATTTTTTTAAAATACCAAAAGGCTTATATTATTACATGTTTGGGTTTTTATTTAAATTACCAAAAGCCAAAATTTCAGTAGCATTTGATACTATCATGGGTTCTAAATGAGTCTTTACAAATATTTCAAAAGTTTGAAAGCATCTCAATGATATATTGGGTTTTGAAGAACAATTTTGTATAGATGAATAACCTTATGAAGATTTGATGTAGATTTGTTTCCCAAAACATTTTACAAAGGGTTCAAAAGTTCAGTGGAAATTGGATGTTATCTTGGGTTCTGTAAAAGGGACTTACAATTGTATCATATGTTTGGAAACATTTTGATTTTATCTGGGGTTTTTAATAAAAAGTGGTTTACTAAAAGTTTGAATGTTTTATCAGCAGATTGACACTATCTTTAATTTATAAAAAGAGATTTCTTATGCATCTTGTGTTATTCAGTAAAGAAGTATTCTCAAAGTTTATACACATGAGTTCAACAAATATATTGCCACCTCAGATGCACTTGTACCTACAATAGGTGAAATGGGTGTCCTTAGATCTTGTAGGTGTGCAATACACATTTTACACATATTTCCATGTTTACCATGCTAGAGTACAACTCTCACTATACCTCCTTATCAAGGTGACCCCCATCAATGATTAATGCAAGGTATTGGATACAGTCGAGACTAAGGATAACCCACTTGAGGGGCCCTTTCAATAGTGATGTCTTGGCATCTTTTGAGTTGTACATAATGAGTATAGCACTTTCACACTTGGAACTGTATGATGAGGGCCTGAAGTGCTATGTGTTGAACTAAAGAACCCAATACTTAGTTTACTCAACTATAAATCAATGCTAAGGGATTTATAATCATGGGTTATTATACAAAAAAATATCAACATAACTTCCTAAAAGAATTTTTTTAAGAAAACATCCTTCAAATCAACAATATAAACATCAAAGCATTGGGTCATACATAAATTTCTTACAAGACACATTTCATTCCATTTTTTTCATCTATAGGTTGCATGGATGGAATTACTCTTGGCATATACTTAAGATTCCCTTTTTCATTAAATTCTTTTTCTTTATATATATATATATATATATATATATATTGTTGGCTTTTTTTATATGCCGCATTCTTTATTTCAATTATTCATATATTTTAAACTTTTGTTATTAATGTGTGAATTGAGTGATTTGATAATGGAAGTTAGAAAAGATCCATGACAAATAATGTTTGACTAATCATACTACTCAAGCCACAATAATGAGGATATTTAGACTAGTATACTATATTGTTAATCACTTTATCCATCACTAATGTAGTATGGTGCCTACATGGTCATTATCATATAGATTTGTTGAAAAATTATTGAAGTTGTATTCATATAATGTTTTTAGAAAATCATGGTACCAAAAAAAAGGTTTAAGGACTTATAAATAAACATGGATTCAAACTCACGAACCACCCCTCACAGAAGAGGCTAGTCCATACCATACTAGGTCTGGTGGAACATTGCATTCCACAAATACCACTGGGAGGAAATATCCTATTTCAGTACAACTGGATGCCCATCCTTACACAATTGGTTTAGGAAACTATCATGGATTTACAAACACATCCCCATTCCTATATATATAATTTATGTGAAGGGGAGAATGTACCCTTTCTTGAGCGGCTCAAACACACATAGATATATGTAATTATACAAGTAAAGACTTAAATTCCATAATATAACCAAAAATGTCTTAAAACATAAAATGAAATGGAACAAAAAAATCATCATTTATCATAGAAAGAACAATGCTATAGAAGAATAAAGGTTGCAACCAATCACAATCAATAAAATTCATCATGGAGTTCTCAATTGTTGTAGCCTGATCATGTCCAGTAGGTATAATATTCATCTTCTAGAAGAATCTAAATCATGAAAACTAATAAACAATCAAGGTGATCACATTTATATAGCATGAAAAGATATAAAATCATGGCCTTATCAATAATGTATGATCATGTAATAAAGATAAGACAAAGATCCAAAAAACTTTAAAAAAATCAAAGTAAACCATAGCTTAGTTAAATTTTTATCTTTCATCTATAATATTGGCACACAAGATTGGGCACTTCTTAACACAAATATGGTGTGTGGAAGGTATCAATACAAGGGTTGCCACATAGCCATTTCTCAAGTACCTATTCAATATGGAGTAAGAATCCATATGTGATGGAGTGGAATTTTGGAGTCCTTGATCATCCAATTACATAAGTGAAATCATAAGGTTGAATAATATTGAGAGTTCCAAGGTTTTGACAAAGTTGGAATGTTGATTGAGATTTACATAATGATTAAGATTTCTCTTTTAATGCCTTTTGAAGAATGTAATTAGATAGTCTAATAGATGAGTTTGGTCACCAAATTGTAGTAGAATGTACCTTAAAAGGTAGAGAAGATATGGTTAAAATTTGGTGGCATTTGGAGGTTCCTAGAGGAAGTTATTTGAGGTTTAATTTTAGGGAAATAATGTGAATTTCTTGTGTTGATTAGCCTAAGTTGTTGATTATAATAGGTGTCACGCGCCCCCTTATTTAAGCTGGGTCCGTGTGGCCAAATCCTAGCCCTAGAAATCTGATCTAGCGGCAGTGCCCCTTGACTTGAGTGACCCGCGGATCTGGTCTCATGAAGGACCTGTTGTAGCCGTTGGATGTAGATCGGATGGCCCTGAGATCATCTCCAAGCTCCGGCTTTGGAGGAGTCATGGAGCAGTGAGACGAGCAACCATCCACGCAACCACGATCTCTGATAGTGGGGTGATTGGAGTGGGAAACTGGTTGGTTGGCCTCGTCTAAGCGAGTACTTCCGTCCTGACCCTAATAGCACATCCTTTGGTGAAGTAGACAGAGAGAATGAGCCCCAGTCTGGCGTTGTCTCACCACATCCGCGAACAGGTGGTAGCCATGAGTAGAGAAGGGAGCTAGAAGGTGGTTCGGAAGAGGGCGAGGAGGGGATGATGTTCCCATTAGTAATCTGAACCCAACAGTTTACCTCATTTTCCTTTCTTGTACGTTGTCCATGGCTAACGAGGTGAAGGCTTCTGGGGATGAAGATAGTTTCGGAAGGCATAGTGGAGAACTCCTCCAATTCTTTCTACTGACCAAGATGAGTTGTTTAGGCCTTGGCGAAGCTCCAAGAGTTATCTCGGAAGGGTTTGGACGCATGAGACCCATTCCCCTTTTTTTGGCTCCGTCGCAGCAGATGTGAGCGGCGGCGGCCTTACGGAGAATGAGCTCCATAGCCGCATCCTAGAGCTATAGCCACCACGGAGGTCCAGAACAGGTAGCCGAACTTGATGCTATCCTTAGGAGGCGGTTTTTCCGCTTGTTTTCTTGTTCTGGAGTAGCCTAGTCGCAGCGGCGGTGAGGAGGTCGGAGCTCCCATCAATCCATAGCTCCACAGACGAAGCTCTGAAGCCGAGTGGCCGTGGAGGTCACTTCAAGGTGCTCGAACGTGATGGCGGCGTGAGGAGCTCACGAAGAAAACTTGATCTTTGTGGATTCCTCACCGGAGTTGGGCGGCTCGGCGGCGCCCTGCCACAACAGGGGATCGGGTTGCGGGTGCCCTGGGCATCCTGTCGTTCACGCGAGAGAAGGCGATCCAAGCCCAAAGGTGAACTGGGTCCAGGCACGAACCGGCTGGGTTGAAGCTGAACCGGGTCGAAGCCAGCTAAACCGGACAGATCAGGAAATGAGTCGCGCCACTTGAGACCGGCCATCACAGGGGAGCTCCCTACCACGTGGCAAGGCCGGATTGGCCGAGTAAGGTAATTATCTCACAAATGCTCAGATATTCAATAATCCATAGAAATTAGTACAAATATCGGAAAAATACAAACAAGGTACCAAAACGTTCAGAAAAATGAGTAGAATACAATGGAAGCATAATATCAGACTTTTGAAGAACTAATATCAGTGATATCATGTAATATGTCTAATGTTTATTTGATATATAATAAATATCAAATAGTGACCTAAAATTATGAGATCTTGATTATAAATCATAAATCATGTTTTTAGTCCATATAAGGTCAGTAATCATGATGTGATGCACGAAATTATGTAATTTGCTTCATATAGCCAATTAGGGCTAATAACCCTAATTAATATGCAATAAATGCACCCATGCTCAATAAATGATGACATTTACAGAGTAAGCTCATATCAGTATTTGGAACCTCAGTTTTAATTATGAGATCATAATGATGAACATAATCCATGTTATATGTAGATGATCCTTAATACAAGTTATGAAACCCTAATTTAGGTTAATGATGTAACCTAGGGTTAATATGTGCACATAATCATATGTAACCAGATAATCAGATTAGGTACCCTAATCTGGAATATAAGATCAGTAACCTAATTACAAGATGATAAGACAAGTGATAAAGTACATATACTAATGAGATAAGAGAAACCCTAATGGACACGATAGGGTTAAAATGAGATGCAAGATGATGTGAATCTGATGATAATACATGGTCTTGTCTTAATCAGGTTTAATAAAGGATATAGTTGATATCAGGGATATGTGATGATTAGGTTTCTCTTGATCAAGGTACGCTATTACCTCTTACTTGGCTTATTATACAATATGCTTGTGTTATATGAGTAGTAAAATACTTGGCATATGGTATTGATTGAAATGATTGTTCTGGTATGATATGTTGCATGCTTTTCCATACTTATTGCTATGAACACATGAAACATAAGATATCTGGTCCATCATATGATAGCACTAAACTCTTTGGTAGTAGATCACATGTGTTAGATCTCAAACTCTTTGGTAGTAGATCACACGTAAAATGATCTCAAACTCTTTGGTAGTAGATCATAAGGCCTGAAAAGCATCAAAGCCCTAGCGGCAGATGTACGAGATATATGATGGAAATATGTTTAAAATATGTGTTCTCTTTTGTCAATGAATATCCTCGTGCAAGTATATGCTTTTCTTATATTCTTCTATTACTGCCAAGTATTAGTTTTATCTTATTGCCAAGATATGATGAGAGGTATATAAAAGACACGTAGGCGTACTCAGTACAATATTCATGAAATATTGTGCTGACGTGTACCGCATGTAATCTTTTGTAAAGACCCAAACAAAAAGTCTCTACTAAAAACATGATAAACAAAATCATCAATTGGATAGCAGCGGAAATTTAAAACTTGACATTATTCAAAAATGTATAAAGAGTACATTATAGAATTTCCCCAAATGGGAGTACAACTTTATACAAGCAACTACAAGGATCTAGGTAGAGGAAGACTTAGACTAATGCAACATTGTCTCCAAACAAACTACTATATAACATAAAAGCAACTATGATCATAAACTATATGTTCTTCATCTTTCTTCTTATCCTATCCTTAGCTTTGGGTTCACCAAGCTTCCATGCGCACTCTGATTCCTATCCTGGATGGTTGGGGTCATCCAGCAAGAGAAGGATAAACAAGGTATGTGTCAATCAAAAGGAATAGGACAAATAATAATAAAAAGCTTTGCAATATAAAAGATTCTCCACAAGAAGAGATTTCCAAAGAAATGAGACCAATATATGAATATGAGAGAGAGAAACTGCCACATTTAAACATCAACAATTATCACATTTGCATGAATATAAATTATGACTCAACGTCCTCTCAATGTAGGGTGAGGCACCTACCGGACCTCACCTATGGCAGGGGGACTAAAACCCCAGTGCCTAAAAAGTGGCAGGGGGAATAAAACCCCAGTGCCTAATATATAAAATGGCAGGGGGACTAAAACCCCAGTGCCCGGCAGGAGGACTAAAACCTCAGTGCCCTGTGGGTGGTTTGTACTCATGTACGCTACATTGTCAATTGGCCAATAACTATATCATGCATAATCATTCACTTGGCAGCATAGTGAAAGTATAACAAGATGCAACAAGCATTGGGAATAAAACCCAAATAAATAAATAAATGGCCATCATAGGCAACAACAATATCCAAGAACTCCAACAAGTAAAGGAGCCAACAAGGAACAACATTATACAATGTTTCCAAATATCTCAAAAGGATGAGCCACATAGTTAATAATAAGATTCAGCATTTCCAAGTAAAGGAGGCAACATATGTAGAAGAATGATTCACATGATTCAAATGATTAAGCCACAATGGCATAAACTAAGTAAAGTGCCAATAAATGTAAATAGAAGGATAACAAGGCTAGCACAATAATGAGTGGGGTTGGATAAAAGCCCAACTGAGAGTAGGTGTTTTGCACATTTATCATCACATATATGAATAGAGTCCACATACTAGAATAGGATGCACATACAAAATAGGGCTCACATACCTGTTCTAGATTCATTACCATTACTTTCACCAAGTTGATTGTATCACCATTCCATTTTTCCCTAGTTGCAAACATTACACATGTATTAGGTTACTTAAAGGTACTTTAAGTGTAAAATATCCATATTTAAAAACCATGGGTAAAGGCTTTGGATTTTGGTTCTGAAAATAGGTCCAAACGATCCCTAATAATTTTCTACTCGAGAAAACATATTTTATTGTCAAAAACAGAGTTAAAACACTATTATTATCATTTTACATCACTTTATACATTTAAATTAAGGTTTGAATTAATTATCAGGCTTATGATGGAAAACAGCGTTCAAAACTTAAAAATTAGAATTCTACATGTTTTTAGCTTTCCAACGAGTATTTATTTGTAATTTTCTGACAACCGAGTGATTTACTATGAATTAAACAAAATGGACCAATCAGAATAATTAAAATACCATTGGGAAAAAGATGACCGATATGCCCCTAGCGTTAAAGCAGCAAGGATGGGGCGCGCGAGGGTAAAACCGTAAAAAGCCTGAGCGTCTTCTTCTTCCTCACGAGCCAGCCATGGCCGTGAGAGAGCAACTTGCCCATTTGGGCGTTTCCACGTTTCTTAACCAAAATCGTCGTGCAGGTACTCGAAACGAAGGTATTCGAACGAGGAACTCACCTAGACAGTTGATTTCGATGCAAAAGCATCCTAGAAGATGGGAGGAGCTCCGCAAGGTCTGCTGCAAAATCTCCACGTCGGCGGCCAAATGTACGTCCGTAGGCGAAATCGATGGTTTAGGCGAGTTTCTAAGGGTCCGAAGAAGGCGTGTAGGGGTTCTTTATAGTCGAGGTCAGGTATGGAGGCGTTTCGGAGGTGGTCGTGAGAGAGCCCGACCGGCGGCTGTTGTCGTTCCGGCTACGGTGTGTCTCACTAGTCGAGTGAGAGCTCAAACGATTCGGGGGATCGCTACGAACCTGTAGGCGAAGAGATCTCGTAAAACGGTCGCGAAACGTCCGAGAACGGAGCTGAGGAGCGGAGCTCGTTACTCATGTAACGGCTGGAGGTGGAAGACAAGCTCTAGGCCGTTAGATCGGGGTCGGGGCTCGCCTGAGCCACTGGATCGGAGTCCACGATGGACCCGAGCGGCCCTGTCACGCGTGACAGACATTTAAGCCAAACTTTGGCTTAAATGATGTGCATAGCTATTAAATCGATGGCTATAATGTCACATTTTAATGAAAACTTGTTTATTGCATTTGGAAGGTCAAATGAACTCCAAATGACCCCAAATTTTAACCCTACGTTTCTAATGACGTCTAGATTCATGCTATACACTTAGATTTGCGTTTTACCCAACCTTTGGCATCCAAATATTTATTTTTATCATTAAAGCATATTTTAATATAATGCTAGAGAAATAAATTATGTGTTGCTTTTATAAGCAACCCTTGGTTCCCAAATTCGAGATTTGGAGTCCAAGAGTCCTCCACTCACTTATTACATGTATTTTCAATCTTAATTAGTCCATAATATGAGTGAGGTGTGAAGGTGGGTTATTTATTCACCATTTTAATTTACACTTTATTAAAAGTATATAAAATCATTTTGAGGGGTCAAATGAATTCCAAAAATCACCAAATTTGAACCACATGCTCATATTAACATTTAGAACGATTATATATAATTAGATTCTCGTTTAAAGCATAATAAGGCCCTTAATAAATACATAGATCATAAAAGAGTATAATAACACATTAAAATCAAGGAATTATATGAAAAAGCTATTAATGAGAAACATGTGAGTAAACTCGAGATATAAAACATATTAGGATACAAATACTCATTACTTAACAAAATAACATATTATTATGAACTAAAATCATATTTCGAGGAGAGAGAAACAATAAAGGTTAATATACACATATATGAACTCAAATACACATTATTAATAACATATTTATCCCAAAAAGCTCCAAATAAATATAATATACTATATTATCCCATTAAAGACAAAATTACAACATTAACCCTAACTTATCTCCTAATGTGGGTTATTTGTGCAAACACCCCTCAATTTACATAAAAGAGGGTAAATAGTGATTTCAACATCAAATTGTGCTCAAATTGCACAAGGTGTACAAAAATGATCCAGAAGGATGGGAAATTTATAGAAAAGGTCCAAATGGACTCGAAGGTCAAGAAAAGCTCAAAAGTGGGTAAATTGCAGGGAAGACCCTGAGATTCAGTATGTTACAGCACACCACCCCTTAAAGAGGATTTCGTCCCCGAAATCACAACAAGAGGAAAGAGAGGGTGAGTGTGTAACATCCCAACCATAAACAACTAGGTTATAACCCTTACTCTAGGGCACATCACAAAATCTACATAAGTCAGGTATTACTAAGGTTTCCACCAAACCTATAGCCTTATATCAAACTCAACATAACCAACATCTTGATGCATAAACTCTATCATAAAAAGGCAGCATATCTATTATACTAACACTTGTGCCATATTTTATTACATCTTAACATCTGAATATGTGTATTATGGGTATCTCCCTCATTAAGGGTTTTAAGCACAATTAGGGTTTACTAAGCCATTACAACATATACTAAACCATTCCTAACCACACTAATGTATTAGGTCAAAACCTAAATAACTCAACATTATTACCCAACAACTACATCATGTGAGATTATGCCATCTAATATCATCCAACCAATTATTACCCTAATAACAGGTCTAAGGGTATATGGCTTATCTCCAAGGAACATATGGTCACAACATCTAACATACTCATATCCATGCCATCACTAATCATATTATCTCACAACACTAATTACTATGAATTAACCTCACATTATATGAATCTAATTACTCATCATCTCATTACTGATTTTATCCATAAACCAATAAGATGATCAATGAGATGTATTTTAGTCAACAAGGTGCTATGCCTAACATGTGTTGATGATTAGGTCACAAATATGATTAAGGGATTTACATGCATTAAGGTATAGCATGTGATGACACCTAATGCCACTAATGTGTCAAGAAAGGCATGAAGAGTATATATGTACATATGTTGTCAAGGCTAGATGATTACATCTTAGGGTTTAGGTCAACATGACCATTACATATTAAGGCATCCTAAGGGTGCATTTTACCATACACATTTTACCATTAGGGTGACTTAACCCAAACTATGTATATCTACATATGAACAATTAATGATTATGTGCATCAAGAGTATATTAAGGTTCAAGCATAAGGATTATGTGACTTATCCATTAGTTATAAACAAACAAGATGAATTACAAACATATTAGGTTTATTAAACTCTAAACACATAAGCTCTCTATTCCCATGTCTAAGGAGTTAAGGTTTCTTGATTTCAAGGCATTGAGGGATTCCAACCCCCTTAAAGAGGATTTCGTCCTCGAAATCAAAAACCCCAAAACCTATCAAGGTACTAGCACTACCTTTCCACTCAAAGGGTGACTAAGTCAAACTACTCTAAGGGTATAAAGCCCAACATAAAAAGCCTTACTAAACTCTATATTCCAACTCAAGGTATAGCATAGGGTACACTAAACCCTAACATGGAAATCTAAGGCTCATATAAGATACTTAGGGATTACAAGATGATTTTTGTTTGAGAAAAGAAATCAAATCATCATATAAGAGTTATAAAGGTTACTCAACAATAAGGTAATGTCTAAAGGTAGACTATTTCGAGCTGTCCGTTTCAGATCAGGCCAGGCCAGGTCATATGAGCTCAGGAGTCCTCGTGACCAAGCTAGTGGGGCGGAGGAAAATATTGCCAGCCCCTAAGCTCTGACCCTTTCTAGACACCATCACTTCAACTTCTTTGCTCTAATAGCTACTCAATAAACAATTCACCAAAAAGTTGACAAATTTTATTTTTAATTAATTATTATTAGGATACTAAATCTAACTTTCATGCTAGGTCAACTCTAAGGTGAAAAACTAACTAAAGGGAAACTATATCCTCTAGGGAGACAATTTTGAACTAGTCAAGAATCCGACTACCTTGATGCTCTGATACCATGCTGTAAAGACCCAAACAAAAAGTCTCTACTAAAAACATGATAAACAAAATCATCAATTGGATAGCAGCGGAAATTTAAAACTTGACATTATTCAAAAATGTATAAAGAGTACATTATAGAATTTCCCCAAATGGGAGTACAACTTTATACAAGCAACTACAAGGATCTAGGTAGAGGAAGACTTAGACTAATGCAACATTGTCTCCAAACAAACTACTATATAACATAAAAGCAACTATGATCATAAACTATATGTTCTTCATCTTTCTTCTTATCCTATCCTTAGCTTTGGGTTCACCAAGCTTCCATGCGCACTCTGATTCCTATCCTGGATGGTTGGGGTCATCCAGCAAGAGAAGGATAAACAAGGTATGTGTCAATCAAAAGGAATAGGACAAATAATAATAAAAAGCTTTGCAATATAAAAGATTCTCCACAAGAAGAGATTTCCAAAGAAATGAGACCAATATATGAATATGAGAGAGAGAAACTGCCACATTTAAACATCAACAATTATCACATTTGCATGAATATAAATTATGACTCAACGTCCTCTCAATGTAGGGTGAGGCACCTACCGGACCTCACCTATGGCAGGGGGACTAAAACCCCAGTGCCTAAAAAGTGGCAGGGGGAATAAAACCCCAGTGCCTAATATATAAAATGGCAGGGGGACTAAAACCCCAGTGCCCGGCAGGAGGACTAAAACCTCAGTGCCCTGTGGGTGGTTTGTACTCATGTACGCTACATTGTCAATTGGCCAATAACTATATCATGCATAATCATTCACTTGGCAGCATAGTGAAAGTATAACAAGATGCAACAAGCATTGGGAATAAAACCCAAATAAATAAATAAATGGCCATCATAGGCAACAACAATATCCAAGAACTCCAACAAGTAAAGGAGCCAACAAGGAACAACATTATACAATGTTTCCAAATATCTCAAAAGGATGAGCCACATAGTTAATAATAAGATTCAGCATTTCCAAGTAAAGGAGGCAACATATGTAGAAGAATGATTCACATGATTCAAATGATTAAGCCACAATGGCATAAACTAAGTAAAGTGCCAATAAATGTAAATAGAAGGATAACAAGGCTAGCACAATAATGAGTGGGGTTGGATAAAAGCCCAACTGAGAGTAGGTGTTTTGCACATTTATCATCACATATATGAATAGAGTCCACATACTAGAATAGGATGCACATACAAAATAGGGCTCACATACCTGTTCTAGATTCATTACCATTACTTTCACCAAGTTGATTGTATCACCATTCCATTTTTCCCTAGTTGCAAACATTACACATGTATTAGGTTACTTAAAGGTACTTTAAGTGTAAAATATCCATATTTAAAAACCATGGGTAAAGGCTTTGGATTTTGGTTCTGAAAATAGGTCCAAACGATCCCTAATAATTTTCTACTCGAGAAAACATATTTTATTGTCAAAAACAGAGTTAAAACACTATTATTATCATTTTACATCACTTTATACATTTAAATTAAGGTTTGAATTAATTATCAGGCTTATGATGGAAAACAGCGTTCAAAACTTAAAAATTAGAATTCTACATGTTTTTAGCTTTCCAACTAGTATTTATTTGTAATTTTCTGACAACCGAGTGATTTACTATGAATTAAACAAAATGGACCAATCAGAATAATTAAAATACCATTGGGAAAAAGATGACCGATATGCCCCTAGCGTTAAAGCAGCAAGGATGGGGCGCGCGAGGGTAAAACCGTAAAAAGCCTGAGCGTCTTCTTCTTCCTCACGAGCCAGCCATGGCCGTGAGAGAGCAACTTGCCCATTTGGGCGTTTCCACGTTTCTTAACCAAAATCGTCGTGCAGGTACTCGAAACGAAGGTATTCGAACGAGGAACTCACCTAGACAGTTGATTTCGATGCAAAAGCATCCTAGAAGATGGGAGGAGCTCCGCAAGGTCTGCTGCAAAATCTCCACGTCGGCGGCCAAATGTACGTCCGTAGGCGAAATCGATGGTTTAGGCGAGTTTCTAAGGGTCCGAAGAAGGCGTGTAGGGGTTCTTTATAGTCGAGGTCAGGTATGGAGGCGTTTCGGAGGTGGTCGTGAGAGAGCCCGACCGGCGGCTGTTGTCGTTCCGGCTACGGTGTGTCTCACTAGTCGAGTGAGAGCTCAAACGATTCGGGGGATCGCTACGAACCTGTAGGCGAAGAGATCTCGTAAAACGGTCGCGAAACGTCCGAGAACGGAGCTGAGGAGCGGAGCTCGTTACTCATGTAACGGCTGGAGGTGGAAGACAAGCTCTAGGCCGTTAGATCGGGGTCGGGGCTCGCCTGAGCCACTGGATCGGAGTCCACGATGGACCCGAGCGGCCCTGTCACGCGTGACAGACATTTAAGCCAAACTTTGGCTTAAATGATGTGCATAGCTATTAAATCGATGGCTATAATGTCACATTTTAATGAAAACTTGTTTATTGCATTTGGAAGGTCAAATGAACTCCAAATGACCCCAAATTTTAACCCTACGTTTCTAATGACGTCTAGATTCATGCTATACACTTAGATTTGCGTTTTACCCAACCTTTGGCATCCAAATATTTATTTTTATCATTAAAGCATATTTTAATATAATGCTAGAGAAATAAATTATGTGTTGCTTTTATAAGCAACCCTTGGTTCCCAAATTCGAGATTTGGAGTCCAAGAGTCCTCCACTCACTTATTACATGTATTTTCAATCTTAATTAGTCCATAATATGAGTGAGGTGTGAAGGTGGGTTATTTATTCACCATTTTAATTTACACTTTATTAAAAGTATATAAAATCATTTTGAGGGGTCAAATGAATTCCAAAAATCACCAAATTTGAACCACATGCTCATATTAACATTTAGAACGATTATATATAATTAGATTCTCGTTTAAAGCATAATAAGGCCCTTAATAAATACATAGATCATAAAAGAGTATAATAACACATTAAAATCAAGGAATTATATGAAAAAGCTATTAATGAGAAACATGTGAGTAAACTCGAGATATAAAACATATTAGGATACAAATACTCATTACTTAACAAAATAACATATTATTATGAACTAAAATCATATTTCGAGGAGAGAGAAACAATAAAGGTTAATATACACATATATGAACTCAAATACACATTATTAATAACATATTTATCCCAAAAAGCTCCAAATAAATATAATATACTATATTATCCCATTAAAGACAAAATTACAACATTAACCCTAACTTATCTCCTAATGTGGGTTATTTGTGCAAACACCCCTCAATTTACATAAAAGAGGGTAAATAGTGATTTCAACATCAAATTGTGCTCAAATTGCACAAGGTGTACAAAAATGATCCAGAAGGATGGGAAATTTATAGAAAAGGTCCAAATGGACTCGAAGGTCAAGAAAAGCTCAAAAGTGGGTAAATTGCAGGGAAGACCCTGAGATTCAGTATGTTACATCTTTTGTCTAGGTTGTGGTTATGCTCTTGAAAATCCAGGATAGTTGTGAGTTGTGTGGCGAGCTGATGTACAGGTGGACCTGTTGTCTTAAGATCCTGTAGTTTAGTTGTAGTACATGTATATGTATAGTTTGTTGTTCAATATGTAATATCAAATGTTGTAATTATATGTTGAATGGTGAACATGTGTGTATGGTTTTATTATTGTTCATGTACATGTGCTACTGTGTTTCCTTCTGACTCCCTTGATTTTCTCTTTCTTAGCCTAGTGTGGGATGTTTAAATTGGGATTCTCGCTGAGGTGAGGGTTTCAATTTGGACGTCACACATCAGATTAAGTTTTAGAAAATCCGGGGACGTCACAGGTGGTATCAGAGCATGAACAATAGCAAAGCCTGACATTTGCTCATTATGCAACTCAAAACCAAAGAACTTTGAACTTAATAATCTTTAGGGTTAGATTAGTTGTCTTTTAGAGACTAGATCTGACCTAGCCTCTAGGTTAGCACCTAGATGTCTGAGAACTAGGTCTAGACTGGTGCTTGTTGAGTAGCAAGTCCTTAGATGTCTTTCTTTCCTTGTAGTGCAGCGGTATGGGACGTTGCACTATTTGGAAATGATGTGCATCAAGGGAAGAGAAACCCTAGACATATGGCGCTCGTTGTCTAGAGGAGCTACGCTAGTCTACACCATGTTCTCGCCCTTTTCACTAGTTTTCATGACACTAGACTCTCTACTATGTGTGGGACACTCGTTTTCAGGATTTGGTTTCTGATTCCAAACGGATCGAACCTTGATAGTTTTCTCTGACGTTTGTTTTATCGGAGAAAAACTATATAATATTTTATTATGTATATGTATTACAAAAATGTGTCCCCACACATGTACGAGTAGGAGGTGGTCATGCAACCTAAGTGAAAGTGAATGACATCAGTCTAGAAGAGAGTGTAGTTCTAGATTAGATGTCTAGAGCCTTGTTGGTATATGTGATAGATAGAATAGATGAAATAAGTTTTGATGATATGATGTAAGTCTTATATAGATGATATAAGATGGTTTCGATGATCTATGTTTGTCTTTGAGGATGTAAGTTTAGTTTTGAGGTTTTGAGATAAGTTTTGATGATGCAAGTAACTAGGCTTTTATGGGATAGGATAAGCTAAGCTGAAACAAGGATGTGAATCAGCAAGAGCCTCAATCTCTTTTATGAAGGAGGACCTCTAGTGCTAGGACCAGTTTCGGGGTTAACTCCAGAGAGAGTGAGACCCACAGGGAGAAGGTCAGAGAACCTAAACTCCAAGATATGAGAATTATGAGATATGTGATATGATATGTCCTAAACTAGACTACTCCTGAGTGATTGAGTTGAGTTGCTTTATGCATGATTCCTATTGTCTTGTTGAACCATAGATGTCCTTGGGAGGACCAAACCCTAGAGTCAGTGAGAGGCTGTTATATGTGCATATGTGAACATAGATATGAGTGCCTGCCATCTGGGTGAGGGAGAGAGCCCAAGACCATGGAGGAGGTAGCTATGTTAGTTTCTATGAAGTCTCATGCTCGGGTTTGTGGTTTTCCATATAGGAATCTAGTGGTGTATATAAGAGAGTTTTGGGGTATGCATGTTTCATGGGTAGAAGACCTGTGATGAGAACACCATGTCATGTCGTTGGTTTGTGCCTGTGTGGCTTGACCTTGTAAGGCTTTCACTAGTGCCAATGAGGTAATCCGAGAACCCTAAGCTAAGAGAGAAAAGATAAAGTATGTGCTTATGAAATACACATAGAGTTGAGTTAGCTCAGAGAGACTGAGCATGGAAGTACTCTCATGACAAGGGTTAGGACCTCAGTTGGACTAGATGAAGTTGTGATATATGTTTAAAGGGCCACCCACATAAGTTGTTTAACACAACCATGATATAATATATGTAGGATGTGATCTAATCTCGAGACGTGATAGGTAGACATGATATGATGAAAACCTAGAGATGGTTTAATAGATATCAATGCATAAATGGTTAACCATATGCTTTAATAATGATGATAGTGTGATAGTGTTGGTTAATCTTGTGATAAAATCACTAGTAAATATTGTAATTTGTTATGAGCAATGAAATAAGATCATATGAATGAAACATGTTACATGAGATGTTAATCTTAGTGCTTAATAAAGATGAAAAACATAGTTGACAACTAGCATAGCATAATGCTTATGACACCTTGATATGATCAGTTGGATAAAGTGGGTTAACTTTAGTTAACTCCCACCTAAAGGGCATATGTTAATGTTGAACATGTTCTAACAAGTCATCTCAATAAAATGTCGATGAAACCTTGATGTATGAATTTATCTTAGTTAACTCCTTTAGAACAAGGTAATATGATGTGAAAACCCTAATGCATGGCTAAAGATAAGGAAACAAATCTAACATATGAGGTATGTAATGTCATAACCTATGTTTTTGAACCCCGAGTTTAACCTTGAATGGAGTGTTTGTGCACCAAGATGGTCGTAAAAACCCCTGAAAGTGCTTTGGATACATGATTCTAGGTAACCTTTGCGGATATGTTCACATACAGTGGTTTGCTACATGTGGATGAAGACGTGGTAGTTTTCTTTGGAGTGCGGGTATGGTTGACTTTCGAGGACGAAAGTTCCTTTAAGATGTATATGATGTGACAAAGTGGTTTTTCTAGCTTAATTCCGAGGACGGAATATCTTTTAAGGTGTGTAGGATGTGATGGAGTGGAATTTTGGAGTCCTTGATCATCCAATTACATAAGTGAAATCATAAGGTTGAATAATATTGAGAGTTCCAAGGTTTTGACAAAGTTGGAATGTTGATTGAGATTTACATAATGATTAAGATTTCTCTTTTAATGCCTTTTGAAGAATTTAATTAGATAGTCTAATAGATGAGTTTGGTCACCAAATTGTAGTAGAATGTACCTTAAAAGGTAGAGAAGATATGGTTAAAATTTGGTGGCATTTGGAGGTTCCTAGAGGAAGTTATTTGAGGTTTAATTTTAGGGAAATAATGTGAATTCTTGTGTTGATTAGCCTAAGTTGTTGATTATAATAGGTGTCACGCGCCCCCTTATTTAAGCTGGGTTCGTGTGGCCAAATCCTAGCCCTAGAAATCTGATCTAGCGGCAGTGCCCCTTGACTTGAGTGACCCGCGGATCTGGTCTCATGAAGGACCTGTTGTAGCTGTTGGATGTAGATCGGATGGCCCTGAGATCATCTCCAAGCTCCGGCTTTGGAGGAGTCATGGAGCAGTGAGACGAGCAACCATCCACGCAACCACGATCTCTGATAGTGGGGTGATTGGAGCGGGAAACTGGTTGGTTGGCCTCGTCTAAGCGAGTACTTCTGTCCTGACCCTAATAGCACATCCTTTGGTGAAGTAGACAGAGAGAACGAGCCCCAGTCTGGCGCTGTCTCTCCACATCCGCGAACAGGTGGTAGCCATGAGTAGAGAAGGGAGCTAGAAGGTGGTTCGGAAGAGGGCGAGGAGGGGATGATGTTCCCATTAGTTATCTGAACCCAACAGTTTACCTCGTTTTCCTTTCTTGTACGTTGTCCATGGCTAACGAGGTGAAGGCTTCTGGGGATGAAGATAGTTTCCAAAGGCATAGTGGAGAACTCCTCCAATTCTTTCTACTGACCAAGATAAGTTGTTTAGGCCTTGGCGAAGCTCCAAGAGTTATCTCAGAAGGGTTTGGACGCATGAGACCCATTCCCCTTTTTTTGGCTCCGTCGCAGCAGATGTGAGCGGCGGCGGCCTTACGGAGAATGAGCTCCATAGCCGCATCCTAGAGCTATAGCCACCACGGAGGTCCAGAACAAGTAGCCGAACTTGATGCTATCCTTAGGAGGCGGTTTTGCCGCTTGTTTTCTTGTTCTGGAGTAGCCTAGTCGCGGCGTCGGTGAGGAGGTCGGAGCTCCCATCGATCCATAGCTCCACAGACGAAGCTCTGAAGCCGAGTGGCCGTGGAGGTCACTTCAAGGTGCTCGAACGTGATGGCGGCGTGAGGATCTCACGAAGAAAACTTGATCTCTGTGGATTCCTCACCGGAGTTGGGCGGCTCGGCGGCGCCCTGCCACAACAGGGGATCGGGTTGCGGGTGCCCTGGGCATCCTGTCGTTCACGCGAGAGAAGGCGATCCAAGCCCAAAGGTGAACTGGGTCCAGGCACGAACCGGCTGGGTTGAAGCTGAACCGGGTCAGAGCCAGCTAAACCGGACAGATCAGGAAATGAGTCGCGCCACTTGAGATCGGCCAGCACAGGGGAGCTCCCTACCACGTGGCAAGGCCGGATTGGCCGAGTAAGGTAATTATCTCACAAATGCTCAAATATTCAATAATGCATAGAAATTAGTACAAATATCGGAAAAATACAAACAAGGTACCAAAACGTTCAGAAAAATGAGTAGAATACAATGGAAGCATAATATCAGACTTTTGAAGAACTAATATCAGTGATATCATGTAATATGTCTAATGCTTATTTGATATATAATAAATATCAAATAGTGACCTAAAATTATGTGATCTTGATTATAAATCATAAATCATGTTTTTAGTCCATATAAGGTCAGTAATCATGATGTGATGCACGAAATTATGTAATTTGCTTCATATAGCCAATTAGGGCTAATAACCCTAATTAATATGCAATAAATGCACCCATGCTCAATAAATGATGAAATTTACAGAGTAAGCTCATATCAGTATTTGGAACCTCAGTTTTAATTATGAGATCATAATGATGAACATAATCCATGTTATATGTAGATGATCCTTAATACAGGTTATGAAACCCTAATTTAGGTTAATGATGTAACCTAGGGTTAATATCTGCACATAATCATATGTAACCAGATAATCAGATTAGGTACCCTAATCTGGAATATAAGATCAGTAACCTAATTACAAGATGATAAGACAAGTAATAAAGTACATATACTAATGAGATAAGAGAAACCCTAATGGACACGATAGGGTTAAAATGAGATGCAAGATGATGTGAATCTGATGATAATACATGGTCTTGTCTTAATCAGGTTTAATAAAGGATATAGTTGATATCAGGGATATGTGATGATTAGGTTTCTCTTGATCAAGGTACACTATTACCTCTTACTTGGCTTATTATACAATATGCTTGTGTTATATGAGTAGTAAAATACTTGGCATATGGTATTGATTGAAATGATTGTTCTGGTATGATATGTTGCATGATTTTCCATACTTATTACTATGAACACATGAAACATAAGATATCTGGTCCATCATATGATAGCACTAAACTCTTTGGTAGTAGATCACATGTGTTAGATCTCAAACTCTTTGGTAGTAGATCACACATAAAATGATCTCAAACTCTTTGGTAGTAGATCATAAGGCCTGAAAAGCATCAAAGCCCTAGCGGCAGATGTACGAGATATATGATGGAAATATGTTTAAAATATGTGTTCTCTTTTGTCAATGAATATCCTCGTGCAAGTATATGCTTTTCTTATATTCTTCTGTTACTGCCAAGTATTAGTTTTATCTTATTGCCAAGATATGATGAGAGGTATATAAAAGACACGTAGGCGCACTCAGTACAATATTCATGAAATATTGTGCTGACGTGTACCGCATGTAATCTTTTGTCTAGGTTGTGGTTATGCTCTTGAAAATCCAGGATAGTTGTGAGTTGTGTGGCGAGCTGATGTACAGGTGGACCTGTTGTCTTAAGATCCTGTAGTTTAGTTGTAGTACATGTATATGTATAGTTTGTTGTTCAATATGTAATATCAAATGTTGTAACAATTCATGTTGTAATTATATGTTGAATGGTGAACATGTGTGTATGGTTTTATTATTGTTCATGTACATGTGCTACTGTGTTTCCTTCTGACTCCCTTGATTTTCTCTTTCTTAGCCTAGTGTGGGATGTTTAAATTGGGATTCTCGCTGAGGTGAGGGTTTCAATTTGGACGTCACACATCAGATTAAGTTTTAGAAAATCCGGGGACGTCACAGGTGGTATCAGAGCATGAATAATAGCAAAGCCTGACATTTGCTCATTATGCAACTCAAAACCAAAGAACTTTGAACTTAATAATCTTTAGGGTTAGATTAGTTGTCTTTTAGAGACTAGATCTGACCTAGCCTCTAGGTTAGCACCTAGATGTCTGAGAACTAGGTCTAGACTGGTGCTTGTTGAGTAGCAAGTCCTTAGATGTCTTTCTTTCCTTGTAGTGCAGCGGTATGGGACGTTGCACTATTTGGAAATGATGTGCATCAAGGGAAGAGAAACCCTAGACATATGGCGCTCGATGTCTAGAGTAGCTACGCTAGTCTACACCATGTTCTCGCCCTTTTCACTAGTTTTCATGACACTAGACTCTCTACTATGTGTGGGACACTCATTTTCAGGATTTGGTTTCTGATTCCAAATGGATCGAACCTTGATAGTTTTCTCTGACGTTTGTTTTATCGGAGAAAAACTATATAATATTTTATTATGTATATGTATTACAAAAATGTGTCCCCACACATGTACGAGTAGGAGGTGGTCATGCAACCTAAGTGAAAGTGAATGACATCAGTCTAGAAGAGAGTGTAGTTCTAGATTAGATGTCTAGAGCCTTGTTGGTATATGTGATAGATAGAATAGATGAAATAAGTTTTGATGATATGATGTAAGTCTTATATAGATGATATAAGATGGTTTCTATGATCTATGTTTGTCTTTGAGGATGTAAGTTTAGTTTTGAGGTTTTGAGATAAGTTTTGATGATGCAAGTAACTAGGCTTTTATGAGATAGGATAAGCTAAGCTGAGACAAGGATGTGAATCAACAAGAGCCTCAATCTCTTTTACGAAGGAGGACCTCTAGTGCTAGGACCAGTTTCGGGGTTAACTCCAGAGAGAGTGAGACCCACAGGGAGAAGGTCAGAGAACCTAAACTCCAAGATATGAGAATTATGAGATATGTGATATGATATGTCCTAAACTAGACTACTCCTGAGTGATTGAGTTGAGTTGCTTTATGCATGATTCCTATTGTCTTGTTGAACCATAGATGTCCTTGGGAGGACCAAACCCTAGAGTCAGTGAGAGGCTGTTATATGTGCATATGTGAACATAGATATGAGTGCCTGCCATCTGGGTGAGGGAGAGAGCCTAAGACCCTGGAGGAGGTAGCTATGTCAGTTTCTATGAAGCCTCATGCTCGGGTTGGTGGTTTCCCATATAGGAATCTAGTGGTGTATATAAGAGAGTTTTGGGGTATGCATGTTTCATGGGTAGAAGACCTGTGATGAGAACACCATGTCATGTCGTTGGTTTGTGCCTGTGTGGCTTGACCTTGTAAGGCTTTCACTAGTGCCAATGAGGTAATCCGAGAACCCTAAGCTAAGAGAGAAAAGATAAAGTATGTGCTTATGAGATACACATAGAGTTGAGTTAGCTCAGAGAGACTGAGTATGGAAGTACTCTCATGACAAGGGTTAGGACCTCAGTTGGACTAGATGAAGTTGTGATATATGTTTAAAGGGCCACCCACATAAGTTGTTTAATACAACCATGATATAATATATGTAGGATGTGATCTAATCTCAAGACGTGATAGGTAGACATGATATGATGAAAACCTAGAGATGGATTAATAGATATCAATGCATAAATGGTTAACCATATGCTTTAATAATGATGATAGTGTGATAGTGTTGGTTAATCTTGTGATAAAATCACTAGTAAATATTGTAATTTGTTATGAGCAATGAAATAAGATCATATGAATGAAACATGTTACATGAGATGTTAATCTTAGTGCTTAATAAAGATGAAAAACATAGTTGACAACTAGCATAGCATAATGCTTATGACACCTTGATATGATCAGTTGGATAAAGTGGGTTAACTTTAGTTAACTCCCACCTAAAGGGCATATGTTAATGTTGAACATGTTCTAACAAGTCATCTCAATAAAATGTCGATGAAACCTTGATGTATGAATTTATCTTAGTTAACTCCTTTAGAACAAGGTAATATGATGTGAAAACCCTAATGCATGGCTAAAGATAAGGAAACAAATCTAACATATGAGGTATGTAATGTCATAACCTATGTTTTTGAACCCCGAGTTTAACCTTGAATGGAGTGTTTGTGCACCAAGATGGTCGTAAAAACCCCTGAAAGTGCTTTGGATACATGATTCTAGGTAACCTTTGCGGATATGTTCACATAGAGTGGTTTGCTACATGTGGATGAAGACGTGGTACTTTTCTTTGGAGTGCGGGTATGGTTGACTTTCGAGGACGAAAGTTCCTTTAAGATGTATATGATGTGACAAAGTGGTTTTTCTAGCTTAATTCCGAGGACGGAATATCTTTTAAGGTGTGTAGGATGTGATGGAGTGGAATTTTGGAGTCCTTGATCATCCAATTACATAAGTGAAATCATAAGGTTGAATAATATTGAGAGTTCCAAGGTTTTGACAAAGTTGGAATGTTGATTGAGATTTACATAATGATTAAGATTTCTCTTTTAATGCCTTTTGAAGAATTTAATTAGATAGTCTAATAGATGAGTTTGGTCACCAAATTGTAGTAGAATGTACCTTAAAAGGTAGAGAAGATATGGTTAAAATTTGGTGGCATTTGGAGGTTCCTAGAGGAAGTTATTTGAGGTTTAATTTTAGGGAAATAATGTGAATTTCTTGTGTTGATTAGCCTAAGTTGTTGATTATAATAGGTGTCACGCGCCCCCTTATTTAAGCTGGGTCCGTGTGGCCAAATCCTAGCCCTAGAAATCTGATCTAGCGGCAGTGCCCCTTGACTTGAGTGATCCGCGAATCTGGTCTCATGAAGGACCTGTTGTAGCTGTTGGATGTAGATCGGATGGCCCTGAGATCATCTCCAAGCTCCGGCTTTGGAGGAGTCATGGAGCAGTGAGACGAGCAACCATCCACGCAACCACGATCTCTGATAGTGGGGTGATTGGAGCGGGAAACTGGTTGGTTGGCCTCGTCTAAGTGAGTACTTCCGTCCTGACCCTAATATCACATCCTTTGGTGATGTAGACAGAGAGAACGAGCCCCAGTCTGGCGCTGTCTCTCCACATCCGCGAACAGGTGGTAGCCATGAGTAGAGAAGGGAGCTAGAAGGTGGTTCGGAAGAGGGCGAGGAGGGGATGATGTTCCCATTAGTTATCTGAACCCAACAGTTTACCTCGTTTTCCTTTCTTGTACGTTGTCCATGGCTAACGAGGTGAAGGCTTCTGGGGATGAAGATAGTTTCGGAAGGCATAGTGGAGAACTCCTCCAATTCTTTCTACTGACCAAGATGAGTTGTTTAGGCCTTGGCGAAGCTCTAAGAGTTATCTCAGAAGGGTTTGGATGCATGAGACCCATTCCTCTTTTTTAGGCTCCATCGCAGCAGATGTGAGCGGCGGCGGACTTACGGAGAATGAGCTCCATAGCCGCATCCTAGAGCTATAGCCACCACGGAGGTCCAGAACAGGTAGCCAAACTTGATTCTATCCTTAGGAGGCGGTTTTGCCACTTGTTTTCTTGTTCTGGAGTAGCCTAGTCACGGCGGCGGTGAGGAGGTTGGAGCTCCCATCGATCCATAGCTCCACAGACGAAGCTCTGAAGCCGAGTGGCCGTGGAGGTCACTTCAAGGTGCTCGAACGTGATGGCGGCGTGAGGAGCTCACGAAGAAAACTTGATCTCTGTGGATTCCTCACCGGAGTTGGGCAGCTCGGCGGCGCCCTGCCACAACAGGGGATCGGGTTGCGGATGCCCTGGGCATCCTGTCGTTCACGCGAGAGAAGGCGATCCAAGCCCAAAGGTGAACTGGGTCCAGGAACGAACCGGCTGGGTTGAAGCTGAACCGGGTCGGAGCCAGCTAAACCGGACAGATCAGGAAATGAGTCGCGCCACTTGAGACCGGCCAGCACAGGGGAGCTCCCTACCACGTGGCAAGGCCGGATTGGCCGAGTAAGGTAATTATCTCACAAATGCTCAGATATTCAATAATCCATAGAAATTAGTGCAAATATCGGAAAAATACAAACAAGGTACCAAAATGTTCAGAAAAATGAGTAGAATACAATGGAAGCATAATATCCGACTTTTGAAGAACTAATATCAGTGATATCATGTAATATGTCTAATTCTTATTTGATATATAATAAATATCAAATAGTGACCTAAAATTATGAGATCTTGATTATAAATCATAAATCATGTTTTTAGTCCATATAAGGTCAGTAATCATGATGTGATGCACGAAATTATGTAATTTGCTTCATATAGCCAATTAGGGCTAATAACCCTAATTAATATGCAATAAATGCACCCATGCTCAATAAATGATGACATTTACAGAGTAAGCTCATATCAGTATTTGGAACCTCAATTTTAATTATGAGATCATAATGATGAACATAATCCATGTTATATGTAGATGATCCTTAATACAGGTTATGAAACCCTAATTTAGGTTAATGATGTAACCTAGGGTTAATATGTGCACATAATCATATGTAACCAGATAATCAGATTAGGTACCCTAATCTGGAATATAAGATCAGTAACCTAATTACAAGATGATAAGACAAGTAATAAAGTACATATACTAATGAGATAAGAGAAACCCTAATGGACACGATAGGGTTAAAATGAGATGCAAGATGATGTGAATCTGATGATAATACATGGTCTTGTCTTAATCAGGTTTAATAAAGGATATAGTTGATATCAGGGATATGTGATGATTAGGTTTCTCTTGATCAAGGTACGCTATTACCTCTTACTTGGCTTATTATACAATATGCTTGTGTTATATGAGTAGTAAAATACTTGGCATATGGTATTGATTGAAATGATTGTTCTAGTATGATATGTTGCATGATTTTCCATACTTATTACTATGAACACATGAAACATAAGATATATGGTCCATCATATGATAGCATTAAACTCTTTGGTAGTAGATCACATGTGTTAGATCTCAAACTCTTTGGTAGTAGATCACACGTAAAATGATCTCAAACGCTTTGGTAGTAGATCATAAGGCCTGAAAAGCATCAAAGCCCTAGGGGCAGATGTACGAGATATATGATGGAAATATGTTTAAAATATGTGTTCTCTTTTGTCAATGAATATCCTCGTGCAAGTATATGCTTTTCTTATATTCTTCTGTTACTGCCAAGTATTAGTTTTATCTTATTGCCAAGATATGATGAGAGGTATATAAAAGACACGTAGGCGTACTCAGTACAATATTCATGAAATATTGTGCTGACGTGTACCGCATGTAATCTTTTGTCTAGGTTGTAGTTATGCTCTTGAAAATCCAGGATAGTTGTGAGTTGTGTGGCGAGCTGATGTACAGGTGGACCTGTTGTCTTAAGATCCTGTAGTTTAGTTGTAGTACATGTATATGTATAGTTTGTTGTTTAATATGTAATATCAAATGTTGTAACAATTCATGTTGTAATTATATGTTGAATGGTGAACATGTGTGTATGGTTTTATTATTGTTCATGTACATGTGCTACTGTGTTTCCTTCTGACTCCCTTGATTTTCTCTTTCTTAGCCTAGTGTGTGATGTTTAAATTGGGATTCTCGCTGAGGTGAGGGTTTCAATTTGGACGTCACACATCAGATTAAGTTTTAGAAAATCAGGGGACGTCACACCATAAATGTGAGCCCAATGCTATAAAAGCCATAGGGATTCTAATTTTTGTCCTTACTCTTTCAAGAAGGTGCACCATCATTTGTATAATGGAAAAATTCTTCTTCATGTGTAGTTTCTCAGATATATTTCTACAAAATTAAACAATAGGTATCCATAGGGAATAAATATTTCAACCATGTAATTCTCTGAGTAGTGCACAAGCTTCTTATAAAATCACTTTCATCAAGATTTATATCCTTTTGAATTGGAGGTTAAGTATATCTTTGATTATGATTGAAGATAATAAAAATCTAATTACATTTTGCAATACTAGTCACTAGATTAGAGATCATGAAGACATGGGATAGAAATCTTTGGATCATTATGAGTTAATCTTCATTATTGGACCAACAACGTCAAGTTAAGCTGATTAAATTCATATTTACCCAAATCCAAATCGAATTCATATATAGAATCATTATCATCATTGTATTCATCATCAAACATATACCTCAGATATATACACATAGTTCAAGGGTACATCACTATATGGTACTTGAATGAATAAACCTCTAAGTTAATCAAGGATAAAGGCCATGTATCATATTTGACTAAATACCATGATTAAAGGATTCAAATGTACCAGATCTTGAATATTCAATATAATTGGAGACAAAAAATGAATTCTAGGTATTGGAGCCATATTTAGTGTTCTCTTGGGACTTTTTGATCAAAAGTTTATATTTATAATTGTTTTGTGAGAAAGGAATGGTTTATTATCATTTTTTTTAATTTCTAGTGATTTCTGAAAAAACTCATCATATAGTTTTTATACTGTTTTCTATAAGAAACTGTTTCATGGTTGATTCAATTTTTGGTCCAAGAAAAGAGTCTAAATAAGTTTGAAGGGTTTAAAAAGGGTTGGATATTTTTTTTTTCTAAAACTCATATCTTTGACACACAAACTCCAATAGTAATCCAATTTGGACCATACCTCTATATTAATGCTCTTTTAAAAGATGCTGACATGATCACACAAAATATATCAAAATGAAACTGTTAGGTTTGCATATACAATAACGTAGACATTTGATATTGAAATTACAATTTGTCAAAATTTAGTGTATATTAAACTAGGTTTTTTGTTATATTAATGAAGTGAGGTGATATGTCCAAAATCAAATATTTTAATTCACAAACATATAACCAAGAAAGTTGGGAGTTTTTCTTTGTCACATATTACATACCCTAAAATGAATTTCATCCCCAAACATTAAGCATCCTTGGAGAGATCAGGAAATATCTCTTTCAAGTGAGATTTTAGCTCGGAAGTTGCATCACCATTATTCTAGTGTTTCAAAAGGACCTTCACCATATTGATCTTCAAATCTCTGAGATACTTAGTTTAGTTGTCTAGAACCTTGATTGTGCCACTCCTATATACAATAGTGTCCTTGTAACACCCTAATTTTCAAAAACATGAACAATATTGAGAGGAATCTTAATTCTCATGGGGATTTACAAAATGATAATCATCACATAGAAATATAATTTAATTCAAACAACATAGGAAAATGTAACAGTTCTCATTCTCAAGGTCTAAAAAGGAAAGCTTTTACTCTAAACTAATACGTGGTTCTCATAAATTGAAAATAAAACTAATCAAATTATTGAATTGTAGTTGGCACCCCACTAGGTTTTGTCTCTCACATATGTCCTCAACATTTATGCCCCTTTCATAATCTCCTTAATCCTTATTTGGACATTATGTACCCAGCCATGCAAAGATATATGGAAAATATGTTAGAGTAAGTGGCACTGAGTAACATTTTACAAACTAAATATAAATTACTACTAAAAAACATGAATTTAAACATGATTAACATTTGATTCTTGTCATGTAATTTATCCTCATCCTTATTTATCTTAATCATTAGAACTATTGTCCTGGGATGAATATGTTGTCCTTCATCTATAAATGCTCCCAATAGCTCATTTCTCACACAGAGCTTAAGGACCCCAAGTGCTCATTGGTCACATAAAGATTATAAATACCCATACCAAAAGGAAATTAATTTGGAAGTAATGACATCAACAATGATCTTATTCTTAACATTATTCTTTAGCAAAATGAATTGAAATTATTAAATTTGATGTTAAGAAGGATATGCATATTATCATCATAATATTGATAACAACAATATATTAGAAATTCATATTCTAAAATGTAAGAATTAAATCTTTCAACCATTGATAGGAACTTTATATGCAACATTGTCATAATGATTTAATAAATATAAGAAAATAAAAGCCCTTTATCGATGCGTATTAATTAGAGTTCGTGATCCACTTGCCCAATAAGACAAGAAGTCATATATATTCTCTAGGGATTTGTAGAAAGCTTAAAGTCCTGAAATTAACATAATTCAATTTGATCTTTGTCTTGATTAATATCTAAATCCTAATTTGGATCTTAAGGAAAACATGGTCTGAGATAAACTACATAGGGTTTGAAATCTCAAAAATCATCTTCCTTATTTATATTTATTTTTCTAAGAATCCATTTAATTATTGTGAATTCCCAAAGATCTGGCCTAAGAGATTTTTGAGAAAAGAAACATATTGAAGAACCGTTCAAAACCAGGTAGACTCGGCCCTACTTGTTGATGTGGCCCAATCAGATCCAACCACACAAAGCAAGGCTCTCATCTAGGATTGATAAACATGGAATGTTTGAAAGACCTAAAATCCATGGATGCATGTAGAACATAGAAAAAACATATGAAAAATTGTCAAATATGATCCCCAATTGATTGTCTTAAACCACAGACTAAGAGCATTGATTATAGGAAAATAGGAGCTCGAATATCCTATGGAAACAGGATAGGGAACCCAACATCATTTAATCAAATTGACTTGAAACCTAGTTCATCATCTCTATCAGGATCTTATGGTCACATATGTCCTTGGTTAAAGATATGGGGAAATCAGAGGAGCAAAACTACCACTCCTTCATAGATGATCCCTAGATCATGGGTTTAACAGCTCAAAAATGTCACACATAGGACAAAATTGGGTTATGGGAACCTTTAAAACCTTGAGGTCAATCTAAGACTTGCGAAAATGAAGTTTTTCATGGATATGAAGCCTATATTGGTGATAATGACCAAAAAAGTGAAAAAGTGGGAACAAATAAAACCTTCTCTTTTATTAGAACTGAAGTTAGGAGGAGCTTCATGGGTATGTGAAGAGGTTAAGTGACCTTCTATGATCATCATCATTGTCTTGAACCTTGAGATGATCATCTGGTAGGCACTACATAAAGTCATCCCTTGGTGGATTGGGACCTGATTGCTTTGGATCAAAGTGTTGATCTTAAGGATGTTTTGGAGGTTCAAGCATCATGCACAAAGCAATATATACAGGTTTCAAAAAGAGGGGGTGTGTGGTTGTCATCTTGAGGTTGAGTTTGGGTAGCCAATACAATCCCTTATGATTTGGGATTTCTAGGGCATGGAATCCTTTGAAGTTTGGGATTTATCAGATTGGGAAGTCGTGGTGAGAAATGGTGAGAAGTTTGTTGGATATAGGATTCCCTTTTCATAGAAAATGGTGTGGAGAAAGGATTGGTGCTTCTGTATTTTTTTGCTTGGAGTAGGGTTGGCGGTGCAAATGATCTGACATATCACAGTCATGCCCGAGTGCAAGAATTTGACAGAAAGGAATAAACCTCAGGATAAAGGTTCATGTGACATGATATATATCTAAGACACATTAAATAAATAGGATCATTGGGAAATTGACTCATCAATATCAAAACTTAGATATTCTAGGATTCAAGACTATATTACTCACCTTCTTAGTTTGATTGAAGGGTCCTACCATTATCTAATTGGGTCCAAAATTGGTAGGTTTGTTAATTGAAGCAAAGGGATATTAAAAAACAAGTTAGTCTTCTATTTTAAGAGTCTCAACTCTCAATTATATCCTTGTTTGGTTAAATGTATATTTAAGCATTATGATTACTTAAAGAGATTTAGAGGGTCTTAATATGAAGTTGGTCCATTACTATTCTATTAAACACACACACACACACACACACACACACACACACATATATATATATATACATACATACATACATACATACATACATACATACATATATGGAGGAGCTGAAGGTCTTAACTGGAGGTACAAGCTCACTAGCTCACATAATAGCATTCTTTGCAGGGATATTAATATGGAGGAGCTGAAAGATGCCGTCTGGAGTATTGGGGTTAATAAGTCCCCAGGACCTGACGGATTCAATGGCCACTTCTACAGAAAAGCTTGGCAGACAATCAAAACTGATCTTTTTAACAGCATCAACTGGATTATGAAGGGAGGTAATATGCTCAGGCAGGTCAATCATGCTTTTCTCACACTCATCCCTAAGAAGAAATCTACTGCTTCCTTGGCCGACTTCAGGCCCATCGCCTGTTGTAATGTTCAATACAAGATTCTAGCTAAAATCCTAGTTGAACGTCTCAAATTAGTGCTTCCTTCTCTCATCTCGGATGCCCATGGCACCTTCATCAAAGACAGAAGCATCTCAGACTGTGCTCTCTTAGCAAGTGAATTTATGCTTGATTACAATGTTCAGAGAGGCCATAAGAAGGTTTTTATGAAGCTCGATGTTTCTAAAGCATTTGACAGTGTCCGTTGGACCAAACTCTGGCAGATAATGAAGGAAATGGGTTTTTCCACCAGTTGGATCTCACTCATTCAGCAATGTGTCACCACTGTCAGCTATTCAGTGCTTGTGAACGGCACTCCTAATGGTATTTTCAAAGCCTCTAATGGCCTGAGACAGGGAGACCCTTTGTCTCCTTTGCTTTTCACTATCATTATGGAATACTTTTCTCAATTAATGAAGCAGGCTGAAAACAACAAGGATATAGCTACTTACATAGTGAGGGGCACGAAGATTATGAGTCATCTTGTTTTCACAGACGACGTCCTTGTTTTCTTAGAACCAAAACCTAAATACCTGTTAAACTTGAAGGACCTGCTTCTTAGATTTGGCAGTCAAACTGGGCTTCACATCAATGAGGACAAAACGTAGGTCTTTACCTCATCCAACTTTGAGCATATTAAGACTGACATTGAAGATTCATTGAAGATGCATATCACTCCTCTTCCTACCAAGTATCTAGGGTTCCCTCTAACAGGAGGTAAACCTCAGGTTAAAGATTTCACAGAGTGCACAGACAAAGTTGAATCCATGATCTCTCGCTGTCCCCTGAACAAAACCTCTATGGCGGGCAGGATTACATTAACCAAAAGTGTCCTTGAAGGTCTTCTTATCTACTGGGTTCAACAGGGTGAAATCCCTCCTGCAGTGCTTGAACGCATTGAGATGACTCTATCTAACTTCATTTGGGCAGGTGGCACACATTCCATGAAGTATTCAAGATTAGCTAAACACAAAGATGAAGGCGGAGTTGGCCTGAAAACTCCTGCGGAAATAGCTAACTGGGGCACTATCAAACACATCATCAACTACCTACAAGGGTCTTCCACCTGGGCACAATGGATGGGGAAACATTATCCTAAAGGTCTGGACTATGAGCCTTCCACTAGAGAAGGTTATTCTCGAGTCATCAATCGGATGTCAAGCATTTGGAGGCAAATCAAACACAACTTTAGCAGCAATGCTCTGGGTAGTCCTGACCCATGGAGCTTGGCAAAGCTCCGAGAAAACTCACAGCCTCCTTCTCATCACTTCACCAAATACATCTGGAATGAGTTTGAGATACCTAAATGGAGTCTCTACTTGTATCGAGCTGCTTTTGAATCCTTCCCCATGTTGGATAAACTTGATAAATGGTACCCTGGCGTCTCTCCAACCCAATGTCTGCTTTGCAAGGAAAGTCCAGAAACCCACGAGCACCTCTTTCACAATTGTCCGTTCATCTCTTCTCTATGGAGTAACATCTATGCAAGGATAAAGCTCAGTCATATACAACTCTCATCCACAAATGAAATGATCTCTTCCCTTGGCCCAAGTCTCTACATTCAGAAGAGGAAGCTTCTGACAGCCTTGTCTGTAGTGTACTACTACACTTGGAAAGAAAGGAACTCAAGGAAGCATAAGGCGAAATCAAATAGTTCTGAATTCATTGGGGGGGGGGGGGAATTTGTAAAGTTCTTACTCATAGACTCAATGCGTAGGAACTTTTCTCTTCTTTTGTTGTTGGTTAGTATCGTATAAGGGCTACTATGTAATTTGTCCCATCTTTTTTGGGGATTCGGAATAAAATTTACAATATTCCGATACATACATACATACATATATATATATATATATATATACATACATACATACATATATATATATATATATACATACATACATATATATATATATATATATATATATATATATACTAGTAAACGCACACGTGCACATACACGTATCACATTATGTTAAAAAATCTTATTAGATAAATCTAAAGAAATTAAGAATCCTATTAATAATATAGTAGGATTGATAGATTGAGGGTAAAAATAGACATTGAGATTATTTAGAAAATAGTAATATGCAAATTAGTTATGTATAAAATTGATCATAATTAGTCAACATGTTTGAGGTAAGGTACGTAAAAATAAATTTATGTTGGATGTGTCTTTGCCTCATATTCATGCGATTAGGTGGAATTTAATATGAGATGTAATTTATATTCTTGAATAATAAGTTAATTATATATTTATTAAAATTAAGTGGGCATCGTATGAATGTTGTTGGTAGTTTAATCTTGTATATTTGTAAGTTAATTTTGGACATTCAACATATTAATATGCAAATTTCCTACATATATTATATATTAAAAACATCCAAAAGTAAAAATAATAAAAAACTACAAAAGTGTAGCACTAATATTGTACGACTTGAGAAACTCACATTTTAGTGATTGTTAAAGTTTTATTTGGATGTATTGTTACCTCATATTCATGTGATTTATCTTGGGGATTCAACGGAACAAAATAAAAGTATAGGATATATAGTGCACTCAAAATAAATAATCTATATTGCATAGATGATTCAATCAATTTTTTTATAATGTCTAATGGAGCTACATCTAAAACTTGATAGGTTTATCAAATTATAGGATAAATTTTATTAGATAAATGTAAATCAATTAAGAATCTTACTAAAATATAATAGACTTATTAAATTGAGGGTAAAATTAGACATTTTGTCTATTTAGAAAATAACATTATATATTAGTTTTTTATAAAAGCATTCATGATTAGGAAACACCTTTGAGGTAAGTTAAGGTTTATTTGTTTAAGTTTTAACAAGATGTGTGATTACCAAGCATCCAATAAAATAAGCAAAGGTTTTTGGTGTTTGCATTTCCATACAATGCCATTGCATAGAATGAAAACACTTATTAGAAAAATTTTGCCATGATTATTATTTACTACTTAATTAATATAGGATGTGATTGCATGGGTTTAACATTAATATCATTTAAATTAAAGTAACCATAAATTTACAATAAAAATCTATCTTTGACATTGAGCATAAATTCTCCTTGCATCGTTCTTGATCTAATATACTTCATAAGTAATCATTTTTTATAATATCTAAAGGAGCTACATCTAAAACTTGATAGGTTTATCAAGTTATATGATAAATTTTATTATATAAATGTAAATCAATTAAGAATCTTATTAAAAATATGGTAGAATTCTTAAATTGAGGGTAAAATTAGATGGTGTGTTCATAAAGACAATATATATTACTTTTCTATAAAAACATTAATGATTAGGAAACACGTTGGAGGTAAGATAAGGTTCATTTGTTTAAGTTTTAGTAGGACATGTGAATACCAAACATCTAATAGAATAAGCCAAGGTTTTTGGTGTTTGTATTTCCATACAATGACATTGCATAGAATGAAAACACTTATTAGAAGAAGAAAAAATCCCTAATTTTATTTACTACTTAATTTATAAAGAGTGTGATTGCATGGATTTAACATTAATATCTTTAAACTAAAGTAACCATAAATTTATAATAAAACTATGACTTGGACATTTAGAATATATTATTATTGCATCGTTCTTGATATGATAGCCTTCATAAATAATGGCCCATTTGCATACATGAGCAATCTCATGCTTTCGCCTGAAGGAAATGATAAACAAATAACCAAAATTTAAGAACTTATCATGTTAAATTTAGTATAAAATTGATCTTGGATCAAAATATGGAAAAGTATCCTCCCCACATAGACGAAACATCTCATGAAATGGGAAAAAATGTTTATCAATTGCTATGACAAAGAACAACCCTTTGACATGCCATTAGTGATAAACATTTTACTTATGATCCCATTTATACAATTGAGGAAAGAGGGTAAATAAATGGAAACATTTTCTAAACTAACATGGAAATCAATATTTAGAGGTAGAAAATAATGCTCTTTCAAGGTAGAAGAATGTCCAGTAGGCATTACTCATGTAAGATAGAATTTTGGCTAATAATCATAATACTCTCCAGATCATACACACATTGGTTGACCCTTAGTTTCTGTAAGCCTATACTTGAGTTTCTATTGACATGTAGATTCAAAACAACATTATACAATGAAATTATGAAACCATTTTTAGAAGAAAATGTCAAAAGTGGAGTCTCGTTCAAGCAAGGTTAAAAAGAGTTGGATGAATATATTGATCATACATAACAAGCATCGCATAGGTGCATGCATATATATACACCATCTGTCCCAACCCGCATGGAGAATAATCGATTTTTTACAGGCCGTAAAAACTAAAGAGTAGTTCATAGGAGCAGAAACCAGAATTGCCTAACAATTTTTTTAATAGGATAACTTGCAAAACAAAAGAGTCGTATTCAAATAATACATTATACAATGAAATTATAGAACCAATTTTAGGAGAAAAGGTCTAAAGTGAACTCTAGTTCAAGCAAGGTAAAAAAGAATTGGATGAATGTATTGATCATATATAGAAAGCATCACACTGTACACATGCATAGATATATACACCATGTGTCCAAAGCCGCATGAACAATAAGCAATTTTTACAAGCTGCAAAATCTGAAGAGTAGCTCACAAGAGCAAAGATCAGAAATATCTATTGAAAAAAAAAATAGGATAACTTACAAAGCAGAAGAGTCGTACCATCCACTAAGATGACAATCTGAAATGAAGTATTTGAGAAAGTCATATAACCTAAGTATGTCTCTCCCATTTTAATAACATGCATCTGTGGGTACACGTACACAAAGCCCCATAAGTGCTAAAATAATATTAAGCATTGAGAATTCTGCAAGATACATGAAAGACCATCCCTAGTTGTGCTTTGGCGTAGCCATTTGTCTCATTAAAAAATCATCCTTGACAAACACACGATACATTTCACATCATGATGATTTCACGCAGTGAGAACGCAAGATGGTCCAATGTGTTTCAAGCGAGGACAATATAAAACTATACCTTAGCTCTGTTAGCCCGAGTAGTACAATTGCATTTTGTGGAAGTTGCAAGAAGATGGTGCCTCACTTCGGATAGGCTATGTTCCATCACAGATGGTCTAAGAGAGATTAGTTTCCAGCAAAACCCAAATAAAACAATCTAAATAAGTAACACTTGCCATGTCTTCAAGACATAGCTAGCAAAGAATGTGATCAATGCAATTGAAGAAAATGTTTCCCATATCAGAAATTACATCACACTGTTAGTTGGCATGGGCTCGACCTACAAGACAAAGTTAATTATGGTAAATAACGTTTAAGACCGACTGATCGCAAATTATATCCAGCGCTCAGTGCGTGCATGTTTGGGGATGGCTAAAGTTGGCATCCACAGTGATGACAGGGGTGCTTGGGCTTGAATTGATGCTGAAATACTTTTTCTATGCGTCCTCAGTGACATCCATTGTAGGTTTGTTAGGCTTCCGGAAACAGTCTTTTTCCCCTTAATTGTAAGCTTATGGGAAATGCATGCCTATCTTCATATAATCGTATCTCCACGACACAAGAATAACAAAAGAATTGAATAAAGTATCGTGATAAAAAAATAGAAAGATGAAGAATCTGAGCTCTAGCAGGTCGGTTGGGATCGTTCAAAGAATGAGACAGGATCATGAAATTGAGAGAAGTCATTTCATCGGGGAGCGGGGAGAGGAGACATATAAGAGAATTGTGCAACATGTAATAAATATTCTACATTTTCTCTTACTTCTCAGTCTCAGCAACCTCATTCACCTTGCATCGATCTGGCACTCGTTCATCTGCACCAATCTGCATGAGATTTAAGATGTGCATGTAATCATTGTAGACCTGAGTGACAATAGCAAGTTCTTCTGGAACAGAAACAACAACCATGAATTCAAGAGCGCGTCTGAGATCCTCATTTCCACTTGGGACGACCTAGTTGCCGGTGGGGATGTAGTCAAAGCAGAGCAAAGGGAAGATGTATCCAAGTGGAAAAGGCTGAGAGGGTTAATTTTGTGGGTGTGTCAGAGGGAAATGAATGTGGGAGATACTACCTCTGAATGCCTTTCCTGCCGTGTACAGTTTTCATTTTGTTAGGAGTCATGGGGATAAGGATTGAGGATAGTGGGTAGTTTTGTTACGGTGAATACAGATCGTGGTGGTTGTTAAGCGAGAGAGTGTTTCGAAATTGGGTGTTGTTGCATCAGTTGGGTTCGGCTGAGGATAAAACAATTGTGGAAATATGAAAAATCTTGAAAAAAAGGAGAGAAGAGCAGAGTTAAGGAGAGTGCAAGATTTTTGAAATGGTGAAATCTGATTGGTTAGTGGAACTGTTGTAATTAATTAAAACTATTCACTCTTTTTATAGTAGTAGTATATATATATATATATATATATATATATATATATATATATATATATTAACAAGACCTCTTATGGACATAATCCTATCAATTTCACTTACACCCCAAAGTGGCACCTGAATTAGTTAGGACCAATAGTTTTGTGTATTTACAAACAAATGTTTAACCTTGTTGAATTTTTATGGTACTAACTAAACAAATGTAATTGATTTGATTAAAGATTTTTGAGAGCCATATATTATTTAGTTAATATAATTGGATCTTACTTAGGGTAAAATCATATTCAAATTCTTTTAACTAGAATTTTAAGAAAATTTATATCATAACTCCAATTACTAGGGTTGATACAATTCTAACCTTCTTGTAGAATATTTTTCCTCAAAGTTTTCATATTTCTACCCACCTTAGGGTTCTTCTTGTTCTCATTTTATAATGCTCAACATCTATATCATCTAAGTAATGCTAGCGTTAGAACTAGATCATGCCTTCTTTATTACCTTATTTCTCCTCATTATCAATCATTGCAAAGATTCTTAATTGTCTCTTTTATAATTGCTATGACTCAGGGTTTTGCCTCACATTATTCCTTTCTTTGAGATTGTGATATTCTGGTGATGCGATGATTTTGAGTCGCATTTATAGACTTGTTTTATTTGTGTTTTATGCATTTATTAATCATTTTGGTGGTTAATATTGCATAATTCATCTACTTTGGTCTATTATCTTTCTCTATGTCAAATCTCCCTTATTTTAGTATTTTGAGCATAAATATTACATGAATATGTTTTGTTTCGGCTTGTGTGGTTTTGTGTTGTAATTTCAGGAAAAACAAGTATTTGTTGTTGTCGATACCATCGAAAGTGGTCGATACCATCGACACAAGCACAGGCAGCCAGCCGCAAGGAGTAGCAAAATCTTGATGCTATCGACAGGAGAGTCGATGGTATCGAGATACCATTAGGTTGTTGTAGCTCCACCAGTCGATACTATCGACACAAAAGTCGATACCATCGACTGGTGGAGCTACAGCGACGTAAAAGGACAAAACTGACGCCTATGAATGTCGATACCATCGACCCGCGTTGATGGTATCGAAGTGGCATCAGTCGCGACAAAGAAAAGAAAAGAAGACAGCCGATACCACGCAAGGTCGATACCATCGACTCGCATCGATGGTATCGACACCGTCAGATACATGTTTGCTTCAGATTGATCTAAATCTGATGGCTGTGGTAATTTGGCGACCTAACTGGGTGATTATACCAAATGACGGCAGCCAAGAGTAAGAGAATCACGTCATTAGCTGCTGCACACATCCCGAGAAGGTGTGGAGAGAAGAACGGAGCCCAGAAGCACGCCCCAGCCGATCCGGACGCCGAAGAAGACAATTTCCACCACCGAAAGACGGGAGAACATGTATTCTACACCAAGGAGCGACTAGATCTTCTCCGTTCAGGGGTTTCACCACTCAATCACATTTTTCTCCATGTTTCCCTTTTTCTCTACCACATTTTGCCTTGAGATGAACTTGCAGGGCTAATCCCCTTCATCTTTAGGACTGGGAGTAGCCCGGGAATTCATTGTATGACAATTTTATCATAGTAATTCATCATTTATTTCTTAAATTCGTGGTATAATTTCATTTTCTCAATTATATTGTTATGCTTGATCACCATAATAATAATCTAATGCCCGTAATTACTTTGAAAGAAGAATTAACAGTTGAAAAGAGATGAAATTCACGTTAATTGACAAATCCCTTAAACAAGGTGGTGTAAGGTTAATGGTGGATATCGAGAGATAATTTTTAATGCACCTAGTTTAGGGTATAGGTTACTACGACGGTGGAACCGACCTAGACATAGGTAGTGAATTGTACCATGACCGTGGGCAATTCTGATTTCAGGCCACTACTCGGATAGAGAGATAAATCTGAATGACTACATAGAATTTAATACAATTAAAACCCGCGGTGAAACCGCAATCCTAAAGATCTCATCTTGAATTGATTAAACTAAACATTTAATCGATCGCTTTGCTTTGTTTTATTTCATTTTCTTTTAATTTTACAACTTCCAACTATTTCATCGGTCTAGCTGATTGCGAGTAGTTAGTAGTAGTCTCTGATAATTCACGTGTCCCTGAGTTCGACTCGGGCATCATAAAGGCCTATATTACATTGACGCTTACACTTGCGTTTCTACGCACGTAAAAAGTGTGTCAAGTTTTTGGTGCCGTTGTCGGGGACACGGCAATTTTCGGCACTACAAGTGCTGCAAGCGGCCACTCTAGGCCACTTTTTTTTTTAGTTTGAAATCATTTCCAAAATTCATAGCTTATTCTTTTTCGCATCTTGTAGTTGTCTAGCACAATAATGAACTTAATTTACATTTTGTAGGTACTGTGTATGGTGCAGACGCGTAGTACCAACTACACGCAACAGGCACCAGAGGTTCCATTGCAGGGACCAGAAGACGAGGAGGATTTCAATCAAGACCACTTAGAAGAAACAGATTCAGAATCCGAACAAGAAGAAATGGCAGAGGAACAAACAATATGGGAGAAGATCAAGGCTTCTTCTTCATCTGCTTCAAAGGGGCCGATCAAGAAGCAGGCGATCAATATTCCAACATACAAGATTGATCCTGCGTTAATCAACTTGGTGAAGTCAAATGCATTCCATGGGCTCAAGAATGAAGACCCAATCACGCATATAAGCCAATTTGTGGAGAATTGTGACATGATAAAAATTGACAGATTTCCACAAGAGACGCTTTACTTAAAGTTGTTCCCGAGTTCTCTGGCAGGAACTGCACGTGAGTGGTTGCACAACCTGGACGATGAATATGTGGAATCCTGGAACCACATGGTGGAGGTTTTCTTTGAAAGGTTCTTCCCACCCGAGAAGACCAATGACATGATCAGGAAGATCCACAACTTCACTCAGAAGGCAGGAGAGACCTACTCTGAGACCTGGGAAAGGTTTCAGATCATGCTTAGGCAGTTCCCACATCACGAGCTTGACAAGGAGACACAGGTCAAGATCTTCTATTTTGCTCTCTCCGAGCATGATAGAAGTAACCTCGATTTAGCAGGCTCAAGATACCTTTTGAACAACACATATACGAGGTGTTGGGAAATCCTTAAGAACATGGCCAAGAAGCAATTGTGGGGCGACAGGGACGTTGTTGAGCATGTTCAAGTAGCAGGGGACTCAAAAGCAATCAAGGAGCTGAATGAGAAGATGGACCTTCTCACGAAGAAACTACTTGCAAAGGAGGATACTGAATCCGAGGACGAGGCACAAGTCAAATTCATGAGGCAGCAGCAAGGTTACAGAAATAATGATTACTCATGGAGGAAGGACAAGAAGTTCTCTTGGAAGGATCCAAACAACTTTTTGCAGGACCCAGATGCAAAACCCCAGCCAGTAGTGGAGGACAAGAGCACGGAGTTGCTCAACCAAGTGATAAAGCAAAATCAAGAATTAATGACTACTTTTGGCCAGTAGATAAAGCAACAGGGGGGATTTATGAACTAGTTCGGGCAGACACTGCAGAGCCATGGGGCTCAGATGAGGACAATAGAGACGTCCATGGCACAAATGGCAGCCAAGATAGAAAATCTGAAAAAGCCGACGCACCAAGGTTTTCCGGGTAACACTAATATTCCAGGAGGAAACCAACAGGCGAAGGCCATCTTGCTAAGGAGTGGCAAGAAGCTTTTAAACCCCAGAGCCGATGAACCAAGCAAACCCCAAGCAGAAATTGAAGGTGAGGCCACTGAGGAGCTGCCCATACCGGTCACAGAACTAGTTGCAGATATAGCAGTGGATGTTGTTGAAGATCCTATTGAAGATGAGGAGGAGACGCAAAGAAGGACACCATATGTGCCACCTCATCAAAGGGCATAGGCTGTCCCGGCCCCATATCCAAATAGTGCAAAGGCAAGGAAAGTGGATGCCCAGATTAAAAAGTTTCTAGATAGTTTCAGAAAGCTTTTAGTCAACATCCCATTATTGGAAGCAATTGAGCAAATCCCTTCTTACGACAAATTTCTAAAAGACATCATTACCAAGAAGAGGAAAATCCTAGACACGGAGGTTGTAGTGCTTAAGGAGCATGTGAGTGCCTTCATCATGGGCACATTGCCTCCAAAGAGGCAGGATCCGGGCTGCTTCAATATCTCATATTACATTGGGAAAGTGAAGTTTTGTGAAGCACTGTGTGACTCCGGGGCGAGCATAAACTTGATGCCCCTCTCTACATTCAAGAATTTGGGATTAAAAGAGTCACAGCTGAGCAACATGACAATCCAATTGGTGGACAATTCTGTGGTGAAGCCATACGGTATTTGTGAAGACGTGCTAGTGAATGTAGATCGATTTGTATTTCCAACAGATTTTGTCATCATGGAGATGCAAGATGAACAAGGCAATGAGTTACTACTTGGACGACCCTTCCAAGCTAAATTTGACATGATAGTTGAGATGGGGAGAGGTCGTTTGACCTTGGGTATAGCCGATGATCAGTTCAAGATGGTCATGCCTTCCAGCACCACGTCATCTAAAGCCAAGGAGAAGTGCCACAAGGTAAAGCATTTTGATCACAATATCTCACTTTGTCTAGGGAAGCCATTTTTAGATATGGCTCATGTAATGACCAAGGTTGAGAAAGGGACATTGGCTGTAGACATCATGGAGCAGACCAAGGTGGTATCCCTTAGCAAGGCTGTAGGTTTTCCGAATGTTGAGGAGGAGGACATTCCTCCCTCTACTGAAGATGAGGCTATAGCAAATTCGGTTTTTGACGCACATCCAGAATTACCACTTGAAGCCTGCTTAGTCAATATCACACAAGATTGGATGAGAAGCAAGTCACTGCAGGAGTGTGCCAAGATGCTTCAGATGTTGTCATGCTTCTATGCAAGGTACTATGAAGACTTAGACGAACTCCCACCATCGCTTCAATCATCCTTAATCAGCCCTCTAGAATTGGAGTTGAAGTCGTTGCCACCACACCTGAAGTACACATTTTTGGATGAGGAAGAAAAGCTGCCTGTGATTATATCGGCATATTTGAGTGCTGAGGAGGAGGACCAGCTGCTTATTGTGTTGAAGAACCACCGAGGAGCATTCGGGTGGTCGGTTGCAGACATCAAGGGGATCTCCCCTACTTTGTGCCAGCACAAGATTCGGCTCGAGGAGGGAGCCAAGCCGGTGATTCATCCGCAACATCGACTAAATCGGAGCATGATGGAGGTTGTTAAGAAGGAGGTGATTAAGCTTCTTTCTGCAGGTATCATCTATGCTATTTCTGACTCGACGTGGGTGAGTCCTATATAGGTAGTCCCTAAAAAGGGGGGAATCACTGTTACCCATAATCTTTTAAATGAACATGTCACCACCCGCTTGGTAACCGGATGGCGTGTTTGCATAGATTACCGTCGGTTGAATGCCGCTATGCTAAAGGATCACTTTCCTCTTCCATTTATTGATCAAATTTTAGAGCGCTTAGCCGGCCGATCACATTTTTGTTTTCTGGATGGTTATTCGGGGTACAATCAGATTTCGATTGATCCTAAGGACCAAGAGAAGTCCACCTTCACTTGTCCTTATGGAACGCTTGCCTACCGCCGTATGCCTTTTGGGTTATGTAATGCACTGGCGACCTTTCAGCGTTGTATGCTCGCAATTTTTTTTGATATGGTAGAACACTGTCTAGAGGTTTTTATGGATGATTTCTTTGTTTATGGTGCATCCTTTGATGAGTGCCTTTACAATCTGGATAAGGTCTTGCAACGTTGTGAGGACACACATTTGGTCCTCAATTGGGAGAAATGCCACATGATGGCGAGTGAAGGAATAGTGTTAGGACATAAAGTGTCTAGCAAAGGTTTGGAGGTAGACCCGGTAAAAATTGAAGTGATTTTCAAATTGCCCCCACCGAATTCAGTAAAAGGGGTACGGAGTTTCTTAGGTCACGCTGGTTTCTATCGTCATTTTATAAAAGATTTTTCTAAAATCGCCAAACCTTTATCTGAGCTTTTAGAAAAAGATGTTGTTTTTGACTTTATTGAAAAATGTCTACATGCGTTCAACGTGCTTAAGGAAAAATTGATTTTCGCACCGGTTGTGCAAACACCGGATTGGACCAAGCCGTTTGAACTAATGTGTGATGAATCCAATTTCACAGTTGGGGCTATCTTGGGACAACGGGTGGACAATAAGCCCGCTGTGATTTTTTATGCATCTAAAACTTTGAATGATGCCCAACTCAATTACACGACTACCGAGAAAGAATTGCTTGCCGTTGTTTTCACTTTTGAAAAATTTTGGCAATATCTATTTGGATCGAAAGTCGTGGTATGGACGGACCACGCCGCCATTAAGTATTTGATGGAGAAAAAGGATGCCAAACCTAGATTGATTAGGTGGATCGTGCTTTTACAGGAATTTGATATCGAAATCAAAGACAAGACGAGGATTGAAAATGTGGTCGCGGACCATTTGTCTAGGTTAGAGAGGGTAGATGAAAAGGATTTACACATACCCATTACCGAGACATTTCCAGACGAGCAGCTTTTGAAAGTGAAATCGAGAGACCCGTGGTTTTCTTATATTGTGAACTATCTTGCCTGCAAAATCATCCCGGATGATTGGACGTATCAAGAGAAGAAGAAATTTGTCCATTCTTTACGATATTATTTTTGGGATGACCCTATTCTCTTGAAGCAATGCAGGGGTGGTGTTTTACGCAGGTGTGTACCTGAGGTGGAATACGAGAGTGTTCTTCATCATTGCCACACACTACCGACGGGCGGACACCATGCAAGCTCTCGCACTGCAGCCAAAGTACTAGAAAGTGGCCTATACTGGCCTACCTTGTTTAGAGATGCTTATGAGTTTGTGCGGCAATGTGATTCCTGCCGAAGGGTGGGTAACATTTCAAAAAGACAAGAGATGCCCTTAATGTATTCCAGGAGGTTGAGGTATTTGACTTATGGGGTATAGATTTTATGGGACCCTTTGTGTCCTCAAATTCTAATTTGTATATTCTTTTGGCTGTTGATTATGTGTCGAAGTGGGTAGAAGCAATACCCACAAGGATTAATGATTCCGCTGTAGTGTGCAGGTTTATTAAGGAATATATTTTCTGCAGGTTCGGTGTGCCCAGAATGATCATTAGTGATGGGGATACACACTTTCGGAATCAAAATTTTGCGGCACTGTTGAGAAAGTACGGGGTCAAACATAACATTGGTACCCCGTACCATCCGCAAACTCAAGGACAAGTGGAGGTCTCCAATCTGAAGATTAAGAAGATCTTGGAGCGTACTGTGGCTTCCATGAGGAAAAATTGGAGTACTCTACTACCAGATGCATTGTGGGCATACAGGACAGTGTACAAGACACCTATAGGCACTACGCCTTTTAGGTTGGCTTATGGTCGGGCCTGTCACTTACCGGTGGAATTAGAACATAAGGCGCATTGGGCGCTGAGGAAGCTAAATTTGAGTTATGATGAAGCGGGAAAGAAGAGGTTACTTGAACTCAATGAACTTTATGAGCTGCGAATGAATGCATATGAAAGCTCTCGAATATACAAGGAGCGCACAAAGTTGATTCACGATCACCATATTCAGATGTGTGTCTTCAAGAAAGTAAATCATGTGCTTTTGTTCAACTCTAAGCTGAAGATGCATCCCGGGAAACTGAAATCCCGATGGAGTGGACCATTCAAAGTAGAGGAGGTCAGACCACATGGCGCAATTATGGTGCGTGATGGCGAGACCACATTTCTGGTCAATGGGCAAAGGTTGAAATTGTATTTTGGTGAAGATTACACAAGGAAAGTGAATGAGGTCAAACTCATTGTACTTCGAGATGCTTGAGGAGCTTCATGTCATCTAGCCTAAGACGTTAAATAAGGGTGCTATTTGGGAGGCAACCCAGCCATCGGTACTTTAGTTTAGTTTCTTTCACATTCGTAGTTTGATTTGTTTTGACTTTGTTTTTAGTGTAAAAAGATACCGTGATCGTTTTCTCATTGTGCAGGACTGAGGCAGAGTCGATACCATCAACCCTTGTGTCAATGGTATCGATCGGGGTATAGGTTGGCGACTGCAAAAATTGCACTGCGTCGATACCATCGACTGCCACGTGGATGGTATCGACATACCAACAGGCTGATCGCAAGCAGAGGTCGATAGTATCGACATAGGTGTCAATACTCATGAGATCTCTGGAGATATTCAGAAGAAATCATCTCAGTAAAGTCGATACCATCGACGGGACTGTCGATGGTATTGACCCAGTTTCAAAAAGAAGGTGGTGGCCGGCCTCGCGAGGGAGTTGCCCTAATCAATAGTCGATACTATCGACTTGCGTCGATAGTATCGATGCGACACGTCACCGATCCGCGAGAGGAGTTCAACGGCAATCGCTGCAACCAGATAGTCGATCTGGGGGATGGGTCGATACCATCGACACCTGTCGATAGTAGCGACACGTCAGCGATCTGGGCCATGCAAATCCAGCCATCGACGACTGTCGATAACAACGGCAGTACGGATTGTGATATGCGTGTCGATACCATCGACCCACGTCGATGGTATCGACGGGAACACAGCAGCGCCGACGTCAGTTATATAAGGGAGGGCTTGTCGTCATATGACATCACACCTTCAACGAGTTCTTCCTCTACTTGCGCCGAGCGTCTTCCAGAGCAATCCGAGTCTGACGACGAGCATCCAGAAGCACATTCTTCATCGAGCGGAGATTTCTTTCTCCGATCATCACCGAGCTCTTTCTCTACTTCTCCTTCTTCTGCAACCATGGTGCATGTTGCCGGTGCGTCTTCTTCACGTGCCAACCCGATGGACATCCCGGAGTTTGTGCCTCCACCGACTGCATCGATTTCACGCCCGCAGATTGTTCATCTGTCTGCGGAGGTCAAGAAGATCTACGAGGAGATCATGAAGAGGAAAATTGAGCCGACCCGCTATGTTGAGCGGGAGATGATCTACAACGTGGGGTTCGACGCAACTCTGGCCTACGTTCTCAAAGGGTAGGCAAGACACACGAGCAGGACGCCCGATGAGCTGGAATACCTTGATGATGGCCAGCCGTTCTTCAATGAATGGCCCACTTACAAGGAGCTGGTGGTGGAATTCATGGCGTCGTTGGACGTCTGTGTCGTGCCAAACGACATCATCGCCATGGATCACGAGTGGATAAAGGGCCGTGTTTCTTTCCGACTGTACAACATTGACTACAATCTCACACTCCACCTGCTCAATGAGATCTAAAACTAGAATCATGGGTGGACTGACTACCGCCAGCCAGACAACCGGACCGACTACGACGCCATCTTCGTCGAGCTTGTGACGGTGTTGCCGGGTAAATATGTGAGCTACCACAACGCAGCGGTAGCAGACTTCGAGCATCCGTTCGTGCGGATTCTTCATCGGATGCTATGTTCCACCCTATTTTCTAGGGGTGATCTATCTCTTAGTAAATTCTAGGAGACAGACTTATTTTTCTTACATAAGTTACTGAAGTGTCAAGAGTGCAACTGGGGAGCTTTCTTTCTGCAGCAAGTGTTGGCGATAAAGCAGAGTACGCGGAAGGCTCCATATCACTTTGGAGGACTCATCACTCAGCTGGCACACTACCTAGGGCTGAACTTCTCAACCTTGACTCCGCTCTCCAACAGAAGCAAGGTCAATTTGCAACATCTTCACCGATCAAACCTTATCTTGCTTCGAGATGGTTTACCATATGCTCATTGCCATGTAAACCATGCATACCAAGAATGTTCACTTCCCGATCCTATCTTCCATATCGAAGGGGCTCAACATTTCTGATGGCCCATCATAGCCATTGCTGACTCCGATGAAGACGGCAGCAACGACGACGACAATAATAATGACGACTAGGCTGAAGAGGAAGAGGAGGCCTACACTCCTCTTCAGGCATGAGTGGCACCTAGGAAGCGTCCTCACATGCATCCGGGTGCGTCTTCAGCTTCGCAGCTTCTGCCACCACTACTGCCCTCGCAACCAAGCGAGGATGTCTATTCGATGCAAGGAATGTATGATACGTTGCTGGATATACAGAAGACGCAGCAGCATCACACTGCGGTGTATACCGGTGTTCAGGAGACTACGAACCAGTTACTTGAAAATCATAGGGCGATCTTTGAGAATGAGTGCCTCCTCCTTGGCAACCAACAACAGATTCATGACAGGTTGCATAGGATGGAGATGCAGCAGCAACCCTTCTATGATCAATACTGGAAACAGAATTACTTTGGGGGGTATCCACAACCTCCACCCATGCCCCAGTATGATCCTAGCTTTTAGGGGAAGTATCCATCCTGGGACCCCACGGCCCCACAGTACCCGCCTCCGCCAGAAGAGTAAATCAATATCTCTATTCCAACCTTTAAGATTGTTTTTGACTATGAGGCCATAGTCAAATTCAAGCTTAGGGGGGGAGTTGGAACAACTCTATCTTTTATTTTCTCAGTTTTTAGTTTTATTTTGTTTGTTCTTGTCATTTATTCTTGCAATCTTAGTTTGTTTGTAGGATCCACATTCTATCTATTGTAATTGTGGATGTCTTAAGTCATGTGTCATCTCATTTGCTTGTACATGGAAATTAAGGGAAAATAAAAAAATTTTTGAGGGTTCGCAAGCTTGTGTTGTTCAACTTTGAGCACATAACTTAAGAAAATGATTGGTTTTGTCAACTCTAAAACAGAAAATCACAACTGTACATTCCTAATGATTCATGAAAAGTGGATGGAATTGGTTGTTTGAGCCTAAACTGACCAAATGATAATGAAACTCTAATTTGAAGTAAGAGAGAGAAACCTCTTAACTACTACACAGGTTAGTAAGGACGGACACATAATACTTTTCAAAGGTTCAGTAAATTAGTCTTGTGATCTTTCCACCTCATTGTTTTTCACAATCCACCATAAGAATTGGAAGTACATTACGGTTTTAATCTCTTTGATTGCATCTCATGTAGATAGGTCTTGCATTGCAACCACTTTCATATGTTTTGCATAAAAAAAATAGAATAGTGATACATGCACATTATCCTTAGGTGTGTGTCATTCAGTTGCATTCATAATTTTTATGCATAGAGTACATCATGTATCTTATTTCTTCTTTAAAGGTGATTAACTTGTTCCATACCTTCTAAATAATTCAAATATTTGAGCTATGCAGAAAAAGTGAACCCAACAAATTATTCATTGTCATTTGTGGATATAAGGGCCTGGAAAATTAAAAAAAATGAAAAATGAAAGAAAAAAAAAGAAAGTTATTAAGAAGCAAGTAGAATAAGAGGGAGAAAGGAACATAATCTCACATGTATTTTAAGACGAGTAAGTACATGATGTAGCTCAGTTAGATATCCATCTCATTTTGAGACGGGATGTTAGTGCATGCATCATTCCACACAATCTTAGGCATTAGGGCATGTTTATGTGCAAATGCATCATTTAGGGCATTGTTTTTGTTTTATGCATGTTGAAACCATATAATGCTTCCAATTCTTCCATTAGCCACCCATTACATCCATATGTTGCTCGAAATGGTAGGCCACCGTGATTTTCTCCTCACTTCTGAATATCAGGAGAGCTGCTTCCATTTAGATGGTAGTTAGGGCGAGCAACGTAGTATAGGAGATCACAAGATGCATCGAGTCTGGACCGGCGAATTTTATTATGTTAACCAGCTTATGTGATAGTGTTCTTCAGCTTTGAGTAAGATATCTTTTATGGATGATTACTGTCGCCTTTAGGGTAATTATCATTTTGTGGTTAGTGAGGGCCAGAATGTGAATGTCCGGTGGGGATCATATGGGATGTTTGTTGTGATGATTTGTTCTTTAGTTGACTCTAGCAATTCTATTCTAAGGTTTAGTTGCTTCAGGGTGAGCAATGTTCAAGCTTAGGGGAGTTTGATGTGATGATTTTGAATCGCATTTATAGACTTGTTTTATTTGTGTTTTATGCATTTATTAGTCATTTTGGTGGTTAATATTGCATAATTCATCTACTTTGGTCTATGATCTTTCTCTATGTCAAATCTCCCTTATTTCAGTATTTTGAGCATAAATTATTACAAGAATATGTTTTGTTTCGGATTATGTGGTTTTGTGTTGCAATTTCAGGAAAAACAAGTATCTACTGCTGTCGATACCATCGACAATGGTCGATACCATCGACACAAGCACAGGATGCCAGCCGTAAGGAGTAGCAAAATCTTGATACTATCGACAGGAGAGTCGATGGTATTGAGATACCATTAGGTTGTTGTAGCTCCACCAGTCGATACCATTGACTGGTGGAGCTACAGTGACATAAAAGCACAAAACCGATGCCTATGAATGTCGATACCATCGACCCGCGTCGATGGTATCGAGGTGGCATCAGTCGCGACAAAGAAAAGAAAAGAAGACAGTCGATACCGCACAAGGTTGATACCATTGACTTGCGTCGATGGTATCGACACCGTCAGATACATGTTTGGTTCATATTGATCTAAATCAGACGGTTGTGGTAATTTGGCGACCTAACTCGGTGATTATACCTAATGATGGTGGCCAAGAGTAAGAGAATCACGTCATTAGCCGCTGCACACATCCCGAGAAGGTGTGGAGAGAAGAACGGAGCCCAGAAGCACGCCCCAGCCGATCCGGACGCCGAAGAAGATGATTTCCACCACCAAAAGGCGGGAGAACGTGTATTCTATGCCAAGGAGCGAATGGATCTTATCCGTTCAGGGGTTTCACCACTCAATCACGTTTTTCTCCATGTTTCCCTTTTTCTCTATGACGTTTTGCCTTGAGATGAACATGCGTGGCTATTCCCCTTCGTCTTTAGGACCAGGAGTAGCCCGAGAATTCATTGTATGGCAATTTCATCATAGTAATTCATCATTTATTTCTTAAATCCGTGGTATAATTTTGTTTTCTCAATTATATTGTTATTCTTGATCACCATAATAATAATCTAATGCCCTTAATTACTTTGAAAGAAGAATTAACGGTTGAAAAGAGACGAAATTCATGTTAATTGACAAATCCCTTGAACAAGGTGGTGTAACGTTAATGGTGGATATCGAGAGATTGTATTTAATGCACCTAGTTTAGGGTATAGGTTACTACAACGGTGGAACCGACCTAGACATAGGTAGTGAATTGTACCACGACAGTGGGCATTTCTGATTTTAGGCCACTACCCGGATAGAGAGATAAATCTGAATGACTACATAGAATTTTATACAATGAAAACCCACAGTGAAACCGCAATCCTAAAGATCTCATCTTGAATTGATTAAACTAAACATTTAATCGATCGCTTTGCTTTTTTTATTTCATTTTCTTTTAATTTTACAACAACTTCCAACTATTTAATCGGTCTAGCTGATTGCGAGTAGTTAGTAGTAGTCTCTAATAATTCACGTGTCCCTAAGTTCGACTCGGGCCTCACGAAGGCCTATATTACATTGACGCGTACACTTGCATTTCTACGCACGTAAAAAGCATGTCATCTGGCTTCTTATGACTTGATTCCCCTCAAAAGTAACAAACTCATGTTCTAAACCTGCATACTCCACCATAAAGCTTGTTGTAGGTTGGGTGGGGCTTCCTGACGTGTGGCTCTTTTGGAGATTTTCTCTTCTTTTCATTATGCTTATTGGATTTATTGTTGTGGGAGTGGTTCTCTTTACTCTTTCCTGCCCTTCCTTCTCCGGAAGTATATTAGGGAGCGGAAATTGAGTTGAACCTTTTTGACTTGAGGTCGAAAAAGTTCAACACTTTCCGCGATTTCCCCTTCTCCTTCCGTCAAAGTATAGGTATAGGTTTTCGCAAGCCGAGCTCGGTGTGGGGTGGGATCATCCACATCCGAGCGACCCCAGCATGTCATCCTGAGTCAAGCACCGCCTCCTAAGACTTGTGTCGATGCTCATATACGGCATTCGCATTTTGAGGAAATCCCCTGATTGGATTTCCGATTCAAGGGAAAAACAGCAACATGGTACCGAGCGAAGCGAGCCCCCGGCAAGGAGGAACACTAGGGAAGGTGGGAGGTGGGAAGACCACCTTCCCGGCAACAAGCATATGTTCGGTTCAAGCCCGAACTAGCTGGTTTGAGTTATGAGTTAACGATGAGGTTCGGTCCCACCGAACCGCATGCCAATGAGTTAAGTTAGAAAAAACACTGAGCCCTGAGTTGTGGGGGAATGGGGGTATGAGTTCGAGTTGTGGGGGAATGGGGGGTATGAGTTCGAGTTGTGGGGGAAGGGGTGGTGGGGGTTGGGGGAGTTGAGTTATGAGTTATTGAGTTATTGAGTTTATTCCATGTTCTTATTGGGTGGCCATCTTGTTCTAGTAGAGCATCTACAACACCTTGTAGGGTGTTATGTTTTTGTACACATAGTGTGAAACTAAGGTCTGACTTGACACCCCTAATCAACTTCTTTGCCTTGATTTGTTCATCATAACCATGAATATACTTCTACTATATTTTATACTCTATAACTTATTATGTCACCATCATATCATCATGTCGGTGAAGGTTTGACGAACTTCTATTCTTTCTTATCAAACATAGCTTCAGATATGTAGTGAATTGGAAAGGCCTCTCATGTGAGTGGAGGAGCCTTGACTTCAAGGAATCCTATCAGGTTCTCCACCAAGTCTAAATAGCACCTTTGAGCATGTGAGTCCCAAAACAAATCCTAGAGTGGTTAGAGTAATATATATCACAGAAACAATGTTCCACATTCTATAACCAGCTTTTAGCTTTTCTCACCAAGTCCAACTCTTACTCTTCAACATACAAGTCACACTCGATATTAAAAAAGTCAACTAGGGAAATCTCAAGGTTGACCCTAGGGTTGGCTCGTTGATCCCCTCCTCTTCCTATGGCAGTGGCAATGGCCCTAACCATGACATCAAAGGGCAATGTGGCAGCTTCTTGACATGGATATTCTCAGTGGCTTCCTATGCTAGAGAATCATCCTCTTCCTCACCCATAGGTACCTTGTCATTATCACCTCTCTTTTTAGGTTTCATCTGCAAAAGAGGACACAAACTAGATGGGATACTAAGAAACGTTGGCGACCAACTATATTTTTTCTTTGATACCATATTGTAACACCCTAAATTCATAAAACATGCACAATACTGAAAGGAAGCCTAATTCTCATCGAGGATGTCACATAATTACAATCATTACATAAAAATATAATCTAATTCAAACAACACAAGAAAAGAAAATAGTACTCATTATCAAGGTTCAAAAAGGAAAGATTTTACTTTAAAATAATACATAGTTATCATAACTTAAAAAAGAAAACTAATCTAGTTATTCTACTATAGTTGGCACCCCACCAAGTTTTGTCTCTGATATTTTTGTCAAGATGTATGCTCCTTCCCTAAACTCCCTAATCCTTATTTCCTACAAACATTACATCCCCATACAAGATGTATGCTCCTTGTCTAAGCTTCCTAATCCTTGTTTCCTACAAACATTGCATCTCCAGCCATGCAAAGCACAAATAGAAAATATCTTAGACTAAGTGACACTGCGTAACATTATATGAATTGAAGTATAAATGTACTTTTGAGAAAACATGAATATAAACATGATAACATTGGATTCTTGTCCTATGGTTTATCCTCACCCTTATTTATCTAAATTTTTAGCACAATTGCCTTTGGTTGAATATGTTGCCCTTCATCTATAAATGTTGCCAAGAGCTTATTGTTCGCATAGAATTTATGCACCCAAGTGCTCATTGATCATACAGTGATTATAAATTATCATGCCAGAAGGGAATTAACTTGGAAGGAACGACATCATTAATTATCTTATTCTTAACATTATTCTTAAGACTAGTGACTAGAAATCATTAACATTGACTTCAAGAAGAATATTCATACTAACAACATAATCTGGATGAGAATAATATATTAGGCATTCATCATCAGAATTGTAGACATTCAATCTTGTAAGTGTTGATTGAAATTACATATGCAATATCATTCTAAGTATTTTCATAATATAATAGAATAATAGCCTTGGATGCATATGTATCACTAAGAGTGCATGATCAACTTACCAAAAGATAAGAAATCATATATACTCTCTTGGGATTTGTAGAAACCATAAAGTTCTAAAATTACCATAACTAAAATTAATCATTATGTTGATTAACATGTAAACCCTAACTAGGATGTTAGGGAAAATATATTTTGTGATAAATTACTTAGTGTTTTAAACCTCAAAAATCATCATTCTTATTCATGAACCTTTCCAACAACTATCTATACTAATTTTATGACCATCCATTTCAAAACTATGATTTTTTTAAGAACTACTCTACTAGAATTCAAAGAAAAGCCACATGGTGAAGCTTTATCCAAAACCTTTTAGACTCAACCCTGCTTGTTGATTTGGCACAATCAGATTCAACCACATAGAGAAAGGCCCTCAACTTAGATTGCAATTCAAAAAATGTCAACAGACTGGTAAGCCCATGGATGTGTGTCAAAAAAAACAAAAGCTCAAGGGCAAAAACATAAAATCCAAAACCCCAATGATAGTCTTCAACCATAGACCAAGAGAAATGATCATGGGAAAAAGGGAGCTCGAATAATAGGATAAAAAAAGAGGGAACCCAATATAATTTCATCAAAATGGCCTTAAACATGTCTCATCATCTTTGTCGGTATCTAGTAGTAATAAAGGCCCCTAGTTCAAGATTTGGGGCAATTAGAGGAGAAAAATCATCACTCCACTATAGTCTATCCCAAGAGAGGAGGTCTAAAAGAATTAAAAGGTCACACATAGGACAAATTGAGGTTCTAGGAACCTTTGAAACCTCAAGAGAAGCTAAGACTCACAAAAATAAAGTTATTCATGGATTTGAGGCTTGGTAGTAGCCATAATGACCGACATGGTGAAAAAGAAAAAAAAAGGATGAAAGCTGCTCTTTGATCAGAATTTAGGTGTAGAGAGCTTCTTGGGTATGTGTTGAGACAAACACAACCTTCTGTGGTCATCGTCGTTGTCTCAAACCCAAGACAACCCACTAGTAGGTGTTGAGTGGAATTTCAACTTCAGTGGATATAAATTGATTCGTTTGGATCTAACTGTTGATCTTAAGGTTCTTGTATGGTCCAAGCATTAAATCTGAAGTAGTATATAAGGGTTCGACAAACAGGGGGTGTGTGGTTGTTGTGTGCAAGTCGAGTTTCAGTGGAAAAATACGTCCCTCATAGTTAAGGATTTCTAAGGCATGGAATCCCATGATGTTTGGGATTGATCAGATCGGGAAGGTGTGGGGAATGTGGGAAAGAAGTTTATTGGAGCCATGATTTTTTTGAAGGAGTAAATAGCATAGAAAAAGGATGGGTGCCTCTATATGTTTCCTGTTAAGAGTAGGATGGGGGGGATGATGCAAGATATCATTCTTCTACCTAGGTCTAGGAATCCAACCCATAGGAGGACACATCGGGATAAATGGCCATATGATAGGAGATATATGTGGGACACATTAGCTAAAGTAAGTCATTAGGAAATTGACCCATTAATATAAAAACTTAGACATTGTAGGATTCAAGACTATATTACTTACCTTCTTATTTAAATTGGGGGTCCTAGAATTATATAATTGGGTCTAAAGTTGGTAGTTTTTTTAATTGAAACATGAGGATCTTAAAAAACAAGTTAGTTTCAAACATTGAGAGTCTGAACTCTTAATTATCTCATTTTTTAGTAAAATGTATTTTAAGAATTATGATTATTTAAGGAGAGTTCGAGGGTCATAACTCAAAACTAGTCCATCATTATTGTATTAAAACTATATATCAATTATCAGGGCAAATTATGGGCATTAATCATGTGAAAATTACTTTACACCCTAAAGTGACACTTGGATTTGTTTGGACTAGTAATTTTGAGTATGTACATTAAAAATACCCAACCTTGTTAAATTTTATAATACTAACTTTAGGTGTGTTATTGATTATTATGAAATTTTTACTCTATTAACTGGGGCTTAATTAGGGTAAAATTGGATTCAAACTCTTCAAAGTAGGTTTTGAAGAAATTTTTTGATCATAACTCAAAATTAGGGTTATTATAGTCCTTCAACTTAATAGGATTGTGACTGGTTTGTGAATGAGCTTCTTGACCTACCACTTTTATCGAATACATGAAATATATCATACATCATACTATTCTATGGAGGTAAGTCCAAATGATATGCACATTCCCTGACTCAATCTAGAATCTCAAATGTCGTGACATATCTGATGCCAAGTTTCCCTTTGTTCTTTGCAATTGTCATAATTGTCTTATCTTTATAATACATAGACACCCACCAAGATGTCTACATTAGACTTAGGACCATCTACATATGACTTCTAACAATAAGTGTCCTTTTCAACCTCTACTATTTTAAATTTACATTATTGGTATATAACTACAATTCCTCAGATCATAAGATGTATCTTTGACTGAATTTATCCAAACATATTGAAGATATGCATGGTTTCCACTTAAGAGCTTCATAATGAGGCACTCTAATGCTAGACTGGTCATCATTATGATAGAAGAACTCCACCAAAGGATGGCAATGATCCCATGAACCTCCCCAACCAAGGATACACTATGTCAAAAAGTACTTTGACATCCTAATTGCATGCTTAGATTGTTGCTTATTTTTTGGGTGGTATGTCATACGAAAGTTCAATTATCCCTCAATACTCTTATACTTATTACCATGGATGATAAGTGGACTTACCATATTGGTCAAATAAAATATATATAAGAATTTTGCAAAGATGAAGTATCAGCTAAATATATAGTTCAAACTAACTTTGATTTTAAATAATGTATGTATTTACATGAGATGAAACAACCAGGTTATATGGTAAATATAATTGAGATTGTGTCATTCATTTTTTGATCATGGGTATGCCCACAAAATGATATGCATTTATGATCATTTCCTTTCAAAAATATGTAGGGGTTGTAGAATACATCTAGGCCATTTAAGTCATGCCTTATTTTGTTGTTAGGTCAAGCACTTGGATATAAAAGGTAGATATATTAGTCTTATTATTTCTATAGGAATGTTGATGTAAGTCTTGATACATCTTAGTAAACAATAGATGTACTACATACAAAGATCAATGATCTTCTAGCAAGACCATGTCCTTCAAATAAAAAACTTGAGAACCCACATGCATTTTCTATATTAGATATCGCAACTCATACCAATAAAAACATGAATCTAAGGATCCTCTGATACTTTAATCATCTATTCTTTTAAATTGAGATTTAAAATAGAATATAAAGCATTAAATTGTTATTGGCTAACATAATTTGTTCATGCACGAGTCTAGGATCCCATGGAAGCATCACATCCATGTTCATCCATTTAATAGAATAGATTTAAGAAGCCTTATCAGCTTTCTACTAAGGGCATAAGCTACATTATTTCAAATATAGGGTCTATCAACAATTGTGAAATCATTCTCCTTTTAGGTAGTCTAGCTATATTCAGTATCAAATGTTCAAGCTTTGTTGGATAGCATATATTTTAGGCTCTTGTGGTTGGTTTGGATGTCAAAAGTGGCACCATACAGATAATTATGCCACATCCTAAAGACATACATCATGGTGACTAACCCAAGTTCATGGGTTGAATAATTAAATTCAATATGTTTCAATTGTATAAGGGCATAAGGAACAACCTTCACTTTTTGCATTAAGACACATCCTAGCTTAGATATGTAGGCATCAATGAAGATAAAAAAGCCATCATTTCCATAAGGAAGAGTAAAGTTTTTTCAACATACATTGATAAGGATTATAAAGAAGCATGGGGCATTACTAAACTCCAAGGGCATGACCAAAAATCCATATTGAGTACATATTTGTCTAAATGTTGTCTTAGGGATGTCATCATACTCAACCTTGTGTTGTTGGTGTTTAGATCGCAGGTTGATTTTGGAAATTTAATTAATAGAGTAGAATTTATAATATGAATCCTCAATCCTAGTAAGAGGATACTTATAACATAGTAACTTGATTAATCATACAACATTTAATCATATTCTTTAAGTATTTATGTTTCTTTTTGACAAATAGGATGGGTTCTACCCCAAGGGATGTGCTAGGGTTGATAAAACACTTATGGAGCAATTCATGCAACTATTTCATGATTACAATCATCCCAATTGGTGTTCATCCTATATGTTGTGTTTAGAATAAATGTGGTACAATGGTATCAGTCATGATTTGTTGACTAACAAAGTGGTTTTCCATCGATGGATGGGTCAAAAAAAGAAAAAAAACATTGGGTTGCCACCATGTTTGTAAGGGAAATGGGGAAACTTATAAAAATGGCTTTAAAAATAATGTAAATAAGGCAAGAGATCAACCAAAGAATGGATATGACATTAAGTTACACTTGGATAAGGTGTTAGGAACCTCATAGATCTCTTCTGATATCACAAATCTAAGTGAGTTTTGTTAGATTTTATTTTTTATGTGGGGGTTATATTTAGTGAAAATCCAAAATAGAAGGAAATCAACCTACAAGAATAGAGATATTGGACAAAAAATATAATATAAGGATGATTGACCTTTTGTACTCATAACAACACATCATTTGAGGGTTAGAAAAGGGGAGAAGGGGAGAGAGTTCCAAAATGACAAGAGAATAGCCTCAAAAAGATATAATATATATGAATATGTATTAATAAGGATCATCAACCCTGGGTGATCTATCATCACACCACTAGGGGTTGGAAAAGGTGTAAGGAGAGTTCTAAAGGTTGTTAGGCTCAAAATTCCTTGATTTGATGCCATACGGGTGGGGATGAATCTTCTGTTATTATCTCTCTTGGTTTTATGTTTGGGAAAGGATTATATATATAGTGTATGTGTGTGTGTTTGTATTGTCAAAGGGTGTCCTAAGGGTTGGGATCCAATGCTAGCTATTTGAGGTGATAATGTGTATGTCTCAACCCTTTTTTCTAGCCTCTCCTTACTGACCATCACCCTTGCTCTTAAAATTCCTAGATGGTGTTTAGGGTTAGATTTATAATGTTTAGTTTGTGACCTAGGATTAGAGTTTGATTGGACTTACTCCTATGTCAGTAAGCAGTGGGGATGAATGCCAAGTTAATGACATGCCTTCTTGAGGCTTTTAGGCATGTTTAACTAGAATTTTATTGAATGTGAAAAATTGGGTGTGTGTCTAATCACTCCAGAGCGATTATCCAACTTTGATGTATATATTTTTACTATTAGATTTGAAACTCATTTGTATGTTGGTTCTTGGTGCATGTATCCACCATGCATCTATTTCCTAAAGATAGTAAGTCTTTAGGTTTAGCCTTGCTTATACTAGATAGAGAATTCCACCCACGTATGCTAAGATACGTGGAAGTCTTATCATAATATAGTTAAGGCTAAACCTAAAGACTTACTATCTTTAGGATTTTTAGTTGGTGCACGCAGTTCCACGTAAGTGGAAGCTCGCTTGAGCCCATGCGGTCTCAAGACCGTTTGAGCCCATGCAGTCTCAAGACCGTTTGAGCCCATGCGGTCTCAAGACCGTTTGAGCCCATGCAGTCTCAAGACCGTTTGAGTCCATGTGGTCTCAAGACCGTTTGAGCCCATGCAGTCTCAAGACCGTTTGAGCCCATGCGGTCTCAAGACCGTTTGAGCCCATGCGGTCTCAAGACCGTTTCGCTGCTGTGAAGACCATTTGGCTAGTGGAGGATCAAGACCGCAGCAGCAACTAGCACCTCCACCGGTGTTGTGACCTGCTCGCTGACACCACCACTGCCCATGACGGCCTTCTTGCCACAAGCATCTTCCTCACCGTCACCAACAACGTCGACGCCCACCTACACATGATCTCCGGCGTCGTCCTCCTCAGCGTCACCAACAACGTCGGCGCCCACCTACACATGATCTCCGGCATCTTCCTCCTCAGCGTCACCAACAACGTCGGCGCCCACCTACACATGATCTCTGGCGTCGTCGTCTTCTACTCCGGCAACCACGCCGCCCTCGCCAACCACGCATGCAAACCGTTTGAAGCACGCAACATACACCGGCAGCCACTACATATCCACGCTCAACAACACCCACAGACTGCTCACCGACACCACCACTGTCCACGACGACCTGCCCGCCAAAACCACCGGCACCATCCTCCTAAGATAGCAGCAATGTTGACGGCTTCTCATGTGGTTTCATAGCTGCATGCTCATGCGGTTTGCTTGGTTTCTCATGCGGTCTTGCTGGTGTGCATGAGATCGTTTGCTACTTTGATGCGAAACCGCATGGCTCCACGTGAGGGAGCACTGCGTTGCGTCAAAGTGAAGCTGACTTGGAGCGCTGCAAACCAAACGGCCAGCTGCTATTAAGCCCACGTGAAGGCAGCTATTATGAACGCATGCATGAGAACATGAGGAGACTAGCAAAACAGCAAAGACCGTAGAAGCTAAGATGGCAGCAGCATAAGAACGCACAGCCTAAACCGCATGAGAAGCACAGCACAAGAGCACAAGATCGTGAAAAGAAAAGGACAAGACCGTTTAATGAATGCTCAAGACCGTGAGAGAAGGCTTTCATTCTAACGCATGCATGGAGAACGCATGGCCAAGCTGTCCACATGAACCGTTTAGACAATTGCAACTGCTAGAATGTGAAACCGCATGAAGCCATGTGAAATGAAGACCGCATGACCCCACGTGGGCATGAGAAAGCGTAGTAGCAAGACCGCATGGGCAACTACATACGAAACTGCATGAGAAATTGCAGCATAAGACTGCATGCTCACGAAACCGCATGAGTAATTGTGGAGAGAAAACTGCATGGGACAAAAGGACACGCACAAGGTGTGACTCCTTGGCCCAAGATATTTTGGCAAGCCTATAAAAAGAAGGGTAGATGCATGGTCTGGATCCCATCTCACTACGGCCCAAGGCTACCGGACTGGGACTAGTGTCGGGACGCCGCCAGACTGCCCGAGCACCGTTTCTGACCAAATTTCACCCACAGCCCCATGATCCTGACCTGAGTCCAGATCCGGTATGCTGCCAGACTGGGGACAGATCTAGAAGGTTGTTCCACTGCCATCTTGCTACCACCTTTGTTCTACCATCATTCTACCTCATTCTACAATCTCAGAGGTAAACACGACGATCGAGGTAGAGAGACGGACGCCATCGACCACAACGGAGCAGTCCCAAAAACTATGACAATCTACACCGGGCTATCACAGATCTACTCTTCTGCTCCGACGATGCTTCCTTTCTCTCTCTTCTCTTTCTTTGTTTCTTCCTCTATGAGGAGCGAGTAGTTCCATCCACTGGGGTGCGGAGAGTACCCCCGCTACCCGTGTCTTGTAACTTGTACTAAAAAGATGTTATCATTCTGATTCAATACTAAATCGTTTCATACATGCTTGAATGTTGGCCGCGTTCTTGTATGCATTTATTGTCTTTCGTTGTGGTTTGTCTACGACCTCTCTTGAGACTCGAATACCGATTTAGTGTTGGTTTCTGGTGTGTGTATCCACCGTGCATCCGTTTCGGTATCTAGGAACACTTTCTAAGGAGTGGAGTAAACTCACCTCCATCGTTGTACTTTTGTACTATGAAATGGAATCAGTTGACGTATAAAAGTACAACCTTGCCAGGTCGAGGAACACACTTTGAGGAGAGAGTGGTGCAAAGTGCTTGACCATTCGTTCAGGAATGGCTGACGTTGCAACACTCCCACATTTCTCGTAGCTATATCCTCGAAAGAGGGATAGACTATAAGGATACTAATCAATTTTGTAATCATCGCTCGCTTGCTAGTTTTCCGATGCACGTTTCATGAGGTTGAGTAAGATTTTCTCTTTAGAGACTACATATCTTCATTGGCACGTAGATATGTACCGGATGAGAGTTACTCAACCCGTGAAGGATGTGTGCATTACTCTTGTCCTATACGACATCGGTATTGTACAACATCCATGTATCTTGCTTACAAGTCTTGCTATGTTTGGTACAAGTGCAATTCATGTGTAGTGGTGGGGAATACCCGCATCACCCCAGTGATCTATCATCATTTGCTAATCTTAGTTTTTAATCCTTAAGCTAGTTTTTATTCTTACCTTTACTTTTGCACGTTTTAAGATAAATAACTCAAATCAAACTTTTGGTCTTAGATGATTGACTTAGATTGATACGAAATGAGAAAAAGACACTCAGATTCTTAACGTTGTCCTTTGGGTTCGATCCTCAATCTGTACTATGATAAGGCTTCCACACTCTTGTGGGGTTGGAGCATTTATCTAGAACTAGTTGTAGGTAAACCTAGAGAGAACATCAACTCCCTAGGGTTTTTGGTGTGTATTAGGACTTCTATCGAAAGAGTAATCCTTTGGTGTAAGTTCTAGCTCCATCAAAAAAGTGCAACCTTGACAGGTCGAGGAACACACTGTGAGGAGAGAGTGGTGCAAAGTGCTTGACCATTTGTTCGAGAATGGCTGACGTTGCAACACTCCCACGTTTCTCGTAGCTATATCCTCGAAAGAGGGATAGACTATAAGGATACTAATCTATTTGGTAATCACCGCTCGCTTGCTAGTTTTCCGATGCACGTTTCATGAGGTTGAGTAAGATTTTCTCTTCAGAGACTACATATCATCATTGACACGTAGATATGTACCAGATGAGAGTTACTCAACCCGTGAAGGATGTGTGCATTACTCTTATCCTATAAGACATCGGTATTGTACAACATCCATGTATCTTGCTTACAAGTCTTGCTATATTTGGTACAAGTGCAATTCATGTGTAGTGGTGGTGAATACCCGCATCACCCCAGTGATCCATCATCATTTTCTAATCTTAGTTTTTAATCCTTAAGCTAGTTTTCATTCTTGCCTTTACTTTTGCACGTTTTAAGATAAATAACTCAAATCAAACTTTTGGTCTTAGATGATTGACTTAGATTGATACGAAACGAGAAAAAGACACTCAGATTCTTAACGTTGTCCTTTGGGTTCGATCCTAAATATGTACTATGACAAGGCTTCCACACTCTTGTGGGTTCAGAGCATTTATCTAGCACCAGTAGTAGGTAAACCTAGAGAGAACATCAACTCCCTAGGGTTTTTGGTGCATATTAGGACTTCCATCGGAAGAGTAATCCTTTGGTGTAAGTTCTAGCTCCATAAAAAAATGGCGCCGTTTTCGGGGACAATGGTATAAGAATCGTCTTTTTTGAATTTCGCATCGATTTAGGTTTCTCTAGGGTTTTTCATTTTCTTTTCAAAAACCTAAAAAGTGAAGGGCTTAATCTCGCATATCTTCTTGGATTTGAAGTGGTTGGTCAAGTCTTATACACTCTTTCCTTGATTTCAGGTACCAACTCTCTTCAGAATGAAGCATTCGACACCACCAACCGTTAGATGTGAACTATGTGGTGACTATTCTCATGCATAAATTTACTACTTCAATGTCCCTTCTCTCTATGTGATGGCTCTACGTCAAGTAATCGTGTATCGTATAGTTGGGAAACTCAAAGCAGCCTCTTCATACGTCTATGGCTATAACACAAGTTATAATCCGTATCACCCTGGAGGCTACTACGAAAAACCTAAATATGGAGGATTTCAAGATGTAGACTGCAATGAAGGAGGGAACCTAGAAAACAATGCAAATCAATACTATGATGAGAACTATTATCAATATCAACCCAACGGGCGCAGTGAAGAGCCTTTTTCATGAAGATCAACTTGATTCCCTTGCATAAAAGACATCCTTGTCTGAATCGGTCACATACCCATCTAAGTCTGATTGTGAGGGAGTGTAGAGTCCTTGCGACATTAATCCTTCTTTTACGGATTTTATTGATGAGACAACTGAAGTTGAAAAGATTTTGTCATTGAGGGAATTGATTATCGCCAATTGCTCTTCAATGGTTGGATTTGAGTCTATGAAGTCAGAAGGTGGGTAAGGATTGAAGTTTATCCCCCATTGATCTCCTGACTATAGAAAATCCTCACATTGGTTACTCAATCTTTCATCTAAGTGCATAGTTCCGGAATCACTTTCCGAGTCAGGTCTCGGCTCGAAAGATGATTCTTTCTCTTGTAATGTTATGAAGAAATCATCCTTGGGTTCAATTATTAACTCTGAAGATGATTCCTCACCTTGCACTGATGCTTGAAGATCATTGGAAGGCATATCCCACATGATTTCATAATCATCATCGTAATTGATTTCAACATGTGGACTAGGGATGTGCTTAGTTGAAATGGGTGGTTGTTCTACATGTTGCTCAGGAGCGTTGACAAGTTGGATATGTTGATCAAGATCGGCTATCAACTTCTTAGTCACGACTATCTGATCAGCTAGTTGTTGAGCCACCGACGTCTGTAAAGGCGGTCTCATGGGCTCAAACGGTCTTGAGACCCCTAGAGTCAGTGTTGTAGGGGTCATGACCGTTGGTGATAGTTGAGGATGATCTGCAGAGGAGAGAGAATGTGAGTAGGGGAAAATGAGAACAAATAAGCTAGAAACTAGGGTAATTTGAGTTAGTAATGCACTATTTACACGAGACTGAAAGGATACTTAAAGTAAACCCAAAGTGAGGGTAGATCAGTCAATATGCGGCACAAAATCCTTAGAATTGGTGACTGAGAGGGTGAATCTGGAGGATTCATCAGTGTTCCTAGTGCATGCCCTTCCTCTTGGGCCTTCTAGATGCTATTTGAGTGGTGTTTATGGGTCACTTGAAGTGGGGAGAAAGGTGTGTCTAGTGAAAGCACCAACTCTTAGTCTTCCGGGTTTGTTTGAATAGTTTTTCATGAACCATTCAAAGTAGAAGAAAGTCGGGTGTGCCTATTATATGCCCCACATTCCCAAGTCTCAACTCATGTTGAATTGGCTAGATCACAGAGCAACTAGTGGTGGTGTCCATCTTCCAAATCAGTGGTGTCTTGTAGGTGCCCTAGTTGACCTCAGTCCCTATGAGGGTTTTGGTCAAACTTTTGTGGAATGTGAACTTGAACATAATAGGGGATCACATAGGAGTTCAGGTTTGGGTACATAGAACTAGTTTAGAGCTGGAGGAATCATCTTGGGTGACCATGGAATGGATCCATATTAGTTTAGTGCCTCAATGCAACATATATGTAGGGAAATTAGTTGTAGTATATCCATCAATTGAACGTCTAATGTTTTTGACAACCTTCTTACTCATGGGCATTTTAACGCCTGAATCTATGTGAAGTTACCTCTAGTCATGAATGATTTTAGGTTTTTCAACAAACTCATCCGATGATCATAATTTTTATTGATATTTCAATAATATTTGTATAATGGGTCCTGGATATAATTGGATTTTGGTGTTCATATGAATTTTTCAATCATCATATTGGATCATATTTTCACAACTTGGAATCCCTTGAGGTGCACTCATGGACTTTTGTTATTTTCTTTCACTCAATATAGGTTTACCAATGGTGGCTCTTGAAAGAATACTAGGTACTAACTTTACATCCAAACTTCATTGCCAAATCTATTCTTATTTCAAAACTTGGTTGTGTATCTTAATTAGATTTATTGAATCATTTTATTTTACATTTTTTGTGGTTTTATTCAGTCAAAAAATAGGGTTGATTGGATTCAAAATTGGATTCTAAATATCTTTCCCTCTTAAGATGAGATCTAAAGCATGTGTTAGGTAAACCCATTCTCAGTGATAGATAAAGTCTTGAGATTGGAAGATACTCATTTTTTGTTGTGCGTGACAATTTAATGACATCAGATATAGTTTGAAGTATAGACACCACTATACTCAACAAGGGAGTAAAATCACTCTAGACAGTCATATTTTTCCCAATTCGATAAGACTTTTACCATCATTCTTACTTCTTTCAAGGCTTAGTTGATATATGTGAAAATTCTTTCCAAAGAAAGGGTTGAGGTAAGTTGATTAATTTTGAAATAATGATTTCAACAAGGCTTGAATTAGATTCAAGTATATAAATCCTAGGGATTCACAGCATATCATAGCTTTGTCAAGCACTAAGAACATGAAATGCCTTTAAAGGGATCTTGCAATACCTAAAATTAGGATTTTTGGGTCTAAGGTGCCAATCCAGTAGACCACTCAATGTGTGGGACACGTGGCCAACCCCCCTAATATAGTCGTTGGACTAGATAGGATGCTCAGCTATCCTACACCCCCCTGCACATCAGCACTAGGCTTTTCAGGAGGGAGTGGGGTGCCACCACATAGTCACCCGAACATAAAATTTGAAGGAAGAACATTACAGTGCACACCCATCCCTGACATTCTTTATAAGCATGGCTATGGGAAATATATTGTATCTAATTCTCTCATTATAGTTAATATTTGATGAAAGTAAGGAGTCTAGCCCTTAGTCCCTTTTTTTAGAACTTGTAGTCTCTGGTCCTTTATTCAACATTCTATTAAGTTTAAGATGGCCTTTTCTTCCATGTATGAGTATTTTTTCATGTCTGGGAGATGTCAAATATGTTAGTGTGGGCAACCATTTTCATTTTTTTCTAGTTGCAATGGGGATTTGGTTGTGTTGGAACCATGATCTAACTGACTAAGACGATATTGGTGGGACTCCACATGCGTGGGGTGTTTGACATGATCTAATATCCAGTGCACATCTAGTTGTAGAGAATGCCAATGCAATTTTGGGATACATGGTCATTACAATGTTCTTTTGATTCCCCATTACACCACCTGGTTGTCTTGGTTGGCATGAAAATTGTATTTGCATCCTTCCTCAAATGTTGGGGTGTGATGTTGCAATTATGAAAATTATCATATTTCTTCAAGTGAGACATGTGTCCCCTTGTAGTCATGATCTCTATTAATGTTAGGTAGTGTTACTGATTATACTATTTGGTTGGACATTCTTTTATTACCTAAGGAATAGGTTTCAGTGGGCTCCTTGAATCCATTGAATTCGTCATAAGAGATAAATTCATCTTCCCTTTGGTAATTTTTTATAATTATACTTAATGTCCAACAAATGTTAGGAATGGTAAGGACATGGAGACTGGAGTGATTTATCGATTGCAAATCTGGTTGGTGATCTATCTCAGTTGTGTAGATTTTACTATACACTTTGGGAGATAGGTGGGTGATGCACTTGTACTGTAATTCTTCCAATATGGTTGGAGTTGGACTTCCCATATCTTGAGGTTTGCATGATGAGTTGTCTAGCAAGTTTACCAATAAAGACATGTATTGGTGTTGGGTGGGGATAGACAAGGAAGTTGGGTCCCTATGTTGGAAATGGAGGGTATCACTACATATTGGTGTTTCTTCTATAGCATGGGAAATTCCAAGTGGATTATTTAGTACAAGATGAACTCCTGTGAGATGGTGAGAAAACCTTCCTAGAAATCAAGTTGTTTCTCTCATGACCTTTACTCTTGGTGGAGCCATCAAGCAACATTGATTTTGGAGGAAGGTCATAAGTTATCAACCATTAATGGGTAAAAGATACATCATTTTACGTATCCACATCTAGATGTCACCTATTCTAAGGAGGTCAAGCTACAATAAGGATCAAATCATATATTTATTCATTTTTTTGAAATTTCATTTGATTTTTTTTATCTATTTTGCATTTTCTATTTTTGTTATGGAGTTATATCCATGAAATATGAATGAAACTCGAATGCTATTTTATGTCTTCGATTTGTCCCTTGTTCTTTAGACAGCTTATTCTTAATCCATGGTATCATTCCATTTAGAGGGCTCTGAACTCATAATTTTAGTAATAACCTTTTTGTCTAGCGATAAAACCCATGAGAGAGTGGTATGGGTTGGTGATGTATTTGAGGATATTAAGTTTGGATGGATGAGTTCTACCTACTTTCCTATGTTAATCTACATCCAATGTCACATTTATTCTTTATTTCTTAAAGATCCCTTAGGATAAGTGTTCACTTCTTGAGGAGGGATAAAAAATTAGTGGCCTCACTTACTCTAGACAACTAGTTCCTATTGGTTTGGACCACGTGGCAGTTTTCATTTAGGTGTCACTCTATCACAAGTACTTGTCATAGTGTTTTTATTAGTCTAGTTGAGAAATATCATGTTGATACTTACAACCTTCACATGGAGGTTGGTTCTTTGTTGGTTATTAATGTCAGGAATAATTCATGATTATTTCCAAATAAGGATTAAAGTGTGGTCATGTGCACATACCTATCAAGCAGTGGTGCTCATATCCCTTAGGGGTGAAGGTTTTATGTACAACATGAAAGGGTATGGCCCATATTTTAACTCCATGTGATTAGGATCTCAGAGTAATGGATGCATCATCTCTAGAAACACTAGTATGAAGGACATTGATTGTAGGACTCATCTTTTTTCTATACCTATTGGTTGGAGAGTGAGGTGAACGGTTGGTCTCATTAGGATGAAAGATAAATATACCAATATAGAGCTCCATTATTGGAGTCCTTAAAAAGCATTGGGATCATCATTTCCCCTTTGAAGGGTAGCAAATGGATAACATTTTTGGTATATTTATTAGTGTGCATCTTTGACCACACGAGTACCCAAGTAATCAAGTAAAGTTACATGGACTAGGAGTAAATTAATTAAGTAACAATAGGTTTGTTGATGACAATCATGGGATGTTCTTCCTCAACCTCAACTTTTTGGTTGTCTATCCCTTGTATTCTCTAATGATCCATGATTACCATGGTCTTATTCAAGATAGGGTATACAAGATTCATTGGACGAACTTTGGGTCATAAAAGAAATTGCTTTCACGTAGACGATGAGAAAATGTCTGCTTTAATAAAGTAGCTCAACGTATATGATATTTGATCTTAGTTCTTATGAAGTTGTCATGCCATCAACAATAATACCTACTAATGTGGTTGGCACTAGTTGATGGAATATGGATGTCTCCATCCATATATTGTAACCACATGACACCTTGATTATAGATTTCATGAACAATATATGATCATTCATATTTTGCATTAAACTTAGAATGAGTGTCTGGATTGAGATAAGTGCATATTGTAATTACCTAAAACACTAGCCAATAAAGCACAAATTAGTTAATTTATATACTATGTATGTGGTGCATACAAAAGTATGCATGTATAATAGAAACATATATTTATTAATAGTCAACTAACATATAAACTTGTATTTTTGTTTAGATACACTAACAAATGTTTTTCATGTCACCTTGGGTTTAATTAACTTTATTTATCCATCATTAGACTTAGGTGAATACTGCTAAATAGGTCTAACCCTAGGTTTAAAATATCATAATTTACTTTTTATGATACTAATGTTGACATTATAATTGAACTGGGACTAAATAAACATTCATGTAGTTTATTTCATCAAACATCGAGAAATCCTTGGAGATCTTAAGAATTTTATATATATGATTATTCATAAATAACCACATATCTTCTTCATGCAGAATCCATGTCATAATATCCATGTAATTGAAGTGTGTATAGAAACCCAATCAAGCGTGTATTCAAGCAATCAGTCAACATCCAATCGACATGTATGCATAAAACTAGGGTGCCACCATATATTCATATAACAATCTATAAACCTAACATAGGTCCTAAACTAGGGTTTAGGGTTATGTCAGGTTTGGATTAGGAATAAGGGTATCAAACATTAAAACCATCAATTCATGTTCCAAGGGTTAGAAACACTAAATGACCATTAGGTGTAACGCCTGTCATAGATTGGACAAATAATTTATTATGAACACCTAGATCTCATTATGTACATTAAGTTATAATCACCGATTTTGAACCTAGTTTCACATATATATGATTATTGACTTTAGAAACCCTAATATACATCATGAACTTTATATTGGGATCTCATTATATTAAAAAATATTAGTTTTTTTCAAAAAAAAATGTATTTAATGATTAAGCATTATATTCATCAAATCTAGCATTTACATGGTGTATTCACATCAAATTCATGTATCACCTACACTTTTGGAGTTAGTATGATTATTATGTATCCAAACCATTTTATATGTCATCTAATTTTTTTTTTATAAGATCGATATATGATTCCACTATCATCAGTGATACAATGTAACTTCTAGAATTTATGCAAGAATATTATATATTGACAAATCATAATGTACCATGTCGGTGAAATAAAACAATATCTATTCAAAACATTGGGTACTAGGTCTGGACAATGGGCCAATGCCAAATAATCTCAAAGCTTCACATGGTCTAGCAAGATAAGGGGTAAAAGGAAAATGTTACCCTTACCTAATAGGCATTGATCTAGGGGTATGGGAGTAATTATTCCATGTTTCTTCTTCTTCCCATGTCTATTACAAAGTCAAAACATGGAGCAGGTAAACCTCCATGTTGCCTTCCTACTTATAGATGTTGGAGATGGACTTGGTGCTCTATATTTCTTGTATTCGGTCTCCCATATTGGATCAGTCCCTAATGGTGGACTGTGATGGTTGGACGGTATAAACTAGTCACTAGTTTGGAAGGAGTAGAAAGAAGGAATCGGGGAAGGCAAGAATTGAGAACTACACTTGGTTGTAGTTGGGCTTCCATCCTAATGGGGTTTGCCACAGCTCCATGGCCTAACATTATGTTCCTCGTGATATGGTGTTTCATGTCCCAGTACCACCACATCAAGATTCACCACCAAGACCCAAACAGTTAGGGTAGTATCATGTGAGTTCTTCCTTCAATTGTCATTGAGGGGGAGTTGGGACAATGATGTACAAGATACCCATGATAAAGAGAGGAGTCAAACTCAGGTGTGCCTGTTGGGTTGAGTTATGAAGGACTTATATTTTTTTCTAGGAATTGGGGTGATGATCATGTTTCAAAGGAACCTTGGTAGTTACAACAATTGGGTATTATGTCAACAATGGGGAGATAATATCAATCTTAAGATAGTTGGGTTCAACTTGATCTCTAGATGATAATGGTGAGGAAAAAAGATGTTATTATCAGCTAGAGAGGAAGAGGTGTCTAGGGATCTCAGGGTCCATTCTCTATGGGGTTTGGCTCCAAAGATTCTATCGAGGATACGAGTTCTTGATCATTATCTCACCTGCATTTAGACTCCCCAATTCATTTTTTTTTTGCTTTTATACTTATTTTAGATAAAAATCAATTTTTTTATTAATTCCCTAACCGATGTCGTTGCCTCATTTGAAACCGAATTTTAGGACACTACTCGCATACCCATTATCTTTCATTGCGATAAAGACCAAACTCTAACTATCCCGTTAATCAACTGAAGCGTGCTTCTAAGCAAAACCTTTATGATAACTTAGTTAATTACCTAGGACACATATTATCATGGAATATTCTAGAATTTCAACCATTGTCTAATATTTTGATTATCTATCACCTAGAATTATCGTGGATATTTATTGTGAGCATAGACTATCAAATTTACCATTATTCTCTCAAGGATCTAAATCCAAACCCTTAGTATCAAATTTGGGCTGGACTTGGGTTCCAAGGCCCATGGTTCATATAGAGGTTCACAAGCTTAATTATCTTCTAAATAAAAACTCAAGGCTTTCATTATTGTAACATATCACTTGAAGCCTCATATTAATATATTTTTCACCATCACATGTAGTGAAGACTTAATATAAGTTTAGGGTTCAAATTCATCATTCAATTTGATCAAATTCATACTATTGATCTCATGATTCTAATATTACTTTGATTTCTTGGAAGTGGGTCTTAATACATCACTATTGCATTCATATTCACAAGATCCATATTTACAAATTTTGAGGTTCTTACATCCTCCTTCTTGGAGAAGGATTAGGCAATCTATGCTTTGTAGCACTATGCATGGTGTAAGGCACTGAGTCTTTCTCTATCATATGGAGTGTGTATATGCTATCTTGGACCAAATTTTCCTCGGGGATGTCTACCTCTTGAAGTATACACAAGAAAGAATTTTGATTTCACACATAATAACCCTTGACCCACATATAAGGGAGTAGGTTGTTGCCCCAATTGACATGAAAAATGATGCAATGTTCACCTAGATACTTATAACAAACTATTCATACCAAAACTAATGTGACTCAATAGTCTTCTTAAGTATCTTGATGATAATCTTGATGACTTCTTCAATAGCTCCACTCAACTTGGGCTTATTAGGGGAATTCTTGTGATACTTGATTACAATGTAATCCTGATATTATTTTACTAATTTCACAATGAAATTGGTGCCATTGTCGTAGATCACCTAACTAGGAATACCACATCTTGTGATAATATCTTGTGAAAGAATCTAATGACCTGTAAGGTCGAGACATAAATGACTAATATTCCTTATTGCAACTTGATGAAATAGTTGGTGGTGGATAATACATACAAACACACATAAACCCACAAATATATATATATATATATATATATATATATATATATATATATATATATCTGTGTGTGTGTGGGGGGGGTCTTAGTTTCCTCCCTAAACCTCTTAATATTTCCTTTTTAGTGACTTTAATCCTTGAGGAACTTGCATTATCCTTGCTAGAATGGGTCTTAGGAGGCATCTGAAAGAGTTTTAGGCTACAATATCCTTATTAAAATATTTAAATTAAAAATGTAAGTGTCATAGTATCATATATAGTTTTAGTCCAATCTCAATATTTGTTAAATCTTATTTGTATCCCAATTTAAGCTACACTAGTAGAATGGGAAATATGTTGGCATTGGAATAAGAGATATGAGGAAGTTACTCTAACTTCAACTATGTAGGTTTCTTGGGTGTCCTTAATTAGAAGAGTTGAGAAGAAAGAGAACCCTCAAGGTTTAGGTAACCTTTCATTCAAAAATTTGTCCACTTTGGCCAGATATGTTGCATAGAAGAACCTCATGTAATGCTTCCAAGGAAGTCTAGTTGATGAGTTTGAAGTGAGTCAACCAGTTGGCTTCTCTAGATTTGACTAAGTCTTCATTGGTGAGTATCTCGACTAGGATCTTAGTCTATCAGTTGGATTTCTAGGAAGTCGAGATCTTGTGCAAGTGAGTTGGCTGACTGGTTGAGCCAATCGATCAATTAGAAGGTCTGGAGTGCTGAAAATAGGCAATTGACGCCTCTGATTCTTAGATCATTATGGGTTTTGGATTGATTTGATCATTTCCCTACAAAAGTCAACCAATGCTAATAGAAATTCTAATTAACTAAATAAAAAATATATTAACTAAGACAATTATATCTAAAACTAGATAATAATAAACAAAATGATTCTAAAGAGAGATCTAAAAGATGCAATGAAATCGATAAATATGCATTTATCTATTTCCTTGGTTGAGATTGTAAAATTAATTTTGTTTTTGTATCTATTGTAAATGAGCATGAAGTGTTTGGTGAAAATCGGTTTAAAGGTTTCCCACCTTAGGGGGGATGCCTTGTTGTTTATGGAGATAATTCTTACGCTATAGTTACATAGATCCCTTATAGGTGAAAAGTTCACTTTATTATTTTTATGTCATTTGAGGGCCATTCCTCTATTATATTAATGAGGCATTATATTTTTCAATGACATAGCCAAATTCAAAAGTTTAGAGATCATAATGTGTTTGAAGTTTAGGTAATTGGGTGTGCGACTAACACATTTTTTCCTGATATGGCATGCAGAACTAAGGTGTGCATAATGTGTATTAGTAGATTCTTTTCTCTTCATAATACCCCAATGGTGATGTACCTATTTATAGTAATTTTGACTTTGGTCTTAGGCTCCTATCTAAAGCTCTTACTATTTCCTTTTTAGTGACTTTTACACTTGAGGAACTTTCATTATCCTTGTTGACAAGGGTCTTAGGAGCCATCTAAAAGAGTTTTAGGCTACAAATTCCTTATTAATATAGTTAATTTAGTAGTTTTAGTGCAATAGTATCATGAATAGTTTTATTCCACTCTCAAAATTTTTTTAACCTTACTTGTATTCCAATTTAAGAAACAATAGTGGAATGGGTAATATGTAGTCACTGGAATAAGAGATATGAGAAAGTTACTCTAGCTTCATTGAATGTTTCTTGGTGTCCTTAAATAGAAGAGATGAGAAGAAAGAGAACTCTCTAGGTTTAGGTAACCTTTCATTCAAAAATAGGACCACCTTGGCTAGATTGGTTGTATAAGGGAACCTCATGTAATTGTTCTAAGGAAGGCCAGCCGACCGGTTCAAAGTGAGTCGACCGGTTGGCTAATCTAGCTTTGACTAAGTCTTCACTAGAGGGACGCTCGATTATGCTCTCAGTCGATGGCTGGAGTTCTGGGAAGCTGAGATCTTATGCGAGTGAGTTAACCAATTGGTTGATCCAATCGATCGACTAGAAGGTCTGGAAGGCTGAAAATAGGCAATTGAAGCCTTTGATTCTTGGATCATTTTGGGTTTTGGATTGATTTGATTAGTTCCGTAAAAAAGTCAGCCAAATCTAATAGAAACTCCAATCAACTAAATAAATATAAACTAAGAGAATTATATCTAAAACTAGAGAATAATAAACAAAATGTTTCTAAGAGTGATATAAAAGATGCAATAAAATGGATAAATATGCATTTATCAGTTTCATTGGTTGAGATTGTAAAATTACTTTTATTTTTGTATCTCTTGTAAAATGAGCATGAAGTGTTTGGTGAAAATAGGTTTAAAGGTTTCCCAGCATAGTGGGGAATCCTTGTTGTGTATGAAGATAATTCTCACATCACAGTTACATTGACCCCTTATAGGTGGAAAAGTTCACTTTACAACTTTTAGGTCATTTGAGGACCATTCCACTATTAGATCAGTGAGGCATTATCTTTGTCAATGACATAGACAACATCCTCAGAATAAAATGCTTTCTTGGTTCAAATTCAAAAAAATTAGAAATAGAAATGTGTTTGACGTTTAGGTTATTGGGTGTGTGACTACCACATTTTTTTTTGATATGGCATGCATAACTAAGATGTGCATATTTTCTATTAGGACATTCTTTTTCTCGTCCTAAAATGATGTATGTCGTTTAGCACACCAATCACTAGGAAAATTATCCTAGACTTTATCTTTTTTTTTTACTTTCCGATAAAGGTTAGTATAGAAGGGTCGATCCACAGAGATGGAGAAAAGAGTGGTTGAAATCCAAATATTCTTGCTAAAATGGAAAAGTAAATTCCGATTAAAAGGTTTGTTTAAAACTAAGAATGAGAGCAGAAAATTCCATAATTAAGATGTATCTAGACTATAAAAGGAAAATTTAGGGGTCTAAAGATTCACCACCAAAGAAATGATCCTTTGTAAATCAATTAAACTCTATTTCTTAATTTCTAAATTAGGTACTTGTGGTTGCATGTCCTTATAGACTACACAAGGGTCAGGCTTCTCGTATACCCATTGGTCACAGTGCACACAGATCATTTCCCAACCGTCTGACGTTCTTCTATCCATGGTCACATCAACAAAAATGTAATTCTTGCTCTGAGGTTCTAATACATAGATCAACAACTCTCGTCACTATGGACTATAGAATATAAGAAAATAGATAGAATGAAATCACTTATGCTACTAAAAACTTGGGGTCTCAGTGTTCCTATAATAAAACAATTTTACATATCTAAAATCAAGTAAAGATTAAAGGATGAAACGTCACAAAATCTTGTCAAGAATTCATGCTCTTCATTCGGTTGGGGCCTGGGTGTTGGTGCTCCCGCATGAACATATCCATCATTTAATCAGAAGGAAATATATTGGGAATCATTCATTCATCAAGAAAATGGAGTTGATACAATGAACATGGAAATGGGCAATGGGGTTAGTCCCCATACCCTAGAAAAAACTACTCAAACATGATTTGAAGAACTAAAATTATGAGGAATGTAACTATCTAAGGACTCTATGCTAAAGATTGGATCTAAATTTTGATGTCTTTTCTTGTGGAGTCCCCCCTACTTTTATAGGAGAAGGAGGGGTGGAAGCCCTGAAGGGGGGAAGAAGGAAGTGGAAGAGGTGATTGTTGTATGTCTTGGTCAAGAGAATAATTTCCTTCCTCAATATGCAATAGAGAAAATTGTTGATTGCCTTATTTTGACCCTTCAAATTATGATTCTCTCTCTATAAATCCCCATTCTTGATTTTTTTGCAAATTTCTGTTGGTAACAAGATTTAAAGTATTTTTTGCCCGTAGGCCTTTGAATTTGCTTTCCAATGCATATTTGAACATTAAATTCTATCTTGGGATGTGAGAGTTATGTCAATTGTGGTGTAGGATATATATTTAAATTAGGCACTATGGGAAAATGAACATGCACGTTCACCAGTTGATTGGATAGTCAAATGACTGCCAACAATTGGAATAATCTTTTCAAAACATATCGAAATTCCATATTTGGAAATTTTATGTGGGAGTCATGATTGTTTTGGTGTGAGGTATATCAAACTTTGCAGGAATTATGAAAGGCCTCCTATCTTCATCTTTTCTTATCTTGATTTAAATTCTTCTATAACATTCCAGGATTTGAGGACATGGATAACATGATCTTAAAAGGAATGATTGGATTACCCATATCACCAAAGTGAACCTCCTTTACTAGGATCCCATCACTAAAGAACTCCATAGTTAAGCTTGCTCAACTTGGAGTAGTACTAGGATGGGTGACCAGTCGGGAAGTTGACCCTGGCTTACATGTGAGTGAGTAAAAAGTGCATAGTTAAGTCTAGTGGGTATTTGTGGGGCTAGTTGTCATTTCTGAAACTCTACTAGAGCCTTGGGTAATGGGCGGAGTGTTACAAATGGTATCACAAACAATTCATCTCTAGTAGGTGGGCCTTTAAGCCATGCGGTCCACGCATGTTGGAAAGACTATCTAAGTTGATGGAGTCGCCCATGCACTGGTAGTGTCAAGGCATGCTGGAAAGGGCTATTTGAGTTGATGGAGTCGCCCTTGCATTGCTAGTCGTGATTGGGAGCTAGGTGTACATGGGTCATTTGGGTCTACACTAAAATGGGGAAAAGATTATGAGGCCATATAGTTAAGCGTTGACGAGGACATCAAGAGTTTAAATGGGGGATATTGTAACATCCCAGGATTTGAGGCCTTGGATAACATGATCTTAAAAGGAATGATTAGACTACCCATATCACTAAGGTGCACCTCCTTTACTGAGAGCCCATCACTAAAGAACTCTGTAGTTAAGCGTGCTCAGCTTGGAGTAGTTCTAGGATGGGTGACCAGTCTGGAAGTTGACCATGGCTTGCATGTGAGTGAGGAAAAAGCACGCAATTAGGGCTAGTGGTGGTCTACGGGGCCAGTCATCATTCCTGAAACTCTATTAGAGCCTTTGACAGTGGGCAGAGTATTACAACTTCAATAATTCTTGAAAATTGAGCGAAATCTCATAAGAATTTAGGAAAGGAAAATCTAGAGGATAAAAGTGCAATTGATTTCCAAATCAAACTAAAATTGCCAAAAAAAAGTCTTAAATAATTAGACTAATTGATGCCCATTTTTAGACACGATGTCAAGGGTTTCTGGGGACTCTGGGAATGAGGGGGGAAGAGGGGATGTCGATGGTGGCATGGAAGGTTGAGGATAAGGAGATGGTCATGGGGGCAAATGAAGAGGATCAGAACACATCCCTTTCACTGATGGAACATGGTGGAAGGATTCGGAAATGCTGGAGGAACCTGTAGATCATGTTGAGGTGTTAAGTTCTCAATACCAGGTACCGGAATTGACTTTGAATTTGCTGGGATGGAAGGCAATACTAGCACTAGGAATGAATCCTTCTCTTTGGGGATAGAGGAAAGAGTAGAAATTTCATCAGAAGATCAATTTCCCCTGTTGAGTAGCTCCCATATACCAAGTACTTCGAACCCATGGGAGAACAATTAAAGGGCCACTGACAGGAAGGGAGAAACATCAGAGATACATGAAGGATCAGTGAGTCACTCACATGATGTTCACGAACTAGAATTCTTCTTAGATAAACTATACAAAATCCATATAATGTTGTCAGACATTACTCTTAAGGAGGTGGATGGCAAACCAGCACTGGAAATCAATACTGACACTAAGGAGGACCTCGCAAGACCGTGGAAGTACAAGGTTGTGGCTAAACTTATTAGCACTAATGTTGGAGACATGACCATGAGAGACAGATGAACACCCTTGTGGGCTCCGATTGGTATATTCAATATGTTTGAGGTTTATTTGGGCCATTATGTCATACAATTCTTATGCATAAGGGAATTTGAGGTAGCCCTGACTGGAGGACCTTGGAAACTGATTGGATGTTTCCTCGATGTCTGGAAATGGGATCCAACATTTAGGCCTTTGCCAAACATGCCTAGATATCTGACTAAATGTGTAAGGATATTGGATTTACCACTTCACCTTTACATTCCTACAATCTTTGATTATATTGCTTTAGCAATTGGGATCCTTGTCAAAGTAGATACTTATACAATAGCCAGAACTCACAGTAAGTTTGCCAAATTTGCAATCGAGGAAGGTACATATAAGAATCTTATCAAAACCATCCTTGTTAATGGTCACATATATCAGATAGAGTATGTGGTTTTTCTAGAGACTTATGAACAACTACGATAAGCTGGGTCATGCCTTGAAACATTACCCATCTTATGCTTTGAACTCCATACATAACAATAGTTCGAACACCAATCAGGACATGAAGGTGAATGATGGTTAGGAGGCACATACCGAGAGTGGCACGAGTAATAAGTGGAAGATATAGGACACAAAGTTGTAGCTCAATGATAGTGAGCAACTCAGAGGGAGACTCACGAAGGAAAAGAGACAGAGGCCCATAATAGGTTTGCTATCCTAGATGATCAGAATGAAGAAGAGCAGTATGAGGAAGAGACACTCCAAAAAGAACATCAACAATCGATGCAAAACAGAAGAGCGTGAAGATATGGAAGAAGAAAAAGATCACTACGGTAGATGACAAAAGAAATTAATTTGAATATTTCAGACAACTTGATGAACAATGAGGAACATAGAGTTGTCAACCCTGATGTGGATGAAGTCGTGGAGGAAGTAATCAACTAGATGATACTGACATTAACAAGGAATCCAAAATGGACGAAGTCCGTGTAACTAATCCAGACCTAGACGAAACCCATGAGTCAAACCCTCCCTGACTATGAAGGAAACTCAACTGAGAAGATGCATGACATAGAAGGCAAGGATCCCCTAGATGAAGAAGGCATGATGGAGGAGGATACAACAAACCACCCAAACCCGGCCCAAATATCATCCAAGGCCCCCTACCACCATGTAGAAATTCAAAGAGAGATGGAAAGAAGTTAAAGCAGACTAGACCCAAACCACCATATAAGCATAGGCAAAAAAGCCCCAGTGTGAATGGTGAAGGTCAAGAGGCATCGCAGGATGACGGTAAGGAGAATCAAGCTCCTGATCAGACTACATCAGACAATTAAGTCTAAAGTTCCCTTTCCTATCGATTGGTTCTTTATGATTAATACACTTTGTTGGAATACTAGAGGCAACAACCATCTTAATACATGTTGTGTCCTCCATGATAGTATTTCTTTGAAGAAACCTATGTTGGTGGATTTACTCAAACCTTGAATCAGTGGTCATGCTGCAATGGATATGATCAAGAAACTGGGTTTTTCTAACTATTTTCACTGTGAAGCTAGATGTTTTCCAGGGGACATATGGGTCCACTGGAAAGAACAGGACTGTGACATACAAATCATCAACTACCACCACAAATTCATCACATGCTCAGTTAACAAGTTGACCTTAATTACCTTCATATACACCAATCTACATATATCTATGAGGAAACATCTCTGGAAGCACCTGATAAGAATGGGAAGACGGTACAACTCCACTCCTTGGATAGTGTTAGGAGATTTCAACACTACCTTATACCCAGAGGAGAAAATGGGTAGTATCCATTACAGCTTCAATGAAGAATGCATGTTCAGTGAGTCCCTCATGGAGGTTGGTCTTTTTGACATAGGGTTATGGGAATGTGTTTCACCTATGTTCATGGTAGCCTACATGAGAGGCTTGATAGATTTGTTGCTAATTCTACATTTATATTGCAATTTCCTGATTTCATTGTCAAGCATCTACCTCTCTCTAACTTGGATCATTGTCTCCTCTTCATATGCTCCTCAATGAATGGCGAGCCCAACCATGTTTTTCATTAGAGAATCATGGTCAAGAGACAAGCTTTTTCAAAATATGTTGGAGAATTCATGGACAACAGACAACAAGTTTCACGATGCCCTGGATAACTCTAAAAGTGACATCCTCAGCTGGTTTAGCAAAAGGATGTGCCTTGCCAACAAGAAAAAAATGAGAATCCTTAGGAATTTGAAAATCCTCCAACATTATTTTTCTGAGCAATATGATGACACATGGCTAACCTAATTGCTGACAAGGAAGCATAATACACTGAATTTCTGAAGGAGGAGGAATTAGACATGAAATAGAAGAGTCATATCAAATGGCTAACCAACGCTTATAATAACACCAAATTTTACAATTCTTATGTTTAGCAACACAGGAGGCAAAACAACATTACTATGTTGAGAAACAACACTGCCAAGTGGGTGACGAACGAGTCTGAAATTGGAAAAATGGTATGTAACCATTTCAGAGGAATCTTCATAGAAGCTTCAACTATAAACGAAGAAGAAATTAGCGAATTTGTGGGAACCTTCCAAGTCCTCAACTCAAACCAAGCCCTCACTATTGCAGCAGAACCAAGCTTAGTAGAAATTTACCAAATCCTTGTGGCATTAAACCCTCACAAGGCAGCTGGTCCAGATGGCATAAATGGGCCATTTTTACTCACTAACTGGTACACTGTCAAGCATTCCCTCGTCAAGATAGTTCATAAAGCTCTATCTGGTGAGGAGTTTCTGGTGACTATGTCCAATGCTTACATGGTACTCATACCAAAAGTGCCAAAAACAGAGAAGTGTGAGCACTTGAGGCCTATATCTCTGAATAATATCATCATGAAGATATCTTCAAAGATCCTTGTCGAGCATTTTAAGGGTTTTCTCTCTGACTGGATATATCCTACCCAAAATGCCTTTGTCCCTGGATAAAGAATCTCTGACAACATAGTAGTAGCATAGGAGATTCTCCATATCATGCGAAGGAAGAACTCAATGAAGTCTATGGCAATAAAGATTGATCTTTTAAAAGCCTATGACAAAATGTCATGTCCGTTTGTGGAGGACACACTAAGGAGAACTGGCATTCCTAAAACCATTATTAAGTACATTCTTCACTCTATGACGTGAGGAAAATCCTCCATTATATGGAATGGGAGAGTTACAAAAAGTTTTAAATTTACTAAGGGTTTAAGGAAGGGTGACCCTTTGTCTTCATACCTCTTTGTCCTCTTCTTAGATAGACTAAGCCATAGAATTTAAGGTCTAATCTGTTAGAAGAAATGGACTCCAATCAAGCTCTATAGCAATGGACCCTAGGTGTCTCATCTCTATTTCATCGAAAACATCTTTCTTTTAGCAAAGGAGGAAGAAGCACAAATGAAAACAATCCTTAATTACGTCAAGGAATTTGGAGATGTGTCAGGGCAATCTATTTCTATTTGCATGTCCAACATTCATTTTGCTTGCTCCGTTCAGAATAGAATGAGGAGGAAACTTTTTTCGTATAAGTAGCTTTACTCAGACTGAGAACTTGGGGAAATATTTGGGTCCCTTTGATTCATGGAAGGATAAAGGTAGAGACATACATAGGCATATTGAACAACATCTCCAGCAATATAAACTCTTGGTCATCTAGATGTCTAAACATTGTTGGATGATTTTCATGGAAAATTCTACCTTATCTGCATTCCAAGCTACTATATGCAAATGACAGTCCTACCTCTGAAGATCTATGATAGAATTGATAGAAGCATACAAGCTTTCATTTGGGTCATAAATCATAAGGCCAATCCTTTTTCATTGCTTTCATGGAACAAGGTCACATGTATAAAGAAACATGGATGAGTGGGATTAATGTCTATGATAGACTGGAATTTAGCCTCAATTTCTAAGAACGCATGGGAATTGAGATCGGAATAAAATTCCATTTGATGTACTGGTTTAAAAATCTAGATACAACAACAACCTCACAGGAAACCCTCCTTTCATATCTAGACTAGGGAGAGCCATTCTAAAGTGTAAAGATTTCATTAGTGAGAACTAAATGGTGATACCACTATTTTTTAGGAACACAAATGCATGGATTGATAAATGGTGAATCCCTACTCAAACTCTTCTAGAACGGACCACAAAACCCATTCCATATGAGTTAACTAATCTTCAAGTTTCTAGCCTAGTTGACTTGAATAACCACTGGGACACTGAGTTCCTTCAGCCTATGGCTCTCGAAGGAGGTAGTCAACAACATCAATAAGCTTCCCATTCCATGCGGTGAAGTGGAGAAGGATATCAGAGCCTGGTTCCACATAGACTCATGTATATTCTCAACAAAAAGTGCATATAACTTATTTAGGAGTACAAAGAACATTTGATGCATAGGAAATTAGAATTTGATCTGGAAGTCCAAGGTAACTCCTAGAGTCAAAAATTTCCTATGGCTAGTTGGACATAACACGATCCTCACAAATGTATGAAGGACAAAAAGAAATATGTCATCTGTGAGAGTATACATCAGATGCAAGTATAAAGAGGAATCCATCTTCCATGCACTGAGAGATTGCTCCTCCATTATCCCTGTATGGAAATTACTGATCAAAACTCAAGATTGGACCATGTTCTCTTATGAAAATGATATGTGGAAATGGATGACATTGAACATGAGTAGGAAAGGCGTACACACATCCACTATCATGATAGGTTGTTGGCTTATCTGGAAGGCCCGCAATAAGGGAATCATTGAGAATGTAAGGACACCAATTTCCCTGATTTTACAATCCATTAGAACAGAGGTCTCACTGTTGGATGAAGTTGCAACTAGTCTTTATCCCACAAGACACATGAGAATAGTAACCAGTTGGAGGAAACCCCCAAAAGGGCAAATCAAAATTAATGTGGATGCAACCTTCAAAGAAGGCCATGTATGTGTGGAAGCTGTAGGCAAAGACTACAGATGCAATTGGACCGGCAGGTTGAGCAAAACCATTACTGTTGAATTAGTTCTAGAGGCAGAGATCCAAGCCATCTTGTTGGCTATTCACCTTGCAGAGGAGCACAATTACACCCAGGTGATCATTGAAACAAACTCCCTGGTGGCAAAGAAGGTTGTTGAATCTAGATTTGAAGACTATCCAAAACTGGCACGATGGGCGTTGAAGGAAAAGAAAAACCTTAGAGTAACCTAGAATTGCAACCATGTTAATGAGTAGCTAACATAGTTTTTGATAAGTTATCTAAGAACCACCAAAAAACCAACAGTGGAATATATTTCTATAGAGATCCATCAGATGAGTTGATTGAGTTGATCAACTTGGTAATATGTAAGGGTAGTAGTACTACCAAGTTTTATTTTATCCCTGAAAGTAACATATAAAACATTAATGTTAGTTCAAGCTTGAAAGAGCATGGCGAGGTGAATCAAAGGTGTCCTGATTTCAAATAAAAATATCCTAAATGATGTAGAAATAAATGATGAATATGCATTCATCAAAATATCCTGGACTTAAATCTTTGCTTGTCCTCAAGTAAATAAAATCACAAATAAATCCAATTTATACTAATAACATGTCCGTCATCACCCTCATATCCATCATTTTATTCCTTCCCTCCAATTTTTGTCGTAGCAACCTTATCTCCTAAAACCACAAAACACAAAATTTTATATTCCCAATTAAAAACAATATCATATTTTATTTCTAAATCAAGATTTTGTAGAAAAAATGATTTATCTTACTTTTGCTTTAACACTCTCATTTTTATTATTATATTTTCTTTGATGTGACTAGTTACACAAGAACAATATGAAATTGGAGGGTGTTAAAATAGAGAAAGAAGTAATGATCCCTCCTCTATTCGACTTGAAATGTATTTGGTTTGTGGCTTCATTACTCACAAAAAAAATTGTGTTCTCTTTTGGCATCTTTTAATGATAGTCCCCTTTGTGGGGTATGGAATTTTTTATATGGGAAGCATGTTACCCTGGACTTGATTTTTTTCCAGTGGTGATTCTTTGCTTCTCCCTTTTAGAAAGAAAATAAGGGGGAAACTAAAGGTGTTCTTGTGCTTATAACATTACATTTTTTTCTTTTTGTTTTTTGAAAGTTTCATTACATCATATAGAGTATTTTTGTAAATCACATTATACAAGATTTATATTAAGTTAATCTACATTTTAAAAATAGAGAAAATTGTGTTTGGTTTTGATTGATTCCATAAGGCTCGCAAACTGGAGATAATATATTTTTTGGTCCTAAGTGACATGGTGGTTTTAGACATGATAATTTGTAAAATTTATTGCAAAGGAATTACTAAATTCAAAAGGTGTAAAATGATATACGTCTATTCAACTTGTCCGACTAGGTATGGGTAAATGTATAAAATTTGAAAAAAATTGCAAATTTTGAAAAAAAAAACTAATATATATAACATAATGAAAATTTGCAAAATTTTAAGATAGAGTGGGTGGAAGGAGTATGTACCACCCACCTCCACCCTAGAATTAAAAGTTTGTGCGTCTTGAGTAAAACTTAAATCTAGGAAGGATGGAGGAAGAGGATGTCCATGTGGCCCTGGTAGCTCAAAAAACATCCAGGTGAGGGGATGTGTATGAGGTTTGGGACCTTCATCAGAGGAGCTTCATTGTGTACCCTATGGTAAGGTAGTGCGGAAGCTCAGCAGGGTGTTCATATTTTCTTTCACCTCACATTCCCTCTAATAATCTCCATAGATCTTCCTTCGAAAGTGAAGGAAGTGTTGAGTATAGATGTAGATTGGGGGATATTAGCAGGTATCTGATGGGCAACATATTTAGCGTTGAATGAACAAAGTCAGATGGAGGATTTGGCTTAGGTTTTCCTCCATCATATTTACTTGCAAAATAGTGAGTTGATGCTGATATAGAAGGAACTCCAGGGTACAAATCAACAACATACATACTTTTATTCTCCCAATAATTCATGCAATCAACCTCAGATTGATATGATTCGTGGTTGGTATAGCATTTAAATCAAGTTTGTCAATGTAAGGAGTTCCCCAAGGTTCAGGAGGGATAAGAATGCAAACATAATCCTTGTGGACAATGGAAGGGGGTATGTGGACTTCTTCCAAGGGGTTCACCTCTTCTATATCAGTCGTATGTAGAATGAGAACCAGATGTGTCAAAATGGGAGTAATTGTTTGGTCAGTGTGGGTTGGGTGCTCATTATCCAAAATAGATTCAACAAAAGGGGATTGGTAGATAATATCATTTGGATTTATGTCAAAGATGAGAGGAATTGTTGTTTCTTCATAATGACTTTCCTACTTCGACTTTTCATACTCAAGTAATAAAGGCTTCAAAGGAAGGGTAGGAATGCCAATGTCCTCATCGCACAAGAAATGTGACCCCATGGTATGTATGGTTTCTTTAGGATCTGACATATATGACAAAAAAATGACATCATCATCATCATCTTTGGGAAGAATTATCTTGGGCTGCTCAAAATTCTTCAAGGATTTCTGTGTTTGGGCCTCTAGTAAGGTAGCTAGCATGGCTTGTCGATGCATTAATGTTTTCTATTGCTCTTTTACAATTTCCAATTGCACTGCTGCCATTTTTTCTAGGGATCTAATATGATCATGTTGAGGTATACAATATTTTTCATGATAAGGTCCATAACCCTCAAGAATTTGTTGTTTATACCCACCATAGCCTCCATAATGATGTTGGTCATGGTGCCCCTCATATTGATTGTGGCATTGCTCCTCGTAATAGTCTTCAAAAGATGGTGGATTGAAATTTTCATTAAACACACCTTCGTGGGAAGACTCAATGTTACAAGGTGTCACCATTACATGAGGAGACACATATTGACAATTGGGGTTCTTTGATAGGGCTTCCAATAAAGCATCTAACAAGGCTTGGCTAGTTTCTAGTTTTACTTATTCATCTGCTATCATCTTCTCTAGGGTCTTAAGTCTCTCTTCTTGTTGATGATTATATTGGGTATCACAAATAGGTTTATTTTTCCCAAAGTTCTATTGGTCATATCCTCAAATTTTGTTGATCATATCCCCCATCATGATATTGATAGCAAGGTTCCTCATAATTTCTCTCAAAAAATTGTAGGTTGTGATTTACATCATACCCACCGGGATGAAAGGACTCAAGATTGTATAAGGTGCTACCATAATTAGGGGGTACATTAAAACATTTCAGTGATGCATTGTTGTAATAACCATTCTATTGATATTGAGAACCTTAATGTATCAGCCATTCCATTTTCGAAAAAGATTTTCTTGAAAGAAAATAAAACTAGAAGGAACTAAAAATTATGGAAGGAACTAAAAATGGATAAGGGGTTGGTCAGAAATTATAAAAAGAACTAAAAAGTAAAAAGGTAAAAAAATTACAGAACAAACTAAAATTACAAAAATAAACTAGAAAGTAGTATTGGCGGAATGGAAACTTGGCAGAAGGAGGAGATACACTACCGAAATGTTGCTCGGTTGGTAAAAATAAATTAAAAAAATATAAAAAAATTATAGAACAAGGCTAAAAATTATTTAATATGGTAAAAAAATTATGAAACAAAAATAAATAATGCAACAAGATTAAAAATTACAAAATAAATAAACTAAAAAGTAGTACTGCCGAAATAGAAACTCGGCAGAATGGGGAGATACACTACTGGAATATTACTCAGTAGGAAAAACGAATTACAAAAATCTAAAAAAAGAAATTATGAAACATAAGATATAGAACAAGACTAAATTTATGCAAGTTAGAGAGATATGAACACGATTATATGAGATAGACACGCAACCATATCTAAAAACAACGTTGTCATCCTCGACAATGGCGTCAAATTGATGTGCATCGTTTATCACACCAATCACTGGGAAAATTATCCTAGAGTTTATCATTTTTCTACTTTCTGATATAGGCTAGTATAGAAGGGTCGATCCACAAAGATGGTAAAAAGAGCAATTGAAATTCAAATCTGATTGCTAAAATGAAAAAGTTAATTCCGATGAGAAGGTTTGTTTCTGACTAAGAACTAGAACAAAAAATTTTAGAATTAAGATGTAGCTAGACTATAAAAGGAAAATCAGGGGGCTTGATCAATTCACTTCCAAAGAAATGCTCTTATGTAAATCAATGCAACACCACTTCTTAATTTTTAAATTAGGACCTTGTCATTGCATGTCCTTATGGATCGCACAAGGGTCAGGCTTCCCTTATACCTATTGGTCTCGATGCACAAAGATCATTATCCAACCAACCAACATTCTTCTATCCACGGTCTCATCAAGAAAATGGTAATTCTCTCTTTGAGGTTCTAATCCATAGATTAGTTGGTCTCGTCACTATGGACTATAACAGATAAGAAAATAGATAGAATAAAATCAATTATGCTCCAAAAACCTAAGGTCTTGGTGTTCCTATAACAAAACAATTTTACCTATCTAAAATCAAGAATATATTAAAGGATGAAACATCACAAAATCTTGTTAGGAATTCATTTATTTCATTCGAGTGGGGCTCTGGGTGTTGGTGCTCCTACATGAACATATACATCATTTAATCAGAGAGAAACAGATTCAAAACCATTCATTCATCAAGAAAATGGAGTTGATACAACAAACATGGAAATAGGAAATGGGGTAGTCTCCATACCCCAGAAAAAAGACTACTTAAACATGATTCAAAGAATGTAACTAGATAAGGACTCTATGCTAAAGATTGGATCTAAATTGGATGCCTTTTCTTGTGGAGTCCCCCTTCCTTTTATAGGAGAATGGGTGGTGAAAACCCTGAAACAGGAGAAGAAGGAAGTGGATGAGGCGGCTGTTGTATGTCTTGATCAAGAGAATAATTTGCTTACTCAATAGGTAATAGACAAAATCATTGATTGCCTTCTTTTGACCCTTCAAATTCCGAATCTCTCTGCAAATTCCCATTCACAATGTTTTGTTCAAATTTCAGATGGAAAAAATCTTTAAAGTTTTCCCGTAAGGACGTTTTTCCTATAGGTTTTGAATTCCCTGTACAACACATATTGGAACATTAAATTATGTCTTAAGATGTCAGAGGTAAGCCACTTTTTCTACAGGGTATATATTTAAATCAAGCAATGAGGGAAAATAAACATGCACGTTCATCGGTTGATTGGATAATAAAATGGATGCCGAAGTCACCAGGAAATATGTTTTTTCTGTAGAAATTGAAATTATCTTTTTAAAACATATCTAAATTCCAAATTTGGAATTTGTATGTGGGATTTATGACTATTTTGATGTGAGGTATATCAAACTCTACGGGAAATTTGAAAGACCTCCTATCTTCATCTTTTCTTATCTTGATTTAAATTCTCTAATAATTCTTGAAAATTGAGAAAACTCTAAAAATAATTCAGAAAATGAATATTGAGAGGATGAAATTGCAATTGATTTTCGAATTAAACTAAAATTACCAAAAAAATCTTAATTAATTATCCTAAATGATGCATAAATAAATGATAAATATGCATTCATCAAATACCCCAATATTGATGTACTAATTTATAGTAATTTTAACTTCAGTCTTAGGTTCCTTCCTAAATATCTTACTATTACCTTTTCAAGGACTTTTATGCTAGAGGAACTTGCATTATCCTTGTTGGCATGGGTCTTAGGAGGCATCTGAAAGAGTTTTAGACTACAACTTCCTTATTAAAATAGTTATATTAAAAGTGTGAGTGTCATAGTATCATATATAGTTTTAGTCCACTCTCAATATTTTTTAAATCTTACTTGTGTCCCAATTTAATCTACAATAATGGAATGGTGATATGTAGTCATTGGAATAAGAGATATGAGAAAGTTACTCTCGGTTCAACTTTGTAGGTTGCTTGGGTGTCCTTAGTTAGAATATATGAGAAGAAAGAGAACTCTATAGATTTAGGTAACCATTCATTAGAGAATTGGTCCACTTTGGGCAGATAGGTTGCACAGGGAAACCTCATGTAATGACTTCAAGGAAGGCCAGTCAATTAGTTCAAAGTGATTCAACTGATTGGCTGCTCCGGCTTTGACAAAGTATGCATTGGCATCGATTAGGATCTCATTCTATCAATTCGAGTTCTAGAAGTCAAGATCTTATGCATGTGAGTTGACCGACTGGTTGAGCCAAAGATCAACTGGAAGGTCTGGAAGGATGAAAATAGCAATTGAAGCCTATGATTCTTGGATTATTTTGGGTTTGGATTGATTTGATCATTTTCCTAAAAAACTCACCAAATCTAATAGAAACTCCTGTTAACTAAGTAAAATATAAACTAAGACAACTATATCTAAAACTAGAGAATAATCAACAAAATGCTTCTATGGAGAGATCTAAAAGATGCAATAAACCAGATAAATATGCATTTATCAGTTTCCTTGGTTGAGATTGTAAAATAACTTTTGTTTTTGTATCTCTTATAAATGAGCATGAAGTGTTTAATGAAAATGGGTTTAACGGTTTCCCAGCTTAGGGAAGATGCCATGTTGTGTATGGAGATAATTCTCTCACTACAATTACATTGATCCCTTATTGGAGGAAAAGTTCACTTTATACATTTTAGGTCATTTGAGGACCATTCCTCTATTGGAATAATGAGGCATTATCTTTGTCAATGACACAACCAGCATCCTCACCATAAAATGCTTTCATGGTTCAAATTCAAAAAGTTAGAGATGGTAATGTGTCTGAGGTTTAGGTTATTGGGTGTTCGACTACTACATTTATTCCGGATATGGCATGCAAAACTATGGTGTGCATAATGTCTATTAGGACGTTATTTTTATCTTCTTAATACCCTAATGGTGATCTACTTATTTAAAGAAATTTTAACTTCATTCTTAGGCTCCTCCTTAAACCTCTTACTATTTCCTTTTTAGAGATTCTTACACTTGAGGAACTTGCATTTTCCTTATTAGCATGGGTCTTGGGAGGCATCTGAAAGAGTTTTAGCCTACAACTTCGTTACTAAAATTGTTATATTAAAAATGTGAGTGTCATAATATCATGTATAGTTTTAGTCCACTTTTATTATTTATTAAATCTTAGTTGTATCCAAATTTAAGCTACAATAGTGAAATGGATAATATATGGTCATTGGAATAAGAGATATGAGGAAGTTACTCCAGCTTCAACTTTGTAGGTTTCTTAGGTGTCCTCAAAGAGATGAGAAGAAACAGAACTCTCTCAGTTTAGTAAACCTTTCATTCAAAAATTGGTCCACTTTATCCATATAAGTTGGATAAGGGAACCTCATGTAATGGCTCTAGGGAAGGCCAGCCAACAAGTTCGAAGTGAGTCGACTGGTTGTTTCTTTGGCTTTGGCTAAGTCTTCATTGGCGAGTTGCTCAATTAGGGTCTTAGTCAATCGATTAGAGTTCTAAGAATCCTAAATATTGTGAAAGTGAGTTGACCAACTGGTTGAGCCAATCGATCGACTGGAAGGTCTGGAAGGCTGAAAATAGCAATTGAAGCCTATTTCTTGGATCATTTTGGGTGTTTGATTGATTTGATCATTTCCATAAAAAAGTCAGAAAAATCTATTAGAAACTTCAGTTAACTGAATGAAACATAAACTAAATAAATTGTGTCTAAAATTAGAGAATAATAAACAAAATGCTTCTAAAGAGAGATCTAAAAGATGCAATAAAATGGATAAATAGACATTTATCAATTTCCTTGGTTGATATTGTAAAATGACTTTTATTTTTGTATATATTGTAAATGAGCATGAAGTGATTGGTGAAAAAGGGTGTAAAGGTTTCCCAAATTAGGGGCAATGCCTTGTTGTGTATGGAGATAATTCTCACACTACATTTACATTGATCCCTTATAGGTGGAAATTTTCACTTTATAATTTTTACGTCATTTGAGGACCGTTCATCTATTTGACTAATGAGGCATTATCTTTGTCAATGACATACACAACATCCTCACCATAAAATTCCTTCATGGTTCAGAATCAATAAATTAGGGATGGTAATGTGTTTGAGGTTTTGGTTATTGGGTGCAAGACTACCACATTTTTTCCTAATATATCATGCAGAGCTAAGGTGTGCATAATGTCTATTATGACATTCTTTTTTTCATCTTAATACTCCAATGGTGATGTGCTTATTTATATTAATTTGAACTTCGGTCTTAGGTTCCTCCCTAATCCTCTTACTATTTCCTTTTTAGTGACTTTTATGCTTGAGGAACTCGCATTATCCTTGTTAGAATGGGTCTTAGGAGTTATCTAAAAGAGTTTAGGCTACAAATTCCTTATTCAAATAGATAGAGTAAACGTATGAGTGTCATAGTATCATTTATAGTTTTATTCCACTCTCAATATTTGTTAAATATTAGTTGTATCCCAATTTAAACTACAACTATGGAATGGGCATTATGTAGTCATTAGAATAAGAGACATGAGAAAGTTATTCTAGCTTCAACTTTTTAGGTTTCTTGAGTGTCCTTAGTTATAAGATATGAGAAAAAAGATAACTCTCTAGGTTTTGGTAACCTTTCATTCAAAAATTGGTCCACTTTGGATAGAAAGGTTGCTGAGAGGAACCTCATGAAATGTCTTCTAGGAAGGCCAGTCGACCGATTCAAAGTGAGTTGACCGGTTGGCTCTGGCTTTGACGAAGCCTTCTCTGGCGAGTCACTTGATTAGCATCTATATCGATCGGTTTGAGTTTTGGAAGCCAAGATCTTGTGCAAGGAGTCAACCAACTAGTTGAGCCAAGCAATCAACTGGAAGGTCTGGAAGGTTGAAAATAGGCAATTGAAGACTCTAATTCTTGGATCATTTTTGGTTTTGGATTGATTTCATCATTTCCCTACTAAAGTCAGCCAAATCTAATGAAAACTCCAATTAATTAAATAAAATATAAACTAAGACAATTATATCTAAAACTAGAGAATAATAAACAAAATTCTTCTAAAGATGTATCTAAAAGATGCAATAAGATGGATAAATGTGAATTATTAAGTTTCTTTGGTTGATATTATAAAATTACTTACATTTTTGTATCTCTTGTAAATGAGCATGAATTGATTGGTGAAATTGAGATTAAAGGTTTCCCATCTTAGGGGGATGCCAGTATTGTGTATGGGGATAATTCTCCCACTATAGTTTCATTAATCCTTTATAGGTGGAAAAGTTCACTTTTCAATATTTAGGTCATTTGAGGACCATTCCTCTATTAGGTTATTTGTCAATGACATAGCCAACATCCTCACCCATAAAAATCTTTCATGGTTAAAATTCAAAAAGCTAGAGATGGTAATGGGTTTGAGGTTTAGGCTATTGGGTGTGCAACTGCCATATTTTTTTCCTGATATGGCATGCAAAACTAAGGTGTGGATAAATTCTATTAGGATATTCTTTTTCTCATCTCAATACCCGAATGGTCATGTACTTATTTTTAGTAATTTTAACTTCGGTCTTAGGTTCCTTCCTAAACCTCTTACTATTTCCTTTTTATTGACTTTTATGCTTTAGGAACTTGCATTATCCTTGTTAGAATGGGTTTTAGGAGGCATCTGAAAGAGTTTTAGGCTACATATTCCTTATTACAATAGTTAGATTAAAAGTTTGAGTGTCATAGTATCACATATAGTTTTAGTCCGCTCTCAATATATATTAAATCTTAGTTGTTTCCAAGTTTAAGCTACTATAGTGGAATGTGTAATATGTAGTCATTGGAATAAGAGATATGAGAAACTTACTCTAGCCCCAACTATGTAGGTTTCTTGGGATTCCTTAATTAAAAGAGATTAGAATAAAGACATATCTCTAGGTTTAGGTAACCTTTCATTCAAAAATTGGTCCAATTTATCCAGATAGGTTACACTGGGGAATTCATGTAATGTACCGGCCCACTGTCCAAGGTTGTTGTTGTGTGTTAGAAACAATGACTAGCCCTACATGCCACCACTAGCCTCACATGCACGTTTTGTCCTCATTCATGCACAACTAAATCGCAAATTCCCAAGAAGTGACTCATCCTTGTATTACTCTGATCTGATAACACTTACCTATGGATTACATATTGATGGGATACCTAAACAGTAGGTGCACCTTCTTGATATGGGTATTTGAATCATTCCTTATAAGAAGATTTTCTCTAAGACCTTAAATCATGGGATGTTACATTCTCTCTAAGTTAACTATCAAATAAAAGCATGTTTACTCCAATTTTCATTGTACTTTCCATCATATTATTGTAACACAATATTTGCCACTTACAACCACCTTCCATTGTATTACACTTTACCTCCTATTGACTAGACAATTGATCCCTAGACAAAGGCTTGAATTGTCATAAGAAAAACATGATGGTCATGTTAGATAACTCGGTATTAGACATGTGACAAATTGGATGCAGTGAAAGTGGAAGATTTTTGGTGAACATGCTATAGAATATATTAGCAGATGATTTCTAGAGGGGTATTTGTACATTGGACTAGAATATTAAAGGAAACTCCATTCGTCAATGCACATTTGTTTCTTTGGCATTGACATACATAAGATATTTAGTTAAAATCATCTTACTTTTAGTGTGACTTGAGTATGAGATCTTCATGATTGAGAAGAAAAATATTTTTAAATATCCTAGTTAAGTATAAGTTTGGGTTGGACAACAACAATACATTTGAGACAAGGAGTGTGTTGATTGATGGCCATGCCTCATTTGTTTTATATATTGGATACTAATTTAGACACATAGGTGCTTATTAGAGAACAAGTGTATTGGATATCAACCTTGAGAGTGATTTTTTGACTATTATGGGGTAGTCATAATCATCTCTCAATATAGATAGGGTTTTTTGACCTTTCGACTTGAATTACTATAGTGGTGACATAATGGTCCTCATACTTTGGCTCTAGTCAACACAATACTGAAATAGTTATCCATAAAGATAGTGATTGGGTGTGTTGAAATAACAGATGAACATTGTAACTATTATAGAAGGAATTTATCCCTCACATATAATCCAAGAGATATACTAGGCCTCTTGATAAGTGAGAATACACAAATGCATGTCCGTACTCATGTGAGTTAGTAAGTGATTCTAAAATCATATGTATCTATTCAATCTACTTAGAGACCAAGGAAAATGTATTGAATGGAAAGGATGAATTTTCTTACCTCTACTACAGTTTGGATATATGTGACAAGGTGATAATACAACATGGTAATATCGGTCATTTATGATTTAGAATTTTCTGACTAATCCCACCACTTGGATAGATACCATGTGTGTAGACACCACTCATTTCTTATGGATTTTAGTATTGATTACTAAATTCATTCCCAACATAGTATAGGCCTATAGGTTCATGAGCATAGAGATAAATTGTATAAAGGTTGGATTGGACTTTATTATAATTGTTAGGATAAATCCAAATATTTGAAGCTAATTTTTAGTACCTAAAGTAAGACATGGGTTTATATAGTTTCTTGAAGTCAGGAGGGACCACTTCTCACATAACATTCAAGAGAAATCCGTACTTAGACTTTTAGAATGTTGCATTCTATGAGTACCACTGGGAGGCATATTTCCTATTTAGTGGGGAAGTCCCATCTTGGTCATAATGGGTTTAGGAAACCTGACCACATCACTCTATTGTATATATGATATAAGAGGAGACTTTTATAATATTTTCAATCTTGTTTTCCATTGTTTCCTTTAAGGTTTAATAAATCCCAAGAGCAACTAGAGAGAAAAAAATAGGATATTAGAAACTATATACTATCTCCCAACAGTCATGTGGATACTGTGGAAACAAGTTTTGACGAAGAACTAACTTGGGATATGAGACTCCACCGACAAGATATGTGGAATCTTCATTGAGTAACATGGCGTTCTATTGTTGATGTCAATATGGATTAGGGCAATCACTGAGCAGGCATTGGCTTGAGGATTGGGATCATCAATGACATTGTTGTGCATTCGCGATGGGACATGTAGCCTTAATCATAGAACATGTTGTTCAGTTTCTAGGGAGTCACAAATTTTGGGATATATATATATATATATATATATATATATATATATATATATATAAATAAATAAATATATATATATATATATATATCTGTGTGTGTGTGTGTGTATCAGTAGAAGTTGATAGGAGAGTCTAGATCTACTTACGGTTTTCAAGTATGTTGGATCTTCTTTCACATTGAGATATATGTATTGAAACCCTAATCCAATAAAAGTGCATTAGATGGATCTTTCACTAGGATTCTTATGAATTCTTTTGTTTCCACTACATTTTCTATCCAAAGAACCTAACAAAGACATTGGATGAGAACTTAGGTAGAGAACAAAGAATATTAAGGTGAAAAGAATTGCATCATGTGATGTACACATGTAATGTGGTTTTTTGTCCATTAATCTAGATCATGATGCTTGTCTTAATTTTTAGGACATGTCTAGAGAATGGTATCACAGTGACCATCTAGGATATGATGCATGTCATGATGTTATGGTTTTAGTGTAAGATCTTATTAAGTTGGCCACAGACACATAGAAATTTTGTTCTATTAGTTCTTTGGTACTCCTTAGGCTCTCTAGTATGAAAGCGCCACTAGGTTGAGCTTATAACTTCTCAATTGACTTTGAGATAACCATTAATAGATATAAACTTTCTCTCAGTTGCACCCATGTATATAAGCCTTTTTTCGTACCTCAAATAGATGATTTGTGTTATTATTTGTCCCACTTACTCTTATTTCTTAAACACCATTATTTCTTCCTTATCCATTATACCTTTCCTCTACATATACTAGTACTTTCACCCCAATATGAATTCTTGTGTCTATTCTTTTGACTTAGAGTGTTTCTTTATATAGCTACCTCTTTCACACCATATATAATACAACCTCATGAACTTAAGCAACTGAAGTAAAAATGAAACATTTTTAATCAAAAAATTAATCATAGTATGTTGCATGGTCGCACATATTTTATATGTGATAAAAACATGCTCTTAATGGATATGACTTGTTACATGGACTGAGTTTAACACTAACAATAATAACTTATCATGCATTGATTATCTATACATTTCATTCATAGGAGAAACTTGAAAGTCTATGTTGACCAAGTATATGAGTAAGATCAATTTTTTAGAAAAGTTGATATATAAACTTTTATCTTTGACTTCTAGATGGTTAATAATTAAAAGAATATATGTCAAGGTTATCATAGTCGAGTGTATAATGAATCAATTCCAATTTGTAGACATCAATTCATGTGAATGTGCTTCTATATAATTATGTAAGAAATAATGTGAGGGACGAAAAAGATAAAAAAAACTAAGCTAGGACAAATCAAGATAAAGATAGCTATCCATTAACATGTATATGTAATAAAAGTGTTATGATTTTAGTTTAATTATACATCAAGGAAAGAATGTAACTATATCATAGTATGCATGTAATAAGTTGACATTGAACACTCAAATAGAGGACATCAGTCTCCTGCCGACCGAGCTATTCTCCAACTAGCTTGAGCATCAACTTCAACTATCAGTTACACCAAACAACCTAAACCTAGATAGGATTATATAGTGCCCCCACCACACACACAAAAATTAAATGGAGGTCAAAACAAGCATGTTTCATATTCATATAGAGACACAACGGAAACAACTAATGTTATATATAAAATGAGACTTGCATATTCAAAATATTTAATGATGCTTGAAGGTCTATAAAATTATGTCATGATATATTTAACAAGAAATGTAGTACTATTAAGAAATTAGGTAATTATGTTCACTTATATTAGTATAAGGAAACACATATGAGTGAAACCCAATTCCTTCTAGTCATGACACATAACTAATATTACATAACATCTAGAGTTATTCTAGTACACTTAATACCATAATCGCCATTAAAAAAACAATGTGCCATCAAAATGTAAAAATAAATGTCTTGCTATCATGGCCTGATATGATGTAGAAAAATAAGGCATAATCCATAATAATTCTATATCTATAATAATTAGTTAAAAACTAGATTTATAAGCAAACGAATCACATATATTTACAAACAAATTTAAATAATGAAACTTCAAAACATTACCCACTTTCTTGATGTATATAGATAAGTTGTGTACATTGAGGGGAGCACCTTGTGGTACCAAAATGAGTGTGAAGTGGACATCCCCTCTGAAATGAGTGTATTAAATAATCTAGGAAATATGATAGTGTTTAAACCTAGATATAGCATAATGAAACAAACAAATCATCTTTAGGGTCAAATGTCCAAACCAAGAATAAATATTTCAAAAATATCTCTACATTACTAAGTGTTGTTGTTAGGGTTTAATGTCCCAAAATGATGTAGATACATTAAAAAGGGGATAGCATCATTATACACCAAAACTTTAGGGCTATAATTTGATCCATTACATTAGATGTGCAATACCTGAAATACCCAATATATGCTTTATTAGGGATAAAGATAGTTATTGGTTTAGACATTGTGTGTTAGGTGGGATTAGAATATTATTAGGTAAAATCGTGATTTTGTTTATAAATAAAGAATGGCACATATATTTATAAGACAGTGAATGTGTGCACATACACTGGTAAGTAGACAAAACATGAAGCACAAATTTTCCCCAAACTAAGTGCTCGAGGTGAGGACACAGAAAGAAAAACCCACTATGTTGAAAACCAACATGGGTTTTGACTTTTTTTAGGTATAGAGACTTAGATAAGAGCCAGATAAGCATATTTGACAATGGTTTTAGTGTCCCATTAAACCACCCACAAATCTAGATGTGACATATTAACATAAATTAGAAGTCATAGCCAGCTAACTATCAGAAGTAACACCATTGAGGAGGTGAATGATCCACATCAGGGGCATGCCTATATTGATATTGATGTTGATCATGAGAAAAGGATAAGATCCATATTTTCCATGGAAATGGTGAAAACTCGAGGATATGTCTTCATCTTCATAGTTGAGGAGGCCTCACTGTGGGAAGTTACTTTCAAAACTACAAAGTATTTATATATGATAGCCATAATTTTAGAATGCAAAACATATTTACTTATAAATTTTAAAACTCCCAGTTATATCTTGTAGGGCACTAAAGAACCACTATTAGAATAAAATTTAGGATGCAAATAAGACTCATTGTTGTAATGGGAATATATTTTTTAAGTGGGAATGTATAATGTGATTGTAGTTTTATTCATTGGTTCTAATGACCGCAGAGGAGAACAAAAGTAACCAGCTCTACCAACATGATGTTTGGGAACTCCCTGTTATGCGACACAACATTCGACAATCAACACACAATAGATCACCATATATAAATGATCATTTTATGAGACAACAAGTATCAATTGCAAATGTAATGAGATCTTTCTCTTAAGGTCTAGCAAACATCCATCTGATAAGAGAGATTGGTCCTTACAACTTTGTGATTATGGTTTTCTCTTTCTAAAACTATAGTGCATCTTGGTTTGCAATGCTTATGCAATTTATTGTAATTCTTATAAGATAGCACACACTTTCATTTTCTTCTTGTTGGAAATCATTAACTTATATGGGGTTTTGATTAGATCAAAGATAGCAAAAAATAATAGCATCATATGAACCCAAATACACTGAAATAGTTAGGTGCATCTCTGTGTGAATGTTCATGTGTTTGTGTTCTACACCCTCATGTGACATTTATATATCATATGTTGTTCCCTTTCTCTCATTTTCCCTAATGTCACACCCAATACCTCTAGCGAAACATTCCATCCACCATATCACCTCCTACATCACAACCCTAAACACACACACATGTTGGCAACCCTTCTCATCATGACAACATCAACATCACTCGTATGACATCATTTGCCAATGGTGAAACAACCTGCATCAACATAGTTTGTCCAGTACCTATAATAGTGTTACAGTATAGGTGGGAAAAATTTTATACCTCTACAAACCAATAAAATGGAGCTATAGTGGTAGAGTTTTATTCACAAGGAAGTGTTCTGGTTTCCTACTTTCTTTTAACTTAATTTCCAAAAAGAAGAGATAAATTGATATAAATTTTCAAAAATAGTTACAATGATATAGAAGATACATAGGAAATAAGATATTCCATCAACTCCTTTTAGATGGCAAAATTTATCATAGGAAACACTACATCCATAGACCTTGAAGTCATAACATTAGTATGCATAATTGGTTTGGACCTTCTTGAGCATATCTACAACTTTAGGTGCCAAATGATGAAAATCTATATATTTCTATATTAGTGAAAAGAGTAAGTGCCTCTCCTATAAATAGGAGGGGAAACAACAAGGAAGCACATAGAAAACCCTAATGGGTCTATTATACTTATGTTCATATTACATAAGACTAAAGTAAAAGGAAAACATAATTAAAGGGAATAAAAGAGCTAAAGATAAATATATATCTCAATACTCCCCCTCAATTTGGAGCATAGATATCAATCATGCCCAACTTGTAGCATAACTCCTCAAATCACTTTATAAAGAGATGCTTTGTAAAAATATCTACAATTTTCTCATATATAGGAAGAAAAGGGGTAGTGATCTTCTTAGTAACTATACCATCTTAGCGAAAAGGGCACTCTATCTAAATATGCTTGGTCCTTTTAGGAAAGACATGATAACCAGCAACGAAAGTAGTAGCATGATTTTCATAGTACATTTTAATAGCATGAGGGAAGGGAAACAAAAATCTAGAAAGAATAAATTTGATCCATTTTAGCTCACAAGTAGTATGTCACACTGCATGATACTCAGATTTTGCACTCGATCTGGAAATAACATTTTGTTTCTTACTTCTCTAGGTAACCAAGTTATCCCTACAAAGGTACAATAATAAGAGGTGGATCTCTTGGATGATTTATACCCAACATCATGAGCATTAGAATATCTATTCACATTTAGATGCCCATTTCTTTTATAAAAAAATCCATGTCCACGCTCATTCTTCATATATCTCAATACTCAACATGCATCTTCCTAGTGACACTACCTAGGACAATCCATGAATTGGATAAGAACACCAATAGAAAAGATTATATATGGCCTAGTGATAGTAAGATATAAATGTTTAGAAACCAAATGTTTATAGCTAAATTATCTTCTAAGGACTGAGTAGATTTTGGTCATAAATCATGTGTTGGATTCATAGGGGAGACTGTAGATCTGCAACCAAGAATTCTACATTCAGTAAGTAAGTCTAGTGTATACTTTATCTGAGATAAAGATACTCCATCCTTGTTATGTTCTACCTCAATGCCAAGAAAATACCATAGACACCCAAGGTCTTTGGTTACAAAATGCTTCATATGATATTTCTTTGTAGTAGCAATTTGTGCAACATCATTGCCAGATAGGATGATATCATCCACTTAAACAATACGAACAATAATTCAAGTAGTGGTTTAGATAAACACAGAATGGTCACATTGAGACCGTATGAAGAAAATTTTGTGTAGTACAAGGAATAACTTTTCAAACCATGCTTAGGGACTTTGTTTGAGGTTATAAATGGCTTTCTTCAGAAGGCATACTTTTCAAGAGTAGTCCCCCTAAGAATGATAACCTGGGGAATGTGAAAAAAGATATTCTCTTATAAATCTTTATAAATAAAGGCATTATTAACATCTAGTTGATGTAAGTGACAACCTTTATTAGCAACAAAAATCATCTTTTGAGAGAATTAAGAGAAGAATAAGATAAAAGCTTTCAGAGTAATCAGTCCCAATTTCTTGTATGTATCCCTTAGAAACAAGTCTAGCCTTTAGGCATTCCACTATCTTATCAGCAAAATATTTTACACTAAAATCCCATCGCAGACAATATGTTTACTACCTATAAGGAGATCAACAAGGTCCCATGTCACATGAGAGTGAAGTGCATCCATCTCCTCATCCATGGTTTGTTTCCACCTAGAGTGTAATAGTGCCACCTAAACGTTCTTTGGTATACAAATTACAGATAAAGTAGTAGTAAACTAAGCCATGGAAGCATTCAAATAATTTGTAGACAAATATTGAGAGATACAATATTTGGCACCGGATCATTGCCCTTTAGTAATGTAATGGGAATGTCAGAATCATAACTTGTAGTAGAATCTGTAATATTACCATTGTCTTGAGGTGGATCATCTACCTTAGAATATGCCAAAGTAGCAGATACTTCAGGTAGAGATGCAGACACAATGGAGTTAGGAATGGGCATAGTTGAAGTGGAACCTGGTTACTAGATTTAGAAAAGAAAGATATATCTTCAAAAAAAGTGGTGTGCACACTGACATACAAATGACATGCAATAGGATCAAAAAATTATACCCCTTTTGTGTAAAATAGCTTTCAAGAAAACAATAGTAGAAAGCATGGGTGATCATTTCTCACTCTCAAGTTGGTTATTGATAGGCCCCATGACAACATCCAAAATGCATAAGAGAAATCCCAAAGGTGAATCAGACTTTCATATTTACAACTCAAATCATCCAAGGACCTTCACAACTCAATATGGGGTCGAAGTAGATATACATGGTCGAAGACAGGGATGTGAGTATGTTTAGGATTCTTAAGATCTCGCGCTTATGTCATTTAATCCAATCTGATAGTTGATATATGTAAAGAACTAGAACTAGTCTAATAAAATGACACAAAACAAAACAAAAGAAAGTCTGGTGAATTCATCAAGAAATTCGTGCTCCAGAGCTAGGGCCAGCGACGGTGATGGCGATGGAGGTTGGGGGTGGGCGCCCCCCCAGGCGGAAGGTAGTTGGTTCGCTCCAGAGACGGATGTCACAGTGCCAGGTGCTTGGTTCGTGCGGTGGCTGATCCCCTTCCGGCGATCAAGAGCTCGTCCCAGGAAGATCTGAAGACCCCCTATAGGCGTGAGGGAGACTCACGAACCTGGACAAAGATGACAGACGCGATCTTGGAGGAAATGGAGGACTACCATAGGCACTCTTCCATAGTGCAGATCCTTGGGAAGAAGAGTAACCCATCTCAGCTCTGGGGTTGGATGATCAGGTCGAGGCGACCGAAGGAGGAGTTAGAGCTTTTCACCTTAGATGGAGGGCTTTATCTAGCTCACTTCTCCAATGTTGCTGATCTTAACAAGGCTATGCTCAGGGGCCCCTGGTTCTTCGATGACCAGTTGGTGCTGGTGCGGAAGTGGACCAGGGAGGCAGATACTAGGTGGGCATCGTTCACCTCGGCCCCAGTCTAGGTGTCTCTTCCTAAAGTCGGCTCGCATTGGACACCCTGGGTGATTGCAGTTATTGCGCACGCTATCGGCGAGCCGAGGGTGATTGGGCGCAAATCTAATGGCACTATGATGGGTTGTGCTAGATTCTGCGTGGACATCTCCGCAGCCGTGGAACCGCCAAAGGAGGTGATGGTGGAGCTGCCTAACGGTGAGGAATGGGAGGTGAAGGTGAGATATGAAGCCCTCCCTGATCGCTGCTCTACCTTCTGTGTCTTCGAGCATGAAATAGGGCAGTCCCCGGGTGAGTGTCAAGCCACAAAACCTTCACCACCTATTGTTCCTGAGGCTCCTAGAGGTAGACCAAGAAGAAGAAAGTCGAAGGCACCTGCAGCTCAAGCAAGGACACCAACTGCAGGCGGTGAACAGATGGCTACACCTCTGGCGGTAGCTTAAGAAGTGACTGATAGCGGGGTGGCTACACAGCCTGTGTCTGCTCATAGAGCATCTATATGCGGAGCGGTGCCCCAACCGGCGGATGTGATGGTTGTGCTTGACTCAAGGCCTGAACTAGCTGCTATGGCAGTGGAGGACAGGGATGTTGGCTCAACAACAACGTTGTCCCAGGGCACCCATACGCCCAACCCGATCGTTGAAGCAGGAGGACCTAGAGGCTTAGGGGGAGTAATCTTGGCTAATATGTTTGCTACCCTTGAGAACCAGGAAGTTGAAGATGAGGTGGTCGACACCACAGTGAGGAGTAGAATCCTAAGGGCAACCCGTTGCATGAATAAGAAAAAGAAAACCAGGAGCGACTCCAGAGCGGGGAATAGCTCCAAACAAGACTAATCATGTCTGTCCTCGCATGGAATGTGCGAGGGGCCTCCTTAGTCGAAAAAAAAGGAGGCTACGAAAGGTGGTGACCAGCCAACAAGTTACCCTGATGTTCTGTTTCGAGATGAGAATAAGGTGAGCAGTCTCTGAACGTATTAGCACCTTGTTCCCAGATGGATGGGAGTCCCTTTCTAATATGGAGCTTAGGGATGGTGCTCGTATTGCAGTGGGGTGGAATCCAAATGTGTGGGTGTGGAGCCGATCTGTGTGACTGACCAAGCGATCACGATCAGTTGCTGAAATCATGGAGGCATGGCATTCATTGCGACGGGCATCTACGAAGATAACCTGGAGAGCGAAAGAAAGAGGTTGTGGGAGAATGTCAGAGCTACAGCTCAAGATGAGGTCCCCTGGCTCGCGTGGGGGGACTTCAACAACATCTGAAGATCGCATGAGAAACATGGTGGCCTGCCGGTTCATGATTGAGTGCTGGAGGCATTTAACATCACTATGGTTGATGCTGGCCTGGTTGAGCTCCCGTCTGTGAGAGGGGGTACCTCCTGGTTGAATAAGCAGGAGGGCCATAGGCGGATAGCTAGCATCTTGGACAGAGGGCTCGTCAATGAAGCCTGGATGAAGATGTGGCCACATTCATTTATCAAGTATGGAGACGATCCCCTCAGCGACCATAGCTGGATGTGTATGGATTTGCTTAATGCTCCACCCATCATTAAGATGTTCTGGTTCTTCAACTGGTGGTGTGAGTGGGACGGGTTTGAGAAAGTGGCTAGAGAATCCTGGGATATACAAGTTGAAGGAAATCCATTGTTCGTGTTTGTTAAGAAGGCACAGAATGCCAAGAGAGGTCTGAAGGTCTGGTCCAAAGAATTCGTAAACTTAAAGAACACGACCATAGCTGCAAGAAGGGTGTATGAAGAAGCTACTATGGAGGCCAGATGAGATCCGGACGACGACGCCAAGGCCAAGCAATGGCTTCTGGTGGAAACCAAACTGAATAGACTGCTCAAGGCTGAGGAGGTCCTATTGTGGCAGAGGAGTAGGATGCAATGGATTAAAGATGGGGATTTGAATACCAAAATGTACCACTCAGCAGTTCGAAAGAAGGAAATGTGAGAAACAATGCACCAACTCATAAATGAGGACGGAGAGGTTGTAGACAGCTGTGGTGTCCGACTTACAAAACATGAGATAAACCAAAGCGGAAGCGATTAATTAGCAGCGGAATATTTAAAATTAAAACTTTTTGGAGAAAAGATCTTTAAGCATAAAACTCTTTTATCATAAATAAGATAAATGTTTACATCATTGTAAAATCACCTCTCAAGTGATTATATACATCCAGATACAAAATCTCAAGATTAAAAACCAAAATCTCAGTCCTACTGACTCCTAGGACCTGAGAGTACAGAGACGACATAAGACTAGCTAACAATAGGACATGACAGCCAGTATCTCCACCTGAGATTCACTGCTGTCCTTGGTGTTGCTGCTGTTGATACTGCTCACCCTCGGATTGGTTTCTCCATCCTCGACGTCCACCTAAAAAGTTGAAACCTACGTAGTGAGACAATCTGAATAATTGTCCCAGCGAGAGTTATAACTCTCCGCCAGAAGCTCTGTTATAGCATATAAGGAATAACATAAGCAAGGTAACTTAAAACATCAACAGTAGGTTTGACAAAGTAAAGCAACATTTACTTAAGCAATCACTTCATTAAAACATATGAAGAACATGTATACTAGATACTTGAATAGGATAACAATGTAAACAATGTAACATCAATCATTGTTTATCGTAGTTCAACCTAAGCAAATATACTACACGGTTGATTATGTTTTACAAACATTATCATGCCCTGCGGAGATGAGGTATACCGCTCATACTCCAATTGATCACTACTAAGTCGCATCGGTATCATACATAGGTCATCAAAAGAGCCAGATTCTTATGACCTCATCTTCCTCAGTCAGTGTGAGGATCAACATGCGGGACATCTAGTGTCTCTGCTACTATAGCTTACCAGGGTATTTTGGTACTTCGCTATTAGAGTCACAGTGGCATTCTGTACTCTCTTCACCATCGAAAGATCTCTTATTTATCTCTCATCGATGCGGTATTCAAAGATTCCCTCAGGAGATTTGTGGTACATCACCCCGGCATAAACACATAGTGAAGGGTGGATAGATTAAGATACATCTACATCAATTCCTACACTAGGATGTAAGGATATACACATCCATATTCCCCCACATACTCAAAAGTATGTGATCCAGGAGTTCCCTTAGGAAAACCTGTTTCACCATCATTTAGGTTCTGACAATGATGGATCTATGATCAGGGCTCTACATGGTATTATTATACTTGATTAGTTAGTTACATTTCAGTATTCTTTTAGCATCAAGCATGTTTTCAATCATTATTCATTAGAACAACAACTATGAAAGTAGAATACTAAATGTATCAAGTTTAATTCACATCATTTATCATTTAGATGTAGTATCTTGATCAACTCATCATAAGTCATCTAATCAACATGACTTTGATGTTACTCATGGCTCTTACAGCCTATCAATCTCATATGATGCCACTTACTAGGCAACATGATATGTCACTATTCATAAAGCTGATAACATGCTTTCAGTGAATATGGTATCATAATCCTTACGTGGATATGATCATTCGCATATAAGAATCGGCATAGTTAATTCAAGTGACAATAATAAACAATTCATTTCCAGATCAACAATTAATGAAGCAAAAATTAATCTTTCAATTCAAGGGTTGTACCTTCATACCTTTACTAAGGCTAGGTTCCCTTATTTACATCAATTAGGGTTATCCCATTCCTTTCATTTTGATTAGGAATAACGATTCCTCCTCTCATACTTTAATCATGAAGATTTATGCTTAAAAGCATAACCTGGAATTAGGGTTTATTGTACATTTCAACACATCACCCTCAATTAGAGTTTACTATTCACATTACATGTTATTACCCTAAAATTAGGGTTTACTATTCACATTAAGGTGAATTGAGTTCATAGCATCATCATGTATGAGAATTATCATCATTGAAGACCTCAAATTAGGTTAAGATTCATTAAACACCATAATTAGGGTTTCCATGATCTTACCTTGGTGGATCATACCCTAATCATGTTTATTCTTACTTATTAAAGGTGTGTTACTTGATTCTCATTCATACTAAGAGCCTTATCTCTCCTCATACTACGAGATGATGTTTACATCACTCTAGATTAGATTAGGTCAAGTCAACTTTGATTATCATAAGCCATGTCACCAGTATTTTGATTATTAGGGTTTGATTAAACAAGGGTGTCATCTACTTGAACCCTTCAAGAGTACATTGGTAAAGTACACCATTAGTTCACAACATGGGTCAATCTATTAATCACTTAGCCCCTTAATGTCTTTAGGTATTATTAGGGTTTGGATTAGACAACCATTGAACCATTTAAACCTTCAAAGCATTAAGTAATCATAACCCTAAAGTCCCCAAACGATTACACACTTTCAACCTCCAAACGGTCCTGAGACCGTTTGGAAGTGTTGAACGTTTGGTTAGGTTGACTTCCAAACCGTTTGAACTTGGTCACCCTCAAGACCATTTGAATCTAAATGGTCTTGAGACTGTTTCAACTTGTTGACCGTTTGAGAGAGTTGACTTTGAAACCGTTTGAATTGAAACGACCTTGAGATCGCATGAAATGAAACGACCTTGAGATTGTTTGAGCCCAAATGATCTTGAGACTGTTTGGCCCCAAATGGTCTTGAGACCGTCTGGATTCAAACGGTCTTAAGACCGTTTGGTCCAAATGGGCTCAAAACCGCATGGACCTCAAAGGTGCATCAAAGGATATAATCGATTAGGTTTATCTATGTTGAAGCCCTCAATTGGCCACATCCTTGTTAATCACATATCAATTGAGATAATTAGGGTTATCGTTAACCAATTGGACACTCAATTGACCCTCAATTGATAGCCAATTAGGGTCGAAACCGATTGAATTAGGGTTTGTAGTCATTCAACCATCAACATTCATCAGTGTGAGTTAAATTGAAGTTGAACCCATCAATTGACCTTCAATTGGGCCCAAACTTGGCCCAAACGGTCTTGGGATCGTTTGGACACCCTCCAAACGGTATTGAGACCTTTTTCCCAAAGTCACATCAAAATATAAGTCAATTTGATAAGGGTTGAACCCTCATTAAGTCTAAAATCAGCACTTTTACTCAATTCATCAACCTATTGTGATTGGACCCTCATTTGATCAAATTACCTTAACCCTAGACCTCAAAACGGTCGTGGGTTGTCACCAAACGGTCTTGAGACCGTTTGAGTGAACCCCCAAATGGTATTGAGACTGTTTGGTCCACTCAACCCTAAGTTCAACAAAAATCAATCCTTGAAATCATCAATTGAACCCGATTAGGGTTTAGAGGGTTGAAATGCCTTCAACTTGTGATTTGTTTGCAATTAAGTCATGATTCTTTGTAATTGATGAATTCAATATATATCCAACAGACCTATAAACGGTCTTCTCTTGGTCAACCATACCAAACGGTCTTGGAGACTGTTTGAATCTAAACGGTCTGGCAAACCGCATGAATTCAAATGATCTTGAGATCGTTTGATTTGAAACGGTCTTGCAAACCGTTTAGACCAAATGGTCCAAGGTCATTTGGTAAAGTTACCTAGGAATTCATTCCCATCATCTTCAACCTCAGAACAGGTCGGTTACTTCGTGGTTTTGCTTGCAAAAGTGCAAGGAAGAGTGGGGAAGAAGAAGAACTAACTACTAACTTGCAAGAACAAAGATATGCATAAGAAAGTAAGAGGTTAAAAGTTATAAAACCCGCCTTATGGTTGTTCCAAGAGCTCCAAGCTTCCAAGATTCAAGCCTTTAATGGCATCTTGAGCTCCACAGGTCGGCCAAAGGTGTTTCTCCAAGAAAAGGTTGGGAAAGATCGGCTAGAAAGAGAAAGCTAAGTGAGAAAACCATAAAACCAACCTTGTAATCCAATTTCCTCCATGAATTCGAGCAATAAGATGACCCAATCTTACCTAGCTTCTCCTTGGTCGTTCTCCTCTACTCTAGAGCTCTTCCTTAGTTGGTTTGATCAAGGTGATAAGTGAAGGAAGAAAGGAAACGTTCCTTTGCAAAGAAAGGAAAGTTGTATATATATCTTTGGGTGAAACTTCAACATAAGGACATCTAATTCTCCATTTCTCATCTAGGTCCCTCCTTTCTTCTTTGCACGTCCCTTCTTCTTATTTCTAAGGCAAAACTCATTCTAAGACCATGAACTAAAGGCAAAGAAGGTCAACTTACTACCTAGTTGCACATATAAGAGGGTTCCATTACTCATAACTTGGTGATTTCATTACAAAGGTGTTCCTTATTATATTATTCATCAAATGAAGAGACCCCTTCATTATTTTCACTCAAAATGATGTCAAGAGTCATAAAAGATAAACTTGAAGGTGTATTTTACAAGTTTCACCCCACCTTTTGGGTAAATTGCACTTTACACCAAAATTAGGGTTTTAAGCACAAAGTTTTCTCCACAAGCTGCATCTCAGTGCCCAAGCTTGGAGAATCCATCATACCTCATCATATTTACTCATATCATGTATCAAAACTAAAGGAACATATTAACATGTGTAAATTGCAAGTTAACCCTTCTAATTGGGTAATTTGCACATAGGTCCTTGTATTACAAAATAATACTATAACATTGTTCAAAAAGGACAGAAATGGAAACATATGTTCCTTAGGAGTTTTAATTACATACCAGGAGATAATCACAAGCATCTAATTACATAATTTAGGCAAAACACCTAGGGTTAACTCATAACCCAGGTTAGGGATGTTAGAAATTATCCACCCCTTATAAGGATTTCGTCCCCGAAATCAACAAAACATATATTAAGAGAAAAGAGCAGGGTATTTCCTTCTCATCTCTTCCTCTAGTTCCCATGTGGCTTCTTCAACACCACGGTGACTCCAGAGGACTTTCACAAGACTTATATCTTTCTTCTTTAGCTTTTTAATTATGTTATCAAGGATTGATACTGGTCCTTCCTCATAAGTTATATCATCATTCAATTCTACCTCCATAGGTTGTAGAACTGACTCTGTATCAGGGTGACATTTCCTCCACATAGAAATGTGAAACACAGGGTGTAACCTCTATAACTCTGGTGGCAACTCTAGTCTATATGCTACCTTTCCAACTCGTTCAATGATTGGATAAGGCCCCATAAACCTCGGAGCTAACTTCCCTTTCCTTCCAAATCTCAAAACTCCCTTATAAGGTGAGACCTTGAGGTACACTCTAAAAGCTTTCTCTAACTCGGTCAACCACAGATCGACATTTGCAGGATCAGCTGTCCCAAAGTATTCGGTTGCTCCAACACGACGAAGTTGCTCAAATGTCTTACGGATACCTTGTCCTTCAGACTGGGAAGGTGTCCTAGGTGCAGGCATAGGCATCCTATCTTTGATACGTGTCATGGTAGTCATAAACTGCCCGAACATGGTCTGGACAGTTGGGTTCTCCATGTCAGCTGGGTTAAACTGAGGTGGCTCCATAGGTGGCTCAGGTACAGGTTGCTCTATCTATGGGTTTCTTACACCTTCTCGGGGTGCAGCAACACTACTTTCTGCCACATACTCCTCGTGTGGTCCAGACATCCTTACTTATCTTCTTCTCCTGAAGAGCAGAAGACACTATTAGATATACTGGAAAACACTAAGAATAGACTCGACATCCTAAGTCCTATGTCTCTGTAGACTCAGCGAACCTAGAGCTCTGATACCACTAAATGTGGTGTCCGACTTACAAAACATGAGATAAACCAAAGCGGAAGCGATTAATTAGCAGCGGAATATTGAAAATTAAAACTTTTTGGAGAAAAGATCTTTAAAGCATAAAACTCTTTTATCATAAACAAGATAACAATTTACATCATTGTAAAATCACCACTCAAGTGATTATATATATCCAGATACAAAATCTCAAGATTAAAAACCAAAATCTCAGTCCTATTGACTCCTAGGACCTGAGAGTACAGAGACAACATAAGACTAGCTAACTATAGGACAAGACAGCTAGTATCTCCACCTGAGATTCACTGTTGTCCTTGGTGTTGCTGCTGTTGATACTGCTCACCCTCGGATTGGTTTCTCCGTCCTCGACGTCCACCTAAAAATTTGAAACCCACGGAGTGAGACAATCTGAATAATTGTCCCAGCGAGAGTTATAACTCTCCGCCAGAAGCTCTGTTATAGCATATAAGGAATAACATAAGCAAGGTAACTTAAAACATCAACAGCAGGTTTGACAAAGTAAAGCAACATTTACTTAAGCAATCACTTCATTAAAACATATGAAGAACATGTATACTAGATACTTGAACAGGCTAATAATGTAAACAATGTAACATCAATCATTGTTTATCGTAGTTCAACCTAAGCAAATATACTATGTGGTTGAGTATGTTTTACAAACATTATTATGCCATGTGGAGATGAGGTATACCGCTCATACTCCAACCGGTCACTACTAAGTCGCATCGGAATCATACATAGGTCATCAAAAGAGTTGGATTCTTATGACCTCATCTTCCTCAGTCAATGTGAGGATCAACATGCAGGACATCTAGTGTCTCTGCTACTATAGCTTACCAGGGTATTCTGGTACTTCACTATTAGTCACAGTGGAATTTTGTACTCTCTTTGCCATCGAAAGATCTCTTGTTTATCTCTCATCGATGTGATATTCAAAGATTCCCTCAGGAGATTTGTGGTACATCACCCCGGCATAAACACATAGTGAAGGGTGGATAGATTAAGATACATCTACATCAATTCCTACACTAGGATGTAAGGATATACACATCCATATTCCCCCACATACTCAAAAGTATGTGATCCAGGAGTTCCCTTAGGAAAACCTATTTCACCATCATTTAGCTTCTGACAATGATGGATCTATGATCAGGGCTCTACATGGTATGATTATACTTGATTAGTTAGTTACATTTTAGTATTCTTTTAGCATCAAGCATGTTTTCAATCATTATTCATTAGAACAACAACTATGAAAGTAGAATACTAAATGTATCAAATTTAATTCACATCAGTTATCATTTAGATGTCATATCTTGATCAACTCATCATAAGTCATCTAATCAACATGACTTTGATGTTACTCATGGCTCTTACAGCCTATCAATCTCATATGATGCCACTTACTAGGCAACATGATATGTCACTATTCATAAAGCTAATAACATGCTTTCAGTGAATATGGTATCATAATCCTTACCTGGATATGATCATTCTCATATAAGAATCTACATAGTTAATTCAAGTGACAATAATAAACAATTCATTTCCAGATCAGCAATTAATAAAGCAAAAATTAATCTTTCAATTCAAGGGTTGTACCTTCATACCTTTACTAAGGCTAGGTTCCCTTATTTACATAAATTAGGGTTATCCAATTCCTTTCATTATGATTAGGAATAATGATTCCTCCTCTCATACTTTAATCATGAAGATTTATGCTTAAAAGCATAACCTAGAATTAGGGTTTATTGTACATTTCAACACATCACCCTCAATTAGAGTTTACTATTCACATTACATGTTATTACCCTAAAATTAGGGTTTACTATTCACTTTAAGGTGAATTGAGTTCATAGCATCATCATGTATGAGAATTATCATCATTGAAGCCCTCAAATTAGGTTAAGATTCATTAAACACCATAATTAGGGTTTCCATGATCTTACCTTGGTGGATCATACCCTAATCATGTTTATTCTTACTTATTAAAGGTGTGTTACTTGATTCTCGTTCATATTAAGAGCCTTCTCTCTCCTCATACTACTAGATGATGTTTACATCACTCTATATTAGATTAGGTCAAGTCAACTTTGATTATCATAAGCCATGTCACCACTATTATGATTATTAGGGTTTGATTAAACAAGGGTGTCATCTACTTGAACCCTTCAAGGGTACATTGGTAAAGTACACCATTAGTTCACAACATGGGTCAATCTATTAATTACTTAGCCCCTTTGTGTCTTTAGGTATTATTAGGGTTTGGATTAGACAACCATTGAACCATTTAAACCTTCAAAGCATTAAGTAAGCATAACCCTAAAGTCCCCAAACGATTACACACTTTCAACCTCCAAACGGTCCTGAGACCGTTTGGAAGTGTTGACCGTTTGGTTAGGTTGACTTACAAACCATTTGAAGTTCATCACCCTCAAGACTGTTTGAATCTAAACGGTCTTGAGATCGTTTCTACTTGTTGACCGTTTGAGAGAGTTGACTTTGAAACCGTTTGAATTGAAACGACCTTGAGATCGCATGAAATGAAACGACCTTGAGATCGATTGGATCTAAATGACCTTGAGATAGTTTGAGCCCAAACAGTCTTGAGACCATTTGGCCCCAAACGGTCTTGAGACTATTTGGATTCAAACGGTCTTAAGACGGTTTGGTCCAAATGGGCTCAAAACCGCATGGACCTCAAAGGTGCATCAAAGGTTATAATCGATTAGGTTTATCTATGTTGACGCCCTCAATTGGCCACATCCTTGTTAATCACTTATCAATTGAGCTAATTAGGGTTATCTTTAACCAATTGGACACTCAATTGACCCTCAATTGATAGCCAATTAGGGTCGAAACCGATTGAATTAGGGTTTGTAGTCATTCAACCATCAACATTCATCACTGTGAGTTAAATTGAAGTTGAACCCATCAATTCACCTCCAATTGGGCCCCAACATGGCCCAAACGGTCTTGGGATCATTTGGACACCCTCCAAATGGTCTTGAGACCGTTTTCCCAAAGTCACATCACAATCTAAGTCAATTTGATAAGGGTTGAACCCTAATTAAGTCTAAAATCAGCACTTTTACTCAATTCATCAACCTATTGTGATTGGACCCTCATTTGATCAAATTACCTTAACCCTAGACCTCCAAACGGTCTTGGGTTGTCACCAAACGGTCTTGAGACCGTTTGAGTGAACCCCCAAATGGTCTTGAGACCGTTTGGTCCACTCAACCCTAAGTTCAACAAAAATCAATCCTTGAAATCATCAATTGAACCTGATTAGGGTTTAGAGGGTTGAAATGCCTTCAACTTGTGATTTGTTTGCAATTAAGTCATGATTCTTTGTAATTGATTAATTCAATATATATCCAACATACCTCTAAATTGTTTTCACTTGGTCAACCATACCAAACGGTCTTGGAGAACGTTTGAATCTAAACGGTCTTGCAAACCGCATGTATTCAAACGATCTTGAGATCGTTTGATTTCAAACGGTCTTGCAAACCGTTTAGACCAAATGGTCCAAGGTCGTTTGGTAAAGTTACCTAGGAATTCACGCCCATCATCTTCGTGGTTTTTCTTGCAAAAGTACAAGGAAGAGTGGGGAAGAAGAAGAACTAACTACTAACTTGCAAGAACAAAGATATGCATAAGAAAGCAAGAGGTTAAAAGTTATAAAACCCGCCTTATGGTCGTTCCTAGAGCTCCAAGCTTCCAAGCTTCAAGCCTTTAATGGTGTCTTGAGCTCCACGGGTTGGCCAAAGGTGTTTCTCCAAGAAAAGGTTGGGAAAGATCGGCTAGAAAGAGAAAGCTAAGTGAGAAAACCATAAAACCAACCTTGTAATCCACTTTCCTCCATGAATTCGAGCAAGAAGATGACCCAAGCTTACCTAGCTTCTCCTTGGTCATTCTCCTCTACTCCAGAGCTCTGCCTTAGTCAGTTTGAGCAAGGTGATAAGTGAAGGAAGAAAGGAAACGTTCCTTTGCAAACAAAGGAAAGTTGTATATATATCTTTGGGTGAAACTTCAACATAAGGACATCTAATTCTCCATTTCTCATCTAGGTCCCTCCTTTCTTCTTTGCACGTCCCTTCTTATTATTTCTAAGGCAAAACTCCTTCTAAGACCAAGAACTAAAGGCAAAGAAGGTCAACTTACTACCTAGTTGCACATATAAGAGGGTTCCATTACTCATAACTTGGTGATTTCATTACAAAGGTGTTCCTTATTATATTATTAATCAAATGAAGAGCCCCTTAATTATTTTCACTCAAAATGATGTCAAGAGTCATAAAAGATAAACTTGAAGGTGTATTTTACAAGTTGCACCCCACCTTTTGGGTAAATTGCACTTTACACCAAAATTAGGGTTTTAAGCACAAAGATTGCTCCACAAGCTGCATCTCAGTGCCCAAGCTTGGAGAATCCATCATACCTCATAATATTTGCTCATATGATGTCTCAACACTAAAGGAACATATTAACATGTGTAAATTACAAGTTAACCCTTCTAATTGGGTAATATGCACTTTGGTCTCTATATTACAAAACAATACTATAACATTGTTCAAAAAGGACAGAAATGGAAACATATGTTCCTTAGGAGTTTTAATTACATACCAGGAGATAATCACAAGCATATAATTACATAATTTAGGCAAAACACCTAGGGTTAACTCATAACCCAGGTCAGGGATGTTACAACAGCAGGGATGAGATGGCCCGACATACCATCTCTTTATTTGAAAATTTGTACAATAAAAAAGGGCATCAAGTAAGCATTGAAGAGGCCATATTTCTAAGTACTAGGGTGATAGCAGAAATGAATGATTATATTTGCAAGGAGGTGCCAGAGGAGGAGGTCAAGCACGCGGTTTTCTCCATTAATCTGGTAAAAGCGCCTGGACCAGATGGTATGAATAGCAAGTTCTACCACGCTATGTGGGAGTACATTAAAGGAGACATTGTGGAAGCCATGGAATGGTTGAGCAGGGTGGTGACATGGTCCGTGCAACTAATCACACCTTCATTAAATTTATACCAAAGGTAGAGTGTCCAACATCGACCAATGACTATCGACGTATTGCCTATTGTACCACATTCTACAAGATTTGGGCGAAGGTACTAGATGGTAGATTGAAGATATGGCTGCCTAAGATGATTTTCGAAGAACAATGCATATTCATCAAAGGTCGCAAGATAGGGGATTGTGCACTGCTGGCAGCTGAGTACATTACGGGCTTCAACAACAAGTGATCGAATGCGAAATTGTGCATAAAAATTGATCTTACTAAAGCTTACGACCATGTCAGATGGGATACTTTGTGGAAGATCATGGAAGCTATGGGATTTAATAGGAGATGGATGGACTTGATCAAATAGTGCATCACCACTAGTCCTTTTCTATCCTCCTTAATGGGGGTCCAGTGGGAATGTTTAGAGCCTCTAATGGACTAAGACAGGGGGATCCCCTATCGCCTCTCATCTTCACCCTCGTCATGGAGGGACATACTACGATGATCAAGAAAGCTGAAGGTGAGAACCTTATTTAGGCCTTCAAGATTAGAGGTACTAAGGTGAGATCACATCTCATATTCGTCGATGATGTTATGGTGTTCTCTACAGGGCATGCTAAGAGATTGAAATAATACAAGAAAATCCTTTTGAAGTTTGGGCGATCCATAGGGTTGTATATTAGCGATATCAAGTCCCAGATCTACCTATCTAAATCATGTGACTCCCAAAGGGGAAGGTTAAAATCTGTAGTGGGTCTGGAGATGGGGCTGTTGCCTGCAAGATATCTAGGTGTACCTATTGCAGGGAGTAGAGGCCATGCTGGTGACTTTTCCTACTGCCTTGACAGAGTTAGGTAAAAGGTTGCTAGCTGGATGAGCATTTGTATGTCTATGGTAGGGAGAATGATGCTGACAAGGTTTGTTATACATGCCATGGTTAGATTCTGGAGTGATATGTGTGTTCTCCCTAATCCAACCTGCGAGAGTATCACCAGGGTTATTACCAATTTTGTGTGGAGTGGCAAGTAAAGGGGCATAGCCTGGGACACTATGACTAAATCTTTCAAAGTTGGAGGTATGAACTTGAAGAAGATTGAAGACATTGTTGCAGAAGGGAACCTACATAGACTGTACAGATTCCTAATTGACAAAGATGGTATTTGGGTGAGCTGGATGATAATGCGATACGGTAGTACGCCTACAGTCCAACATCATTCCTCACGGGTATGGGGTGCCATGGAAAAGGCATGGAATGCAGTAGGGCATCATTACGAGGAGGATGGCGATGGGTTCTATGTGCTGGTGAGCCAACAGAAACTATGGATCCAAACTGAGGTGAGTGTACAGGCCCCCTGAGTCAATATGTTATGGGGGAATGGCCATATTCCCAAATGGAGTGTAGCATGTTATAAGGCAATTCTCGTGAAACACATGACGAGGGATAGACTCGTGAAATGGGGCTAGTAGGTTAACCCAAAATGTGTATTTTGTGCTAAGGAGTAGTCCGACCATCATCTGTTTCATACGTGCCCTAAGGCTCGTTACGTCTGGGCGTTGGTTTGGTTAAAGAATGGATGGGGGCAGTGGATATCCGACAACCTGGTGGATACGCTTGAGTTAGCTAGGAGGAATGCCTAGAACAAATAGGAGGAGAGGTTCACGGGGCTGTGATGCACAAACATCTGCTTCAATATTTGGAAAGCTCGCAATATGGTGGTTCACGATCGTGTGTCTTCAAAGGACATCTTCCATTTTATAAATGTAGATATCACTTACGTTGTAATGGCCAACTGTACCCTGAGTAGGGGATTAAATCCCACAACAAGGTTATACTGGGGATTTTTGTAGTTACATACACCCCGTATACACTCACCTTTTGTTTGTTGTATAGCGTAGCTTAGCTACGCTTTCTCTTTTGGCAATATATTTACCTATTTTCCCCCCAAAAAAAAGAGTCTGGTGAATTCTATTAATCAGGAGAAGGAGTTCATGGGTATGTAACTATAGGTTGGGTAGTCTATGTACCTATTCTTGGGCGTAGACAACCCTTGAACATCTTAGAAAGAAACTAACATATGAACATACAACACATCATGGTAACTGGCCCGAGGGGTCATCCCACTCGCTCTCACGCACTATGACTAAAACCCCATCAATATTATCTAAAACATCTCTCTCGATGATAATAGATCAACACCACTGAAATGGGGATACCCTATCAGTTCTAGAATATTCAAAGATGTTAGGAAAAATATTCCCTTGGATGCCCTCCTTTCAGATTTAATTCAAATTACCTACTCTTATCCATTTCTAAAACTAATCTATCAATCTAGTTAGAAAAGAAATTTCAAGCAAGAAAGAGATCAAACAAACCAACAATTATAACCAAAAAGAGTAGACAGAAAAGAAAATATACTAGATCTGTAATAAAACTAGTTACTTAAGGTAAAAATACATAAACATGCCCAAAATAGGATACATAGCTAAGAAGGAGCTCAACTAGTAGTGGACAAGCATAGTTGGCACTGAAAAAAGATGGAAGAACATTGTTTGTACAGTAACTAATGAGAACAATAGAAGAAAGGGGAAGAAGAAGAGATTTATCCTGAAAACGAGAGGTGGCTCTCTCTCCTTAGCCTCTGGAAGGACTAGATCTCCTCCTCTAGGTCGTCCTCCTTGATCGTATGGACTCTTTGGACTCCTTTCTCCTTGATTTCGTCCCAAACACCATCTTTGGTGGATGTATGGAGGTGAAAGGTGGTTGGGAATAGTTGAGAGTGGGTGAATGATGGTGGAGAATAATGGTAGAGGACGATGGTGGATGGAAACAAACTGAATGAATAGGTGTAGGGTGTCATTTTCATCCCTTTCAGACCTTAGAACTCTCCCACAAAGCTCTAGGAACCATCAAACATTGGAATATGGGAACCAAAAGTCAAAACAGTGGAACTAGACCCCTTACGAGGTAGTCAAGGGTGGATATATATAGGTTTGGTCGATGGTCATCGAGATCTTTAGCGGTGACTAGGATCATCAGTCACTGAGGTCTTTGGCAGTCGATGGGATTACTGGGTTCTCAGCTATCGACGATGTTTTGGTCACTGACGTCAGTCACTGAAGTAGCGGTCACTGAGGTTGGCCACTGATATTGGTCATTGATGTTGTTGTATCTCAGAGGTCAATGAGATCAGTGATTCTCAGCGGTTGCTGAGATCAATGATTCTCAGCGGCCACTAAGTTTATGGACTAGAGGTCGATGGTGATGCTTCTTAGGAACAAACCCACACCATGGGGCTATTACTATGGGTCGATGGGACTGTGTCGATGAAGCTTCTAACTGATGAGGATATTTACCGATGAAGGGGATGACCATCAAAATTTGGGTCTAAGATATCAAAAGTTTCTTGGACAAATAATGCGACGCTTGATGGGAAAAAATCTAAAAATTTATGTCTTCTTGAGTTCAGTGCTTGTAAGTCTCAAAATTCACTAGTTGAGCAACTCTATCTTTGAAAAGATATAAATTACTAAAAGATAAGAATCTAGAGTTATTTTGGGCATATTAAGGCTATAACATAATGAAACCATAGATAAATACTCAACATAAGCACCTAAATTTTGGTGTAATCAATGATCATGAACAAAACTTAGGAAGACAAAAAAATTGGTTTTGGAGAAAATATTGGTTCATCGAGATAAAAATGTTATAAGAAATCTTATTCTAAAGCACAGAAGAAGGCATCTCATTGATGAGATAATTGTCTAAAAGGTTGGCATCATCCCAATCAAACTTAGGTACTTTCATTTCCATAAGGAGAGTGTGAGCTAATCAAGGATATGCCTATTCCTCCTTTAGGAAACTCCATTTTGTTGTGGGCTATAGGGATAAAAAGTTTGGAGAATAATTCTCTTAGCAGTACAAATATTTTGAAAATAGTGTTGCTCACATTCAGAAGCATTATCAGTGCAGACAAATTCAGGAGTGGTAGAAGATTGAGTCTTTATTTCATTTACAAATCTGGAGAAAAACTTTAGAATTATCTTTTTACAAATAGATCCAAGTAGCATCAAAATAGTCATCAATAAATGTAATAATATATCACACACCAGTATGATTAGCAATATGACGTGTTCCCCAAACAATGAATTGAACTAAATGAAACAAACTTGGATTCCTATGGTTATTATGTAAAGGAAACACTATTTGATGGTGTTTTCCAAGCTGACAAGAATGACATGAAGAGTTCTCAGTAGACATAGTTCGAAAAAAGACTTCAATTTGGAACCATAAGGGTGACCAAGTTGTAGGTTCTATTGATGAAGGGAGCTATATTGGGCTACAAAAGTTGTAGTAGAAGATCTTGACAAGGTCCAAAGGTAGTACAAATTATCTCCACCTTAATATCCCCCACCGGTTGTCTTCTTCTTCTTGAGATCCTTCATAGAAATAGTGTAAGAAAAGAAGGTGACACTATAGTTTAATGTTTTGATAATTTTAATATTAGACATCAAGTTTAATGAGAATTTTATCACAAATAAAATAATTTAAGAATATTAATATTCACATCTCATCTCCCAATAATTGGGGAGGTGGATCCATTTTCTAGACACATAGAAGGATGACAAGTTGATTTCTTCATGTAAGTAAACAGTCTCTTATTACCATTCATAGGGGTTGTAGCACATGAATCAAGATTCCAATCATCTTTTAGTGAACAAAAAGAAGCTTGAAGACATGAGGGGTCATTGGGAAACATTTGTTTTGCATAATAGTAGCAGTAGAAGTGGTCTTTATTAGTTTTTCAAGGTCAAAAGAACTCAGGGTTACCATCTGAGGATTAGTAACACCATGAATAGAAGTACAATCTCCATCAACATCGATAGTGGACACTTTATTTTCACATTCTGGTTTCCAAGGCTTTAGCCAACATTTGTCTTCATTGTGATTAGTGTGCTTGTATAAATTACAAATTTTGGGTTGTGATGAGGAAGAAGAGGTTCCTCTCTGACTATTTTGAGACTTTTTCCGCATCCATGACAAGTATTACCACACCTTTTTCTGACAACAACAAGATTTGTAGGCTCCACGACAACAATAGTAGAAGATATAGAATGAGATAGTCAAAGATAGACATCATCCAACATTGTCAAGGGTTTAGATGCAAGAATTTGCTGAAATAGCTTCATAACTACGAGGCAGGGATGCCAAGAATTGACAAAGTTGTATTTTCTCTTATTGTTTTTGTGTTTTGGGAAGATCAGATTATAAGGGGTGATGGAGCTTGAGTTTACCCCAAATCCCTTCAAAGAGTAAAATGTGAAGCCACACTGTGTCAGGAAGTGGACACATCATGTTACCTTGTTGGTTGCCTTATAATCACGATAAGACACATTGTGTCAGGAAATGGACACATCATGTTACCATACGGGTTACCTTGACCTAGACTGCAACCATGGGCTTGTTTTTTGGGCGTTGCGGTCGAGACACCTTCTCTAGGTGTAGTGGTTATGACCAATATAGTCTTGGTCGAGATAGTTGAGTTTGGGAGGAGTGTTTCGACCTACGGTGTGTGTGTGGTGATCTTTTCTCTCGACCTAGTGGTGTTTGGTGCCTTGTTGTAAGCATTGAATATGTTCCTTGGTGGGTCACGATTGTGACCATGTTGGGTGACCTAGGTGGTCGAGACCCTACATAGAGTGTATCACCATCTTATGCATGTATGGATAAGGTGGTTGCATGTGGTTGTTTGTTGGTTTCTTGGGAGGACAAGTGTCCTAGTGGAACCCTATCTTGTTGAATCCTCATCTCTCACTATACCTCCCTTCTCCTTTTTTATATAGCCCCTTATCTCTCCATGCATGTGATCATTTTCAGACATCTTCTTCCTCCTTCCTTGATTGGTCATCCTTGGAGCTCTTGGTGGCCGCACATCCCTTGCATGTGGTGCATTTTGATACCCGATTTTAGTGATTATGGTGTAATGGTGGTTTTCCCCTATCTCTTGATCTTGATTTTGATCACATGCATGATGGATGAGTGTCTTGATGTGCCATGGAGTTTTGGTTCTATTTTGAGGGTGCTAAACATAGTTTCTCTCTCTTGTTTGAGGTCTCTTTCATGGTGATTTTAGGATGCAAGTTTTAGGGTTTTGGTGATTAGTTTTTCATGGGATTTGTCTCCTCCATGTGGAAAATGGATTCTCTTGGTTTTACCTTCTATTTTGGCCATGGATATCCTCTCTTTGATCATGCCTGTTGGATGTTGGTCCTACACTTTGGTAGTGGTTAGACCCTTGGTGGTCTTTGCACCTTGTTCTTTTTGAGGTCGTGACATGGCTTGGTTTTGAGGTTGAGATTGTCCTTGTCATGGGTCAAGACATGACCTTGTCCTTGAGGTCGTGACATGGCTTGGTTTTGAGGTCAAAATAGTCCTTTTCACGAGTGGAGACATGACCTTGTCCTTGGGGTCGTGACATGCTTACATGGGCAGTTGAACCCTAACCCTAGTTGGTCGAGACATCATGTTATGTTGAGGTTGAGACCATGGTGTGTCGCAGTCGTGACACCCAATGTGTCACAGTTGAGAAACTATGGTGGTTTTTGAGGTTGTGACCTATTTTCATGAGGGGTCGAGTCATGCTTATGATGGATGGTTGGGTCACATACTTGAACACCTGATCAATATGCATATATGAGTATTGTATGAATCATGAAGATTGTGGTTTGGATAAATGTCAAATCAACTTTAATCATTTTGCTTAATCCTAATATGTTTTCAAGAATATTAGAGATGCTGTACCTAGGGTTGGTGATGGGGAATAACTTCATAACCTTAATCATCTAAGTCTGGAGCCCTAACCCGAATCTAGGGATATTGATGTATTGCTTCTCTTTCTTGGAATGGCTATAATATTATGATAATTTCTCTTTTCTTCTTGTGAACTTCTAACCATGCAGATGACATTGTTGGGTTTTAGGGGAGGCAGAGAAGCGAATAGAAACAAAAACATTTTCTCCTCCCAAACCCAGAATAAAGGAATCGCGTCAATGTCTATACAATAGGAAGGATGGTTTGTAGAGGCATACCTTGTCCCAAGGCTTGCTCATCGACGTTATCTCGCGGCTTGCACGGTTTTCACCTCTGCCTTGGACGGTGTCTATACAACTACTGGTCTCACTGGGACTGTCGGGATTGACAATTGTCCTACAAGTGGCAGAAGTCTCCCGCCTCTGAAGAAGTCCACACAGACCACCTGGAACTCTGATCTCCTTGTCCCACAAGGAATCAGAAGGAGTTGTACCCTCCTATCAGCGTACTAGTCACTGACACACTCTCCTACCACCAGTCACTTTTTTGCAGTTGTCTTTTCCTTGTTGTCCCTCCCTTATCAGGTGGCACTTTCTCAGGCTCTCTCGGTTACCACAACCAGAGAGAACGACAACTTTGCAGAACAACTAGTGTTCTGAATTGTTGTTCCTGAGAAGCCCCCAATACCCCTATATATAGGAGAGTCATGGGACATGGTTCTCTACCCCGGGCAATGCGAGATTAAAGCACGAGTAGAAGGGTTCGAGATTTTCCACAAAACAACCAACTGCGCCACCTGAACCGATCGTTTCAAGCATGAAATCGTCGTTTCGGGCCCTGAGCTGATCCTTTGGGACCGGAGCCGATCGTCTGGGGCTCTGAGCTGATCAGCTCATGCCTGAGCCGATCGGTTCATGGTCCTGATCCAACTCAAATTGACTTTCCATGTTTGTTTCCAACTAATCAAATATTAGTCCTTGTCCAAATCAAATTTGTACAAGTAAAACAAATATGTGTTTGCAAAAAGAGTCTTCTGACTTTCCAAACGATCTCGATTGGTCACATGAATTGATCAGTTCAATAATTGAGTCAATTGTTTCATTGACACATGAGTCGATTGACTCACCACTTGAGCCGATCGGTTCATCAACCTGAGCCAATCGGTTCATCCCATGAGCCGATCGGTTGGGGATGCAGACTATACAAAATCATTCAATTGCAGTTTCAATCAATCTGATACTCTAATCAATCGGTCCAACACCTTGAACACTATGATACTGAGCTATCAATTGGTTAAGTGTTTAATTGAACTACTAAACTCCTTCAGTAATCAATCTAAACATCATTTGTGGATAAACTCCTCTTCCAGGTTAAATCATGTGTCTCTGACCCTATAGGTCCATTTCACGTTGGTAGTGAAAGTCCATAACACTTATGACTTCACAAGAAAAGAGCGGTGCCTAATCACACATCGGTGCTACCCAAGTGAAAAAGAAAGTTGGAGAACAACTTTCAATCCTAGAATCTGTGAATGGTGTTACAATGAATGTATAATTCCTTTTTCACTGATATCCAAAATGAACTCAAGGCATGGAATAATTATCCTTTCAATGTTCATTCACTTTCTTGATCTCAGAGTAGATTGGAGGAGATATGTATGGCATCAATATCATATACTGATTAACACATGCGTGCACACCTATCTCAATCCTACTCATCAAGTGGCCATGGATATCAAACTCCCTTAGGAGAGACAAATCCCATATCTATCACTCACCCCTCAAAAGCCCCATGTGTCAAAGTCACCCGATCATCTCCTTTATAACAATCCATGTTTCAGGACTGTGTTTGATGATGTCAAAGTGTACCCAACAACATGTGTTGAGTGTAGTTATTTTAGGTCAAAGAATCACACTCACCACCATCACTGTGAGAACTGACTATGACTACCATGTCATGGTTCCATGTGTCAAACTCATGGTGGGTCTGTCCGGTACACTTGTTCTCTAACAAGTACCTATGTGTTTGGTTTGATATCTCCATATCATGACTAATGAGATTCTATCATCAACCAACACCACAATCTAGTCTTGTGTGTCATTGTTGTCTATCTACCTTCCACAATGACATCCGACTAGGTACATAATAAGAATGTACAAACTCCTAGCATATGTATGATCTCATCGTCCAGGTCCTGAACCTGTACAAACTCTTAGCATCTATATGTCATTGAGTATTATCATTCTCTAGATATTCAATCTGTTCTATCATTATCTCATATGACTAAATCAAAAAGAATTGGAAGCTTGCCTTTGATGTTTATCAAATCAATCTTAATATATCCCACCAATCATCCCATGATTGGCTCTCAGAGCATACATACCAACAGACTCCCACTTGCACTGTGAGTGAATCACCCTTGAATCATATTCATAGAGATCTTCAAACATGTCCCACATGTTATTGTGCTCTAGTGCTAATATAGTGAGTTATGGCAACACCTTGCCAAAGTCGGTATTAACTACATGTCTCTCATCTCTTCACTGTACATCACACGTATGAGATGGATTTGTCATAATATGCGATCTAGTATTCCTTTACTAACCTTTAGCCATATTGCATGACCAAGCACTCCTAACTTGTCATCAATGATCGGAATATCTATAAGTTCATCTCTATGATCTCCTAGATCCATATAGTATCCAATGTTGTTCTCTAACACATGGATACTCGGCTTTTCCCTTTAAAACATTTTTAATGGAATGTTTTCATTTATCAACAAACATTCACTTTTATATATCTCATATATTATTTTGCGATTAATTTTTTATCCTTTTCAAAAGTTCGCATCAGTGTAACTCTTTACAGTGAACCCTTCCTTATTTCCATAGAACTAGTACTTCTTAAGTACTTATCAAGTTCTTATGGTATTCCAGTAACCCTTACTGGAACTAGACACACATCCACTCATCATGTCCCACATACGAGTTATCAGGATGAGCACATCATAATATAATGTCCTACATACGAGATGATGAATGCATTTTATTCTTTCTATGACCTATACATGCAAAATAATGGGATGATTACATACATGATAGATCCATATCTATTCTTAGTGTTCCCATTCTTCATAAGAATTGGACACTTGGCCTTGGGATACTAACTCCATGTAACATGGATAAGTTTTCTCTCACTGAATTTGTTCATACTGAACCCTTCAGTATAGATTGGTAATGTATGCTCTCTCTTTTCAGGTAAGAGGTTTTCGAGAACTATCTCTATAGATATCTATTCCTATGACATAGGAAACGTCTCTATCTTCCTTAAAGATAATTTCCACTTTGGATTTCCATTCTAGAACATCTCATTCCTCATCGACATGTGGAATGCAAATACGCTCCCACTAAATCACAGATCCCTTCCTTAACTTTGTCATATCAGTCAAACCCTTTGACTATATTATCAAAGTAAAGATCAAAGTTCTGAGTTGCTTGTACTCAATAAATCACATTGATTAGTCCATTGTAACTTATAGACTTCATTTGCATTAATGGATTCATAAACCTTATAGGTTGTGTCATGTACACATCCTTGCTTTATTCATTATAGGAATGCGGTTTTAGTATATGTATGCCAAACCTCTTAGTCATTAAGTTGAAATCAACAATCATCATCCTTCTCAAAATGTTATCCATGTGTCTTAATGCTTAAGACTCATTTGCACTTATGGATTTCATCCCAATGGGTGCTACCATCAAGGCCATACCTTATGGTTCACATGGAAGTTATTTAGGATGTAATGGTCATAAACCATAACTCAAAATCCAGTTCCTCAAATTCATCTATATAGTTGACTCATCACATAACCAATTCATCATATAGATAATCAAGGTGCATCTTTCAAGGATATAAGAACTCACAACCCTTTGTGATTCTTAATGTCCTTTATTAGTGTGGGATATTCTTTATTTAAGAATAAATTATTTATTTGATAATCATACTCTAACTCCTTAGAGTATGACTTCTTATTGATTTAGACATCACCATGCCTTAATCACAAGCTCACTATGATACATTATCATGATCACTCATAAGGATCTCAAACATTTGTTTCAAGTATTTCATTCATTGATCTCATCAAGAATTAGTACTTTACCAAATTCGTACTTCATCTATGATATTCTTGAACACTTCAAGATATTCATATTTGGTATTTCTCTAAACACCGCTTGAAGTATTAGCATTTGCTCCAATAGGTATGTAAATACAACATATGTATTATACCTAATAGGATAATCATTCTCCCACTACTACTAGTGAAGATTGATTAATCATGTCTAAGAGATTCATGTCTCTTACTGGTTCTCTAACCAAAAGAGTCTAGATTTATCCATCATATGGAAACTAGAAATGAATTTCTCATGATTTATGCTAATTTAATTGTTTGAGTTATTAATAACTTTTAGGTATCATTTTATCTTATGCATACCAAATACCACAAGATAAACAAGGTATTTCCGTAAGGAAACATCAACTTTATTAATTACCATTATTTTCATACAATATGCAAAAATAATGTGTTTCTATCTATTGGCATATATGAAATAGCAGTTCATAACTCTATTACATGCCTTTAAGTCTGAAAATAAACTAAAGTACTCCTATCTATGGTAGAAACATTTGCCCCATTTATTGAGTGGATGCTTTACACTTTGTATCTTGGTATCATATACCTCAAAAAGTGTTACAAGGTTATTTCATGAAACCTTTAGGTGGAGACATCTATCGCCTCCTTCTTCTTTAGTTCTTCCAGATAGAGTGGACAATTCCTTTTCCAATGTCCTAGCTTTTGACAATGGTGGAAATAGCCTCTCTTGGTCACGCCTCCCTCGGCCTTGAGAGTTGAAGACAACTTGGGTTGTTGGCTATCATCAGAACCTTTCTTAGCCTTGCCCTTTCCCTTGTGCTTGGACTTGCCTTTCTTGTTGTTGATCATCATCACAGACATAGGCTTGTCCTTCTTCATCTGTGCCTCGGCTGTCCTCAACATGCCTGACAACTCTGTCAATGGTATGTCAAAGTTGTTCATGTTGTAGTTCATCACAAACTGACTGTAGGATTCTGGCAACGATTGTAGTATCATGTCAGTAGCCAACTCTTGGCTCAGGGGAAATCCCAGTCTTATCAAGTTCTCCACATACCTAATCATCTTGAGTGTGTGATGACCAATTGGATCTCCTTTTGTCATGACACACTTGAACAGTGCCCTGGAGACATCATACCTCTCTTGCCATGCATGATCTTCATACATGTTCATGAGATGTTGAATCATCTCAATGACACCCATGTTCTCATGTTGTCTCTGCAACTCATAGTTTATGGATCACAATTTCAAGCACTTTGCATCAATGGCATCTTCAGAATGCTTCTTGTAAGCATCCCTTTCTGCCTTTGTTGTAGTAGGAGCAGGTTCCTCTGGAATTAGAGTATCCAAGACATAGAGCTTTCACTCTTGAGTGAGAGCAATTCTCAATGTCCTAAACCAATCATGGAAGTTAGTCCCATTCAGCTTGTCCTTTTCAAGGACCGATCACTACAAAAAGTGATTTTTGTTTGTTGTCATTTGTACTACAAAAGGAAATATATGCAATTTAGTCCAAAACTCAATTTTGAGTTATTTGATTGATTTGAAAGGTTGATGATATAATTAGGACTTTAATTAATCATCACTCCCACTATTGATAGCCCTCACCATCAATTTGGAAGATTACAGCATACAATCTTATAGTGGGTCAAGATCCATATTTCACCAAGTCATGAGTCAACTTTGGCTGATCGCCCACAATCTCGACTATTTAGGTAGGCCATCATGCCAATTGCATCATATGCAACTCTTGATGAATGAACATGTGTAACACCTTGCCATGAACATTTCGTGTCTCTGGGCTTAGACGCTCTAAGAATCACCAGTTAAGTCTAACCCAAAAGTCGACACGGTAAACATGCACCCTGCTTTAGCAGAACCTAGATGTTTACCCTTCACACTTCCATGAGATAGACAGCGCACAACGCTTTGGCATAACCTATGCTTGGTCGATCAAGCTTTTCATGTGTGCTGCTAATGGAAGGCATAAAAGACTTAATATTTATATGAGGGATTTGGTTTTTATAGGTACATATACATATCCAATCACCACAGTACATAGTACGTATCATATACATGATATATCCCACAAAAAACATGCGAAATGATAAAAGTGATGATTATGGCCATCCTAATGTGATTCCTCGAGCTAAGAGGAATCATGGTCATCTAGGTCTACATCACATGCAACTTGTCCATGATAAAGTGCTATAGCCGTCCGAGTTGATCAACTCATCACATGACTGACCTGCTCATCCTGGCCGGTCGTCTGGGTGCCACCAGCCGATCGGTTGGCTCCTCCAACCGATCAGTTTCCCAGGTCATCGTGCATCTCCTCATGGCTGCCACCTGCTCATCTTGCTCCTCGAACTGGTCATCTGGATTGCCAATCGATCGGTTCGCTACTTGAACTGATCATCTCAATTGTCGTCAGATTGTCCACAGTTCTTTGACATAACAGGAAATGAAATCTATCGTATTTTACATTTGAATTGGGAAACCCTGAGTTACATTCGGGGGGAGCAAAGGTAGGAAAGAAATCTCGAGTTATCTCGAGTTACATCAGCAATAGGAGGTAGGGAATCGGTGCGCAGACCGAGATGCAAGCAACCACATTCAACCAAGCACACATACATAGGGTTTATTGACCATAACCACGCTATACATCCACCAAAAAACTCATTTAAGGGAGATGCGTATCGAGTGCATTCATACTACATATCATATATGTATATTGGGATTTGTGGATTTAGGATTGGACATGCATAAAGCCAATTTTATTCGCATCGTATACAATAAATAAAGGCGACAAACCAAAATCGATCACATCGATAATCCTAAATTATAGAATAGTTGATGTGGCTCTGATACCACTGTTGGGTTTTAGAGGAGGTAGAGAAGGCAGCGGAAATAAAAGAAATTTCTCCTCCCAAACCCAGAATAAAGGAATCGTGTAACGTCTATACAATAGGAAGGATGGTTTGTAGAGGCATACCTTGTCCCGAGGCTTGCTCGGCGATGTTACCTCACGGCTTGCGCGGCCTTCACCTTTGGTCTTGGATGGTGTCTGTACAGCTCTTGGTCTCACTGGGACTGTCGGGATTGACAGTTGTCCTCCAAGCGGCATAAGTCTCCTGCCTCTAAAGTAGTCCACACGGACCACCTGGAACTCCGATCTCCTTGTCCCACAAGGAATCAGAAGGATTTGTACCCTCCTATCGGCGTACTAGTCACCGACACACTCTCCTACCACCAGTCACTTTTCTATAGTTGTCTTTCTCTTGTTATGCCTCCCTTATCGGGTAGCACTTGCTCGGGCTCTCTCGGTTACCACAACCAGAGAGAATGACAACTTTGCAGAGCAACTGGGGTTCTGAGTTGTTGTTCCTAATAAGCCCCCAATACCCCTATATATAGGAGGGTCATGGGATAGGGTTCTCTACCCCGGGCAATGCGGGATTAAAGCAGGAGTAGAAGGGTTCTAGTTTTTCCACAAAACAACCAACTACGCCACCTAAATCAATAGTTTCAAGAATGAAATGGTCGTTTCGGGCCCTAAGTCGATCGTTTGGGACCTGAGCCGGTCATCTGGGGCTCTGAGCCAATCGGCTCATGCCTGAGCCGATCGGTTCGTGGTCCTAATCTAACTCAAATTGACTTTCCATGTTTATTTCCAACTAAGGAAATATTAGTCCTTGTCCAAATCGAATTTTTACAAGTGAAACAAATATGTTTTTGCAAAAAGAGTCTTATGACTTTTCGAACGATCTCGCTTGGTCACATGAATCGATTGGTTCAACAATTGAGTCGATCATTTCATTGACACATGAGCTGATCGACTCACCACTTGAGCTGATCGGTTCATCAGCTTGAGTTGATCCGTTCATCCCATGAGCTGATCGGTTGGGAATGCAGACTATGCAAAATCAGTCAATTGCAGTTTCAATCAATCTGATACTCTAATCAATCGGTCCAACACCTTGAACACTATGATACTGAGCTATCAATTGATTAAGTGTTTAATTGAACTACTAAGCTCCTTCAGTAATCAATCTAAATATCATTTGTGGATAAACTTCTCTTCCAGGTTAAATCCTATGTGTGTGACCCTGTAGGTCCATTTCACATTGGCAGTGAAAGTCCATAACACTTATGACTTCACAAGCAAAGAGCGGTGCCTAGTCACACATCTGTGCTACTCAAGTGAAAAAGGAAAGTTGGAAAACAACTTTCATTCCTACAATATGTGAATGGTGTTACAGTGAATGTATAATTCCTTTATCACTGATATCCCGAATGAACTCAAGGCATGGAACAGTCATCCTTTCAACATTCATTCACTTTCTTGATCTCAGAGTAGATTGGAGGAGATATGCATGACATCAATATCATATAATGATTCACACATGCGTGCATGCCTATCTCAATTCTACTCATCAAGTGAGCATGGATATCAAACTCCCTTAGGAGAGACAAGTCCCATATCTATCACTCACCCCTCAAAAGCCCCATGTGTCAAAGTCACCCAATCATCACCTTTATAACAACCCATGTTTCAGGATTGTATTTGATGATGTCAAAGTGTACCCAACGACATGTGTTGAGTGTAGTGATTTCAGGTCAAAGAATCACACTCACCACCATCACTGTGAGAACTGACTGTGACTACCATGTCATGATTCCATGTGTCAAAATCACGGTGGGTCTGTCTAGTACACTTGTTCTCTAACAAGTACCAATGTGTTTGGTTTGATATCTCCATATCATGACTAACGAGATTCTGTCATCAACCAACACCACAATCTAGTCTTGTGTGTCATTGTTGTCTATCTACCTTCCATAATGACATCCGATTAGATACATAATAAGAATATACAAACTCTTAACATCCTATGATCTCATCATTCAGGTCATGAACCTGAAGGCATATGTCATTGAGTATTGTCATTCTGTAGACATTCAATTTGTTCTATCATTATCTCATATGACTAAATGAGAAAGAATTGGAAGCTTGCCTTTGATGTTTATCAAATCAATCTTAATGTATTCCACCAATCATCCCATGATTGGCTCTCAGGGCATACATACCAATAGACATGTGGTGAAATATCATGGCTACTGTATGTTATGATTACTATGATGTGCTACAGGTTGACTGAGCCCTGATGAGGCATGATGAGACACATGTGATACATGAATGATGTGACTAGGGTCCTATAACCTGGCAAAGAATTATGGCTAGTGTGAGGTGATTATCCCACAGTGATGTGACATTGGTGATAGCCTTGTGCGGTTGTGTAATAATGATGATGGCCTTATGAATGGTAGTGATATAGTGCTATATGATGATGTGATGAGTTCACACCTTATATGTTTTATATATTCTGAAGTTGTACTATGATCTTATTCTTTTAGAGTTTGTTTTGTCTTTGTACGTTGTAACTTGATTGATGCTAAAAGATATCGAATTGGCCTAATTAATCAAATGAAACCTAATAAAGCAGGTGCCATGTGCCATACATCCATTCTAGTGTCAGTCTTAGTGTTGGATGGTGAAATGAGTTCTCCCCTAGTAGAAGCTCAGAGTCATATATTGTTGAGTATATGCATTCACGGGATTGGTTGTGGGCCATACCCTGGTAGGAGTGCAACTACGGGCCGTAGCTCACTAATGTGACTCAGGATATACATTCAGAGGATTGGTTGCAGGCCATACCTTGCAGGAGTGCAGCTTGGGTCATAGCTCAGTTTCGCAAGCATTGTGTCTATATACCAAGGCATGCTAGGTTGTTTTGTAGATGACACATATGTTATGTCACTACGGTGTTTTGTCATGCTGACTGGGAGGTGTGGAGATGTCATGGATTTCAGATCTTCCATTGACCTTGTATGGCACTGATTTTGGCTTATTAGTGGTCAGTTGGAGTATGAGTGGTATACCTCATCTCTTTAGGACATAATAAAAGACATAATACATTTGTGTAGTACTTTTGTATAAGGACCAATGTGAATAACTTTGGATGTTACCTCTTTGCATTATTCGTATATTGATATATTGAATTATAAGATGGTAAGAGAAGTGAATAGTTATACATGGTATTCCTTCTTAGAATATTAATTATTCTACTCCACAGTGATAATTGTCTAGTATTGCTTAACCTGCCTTACCTGTTTGTTACATATCATTTAGTTGAACCTTCTTATTTAATATTTATATTACCTACCTGCTTAGTATGTTACATGTTGCTTAACTTATCTATGCTTTAATAGACGTTGGCAGAGAATTATATCTCTTGCTAGGATGTTGATCTCACCCCGTGGGTTTCCACATCTTTTAGGTGGTCGTGCACGATGAGGTGGTGATCATGCAGTTGAAGAAGAGCAACAACCAGAGTAGTAGATGAGAAGGTTTGAAGTGTTGGTAATCTTTTGGTGTAGAGTTCTAGAGTCATCCCTATACACTCAGGTTTTGCGGGTGTTTTTTATGTGTTTTAGAGATGTCACTGACTCAAGGTTTTGGCATGTGTGCTCTTTTGTTGTATAGTTTGGTAGATGTACATGTATATATGTGAAATAGGTTCCTCATGTAATAGGTTGATGACATGAATGTTGAGAACTATGATGTAAGAACCTTGTGATATATGACATGTGATGCAGGTGTTCTGTTAAGGACTTATATGTGAAAGTTTTCAGCTTGTGCTACTCTTGCAAAATCGGTTTTTATTTCCTGAGTAATCTGGTAATCCACCTGCTTAGTGATGTTTCCTCTTTTAGCTTTGAGTAATCTTGCTTTGTGTGGTGTGGGGCATCAGAGGAGGGGTCTTGAGGCAGCTATACATACTACTATGCTACTATGATGAAAGTAATCATCTTTCTATATTAGTGAAAAGAGTATAGCCCTCTAATATAAATAGGAGGGGAAATAATAAAGAAGCACACATCAACCCTTAATGGGCCTATTATACTGAGGCCCATATTACATAAGACTTAAGTAAAAGGAAAATAGAATTAAAGAGAATAAAACAACTAAAGATAGATATATATTTCAATATCAAGAACCCAAAAGTGTCAAGCCCGAAAGGTATAAAAATATGATACATGATTTCTCATGCTTGACCACTTTAGCCGAAGCTACTTCAAGTCAGTCAGTCCCATGGTGTAATCTCCATCTTTCAATTTCACCAATGGGGAAATCCCTCTTAGATCAAACACATGCATACTTACCTCCAACCCTACCAAAAAACTAGACATTTGTTGGTCTAAGTGTCAATCTCCTCATGTGAATCGGCCAAAAAATTTGCAAGTGCTTCTTTCTTAGAAGCCACTTTTGCATGTGTAAGTACGTCATAAATAACATTCCTAATAAGTTCATGCCAACACTAAGAACTTGAAAGCTCCCTGTAATGAACTGCATATTCTTCAAAAGTGTCTAATCACGTCTTGTGACAAAATGGGCATACTTTATCATCAGGGAATAGAGGGGTCATAAGGTGATATCGGGGGATAGTACGATACTCCACCTACAACATATGTAGTCCAAATCCATCTATAGAAATAGTAAGAAGAAAATCATGTGCATGCTAAACATATAAACATATGAAATTACTTTCTTTCAGATGGTCATGCCAAACTTAACATCCATGTCCTTAATAATTTTGTGAAAAAGGGCACTCGTCAAAGCATGTTGACCTATAGGAGGATGGTGTCCTTGTTGTAAAAATAGTAAATATTGAAAGATAGAATCGTGACACGAAGACAATCCAGAGTAGAATAAAAATCAGAGTCCATATTGCATATCATGATGTCTTGTAAAATATGATCTTGAAGTACTTAAGATTGGGCCTTAGAGGCCAACCCTGGACCAGTACGCAAGATGATGTCAAGTGTCTTGTAAACCTCTAATGTGTCCCTGATGATGGTTCCATCGTCAAGGTATCAAGCATGAAGAAGAAACTTACACTTATCTCTAGTCTCATGAATAAAATGTCTCATAACTTGCAATTATATCTTAACCTTCAGATAAAATCAATACTCCTTTCCATAGTCATAAATTCAATATTCAAGATACATTCCATTGAGTTGAAAACTTCAGAATTTGACAATTATGCGGAAATTTTGAGTAAAAATCAATTAATGTACGATAAAAGCGTGGTCAACTAAGAAGTCAAAAAAAATTGGAAGATGCATTCATATATAGAATACAAATATATGTCTATATATTTCTGCACATATATACATATATATTGCATACTATTTATATACTTTGTTGCATATTTGTTAATGTGTTTCTACAGTTTGCAAAGATATTCCTCGCAGACACAGACTGGCGAATGGTCAGACACAAACATACATCCTAGATGTCTACATTTGTGGTATGTGGAGGTTGTTGGAAAATGTGATTTCTCAAAATAAGTCATGTTTTGCTATTCAGAAAGGATTGACGACGCAACTTGTTGTCTGTTTTCCTTCCATCTCGATGTAAATATTTTTTATTAAGATGTATTGTATTTGAAACCTATATTAAGTAATAACAAGCAAGGAATCAGATTAAATAGACCAAGTAAATCTTCAAATAAATCCTGCAATTTAAGTTAGCATGCTGCTCAATAACTTTTTCAAGACCGGGTACTGTTTTGAATGGGAACGCCAGGTCAATCACTTCAAGAACATGGGTCCCTGTTCGTCTAAATCCAATATTTTGATGTTCGGTTGGTTTGGAAGCTTCGTGATCTATACTATATGAAAAGATGCAACAGCTGTTTCATTTCTTTTCGTTTACTAAAACGTAATACAGAATGGAAACCATGGGCGCTCTTGTTCAGCTCCAATGATTCTTTCCTCCGAATGACAACTATACAACAACTATATTCTGCTTCATCTATTTAGAAGTGCTAAAATTGCCTCATGCGATTAGCAACAAATTCGACCGGTATAAACCATATATGACGTGTTCTGGTCATGAGTCTCATGACATCATATGCTCTGCCAACTTTCTATGCTTAACCTTCCCGACACTAACAAAAACTGCTCATTACTAACACCAACTTAAATGACAGCCAAGGCTAGCTGTAAATGCCGACTGCATAACCACACGCATAATCTCCAGGGGTCACTTCCATTTAAAAAATATTGAAGGGCCTCATAGATCGAGTGCAACGCAGTGCTGTGGCCGCCTCCTCGTATTCCATGAAAGATCTGGAAGGAGAAGAACGCCACAGCTCCATTGAAGCCCAACTTCCAAATCTATGTCATATCCAGTGATGCTGATTAATGTCATATCCAGTGTCTCCTTTCTCTCCCAAGCATTGGTCCAATCCATGTCATATCCAGTGGCGGATTAACAAAATTGTAATATGAGAGGCTGACTTAGATAAGTCATTATCAAAGTAGATACTCAGTGATCAGGGTGTTTTTGCTTAACTAAACTGTTGTATACCTATTAAAAATTATGTGTGGTTTTCTAATCATTTCACGTTCGGATCATAATCAACGTCCAAAGCAATAAACAGTAACAAAGAAACATGCAACAAAAGCACGAGTTCTATGTATTTTTATGTAGGAAAGTGTTGCCAAGTCATTTACATAACTTAATTAACACTTTTGTCTCAATGTCGCGATGTTCGATGCTTCGTTAGAGGATTGTGACGGAACTTAATTTTCTTTAGCTGCTGAATTAGAGATGAAAAAATTCTAGTGACCTATTAAGCACAAACAAATAAGAAAATTGTTAAATGAAGTAATGGTGATTCTATTGTTCTTAATATATATTGTACTCTAAAAGGGTAAACATTCCAATTTAAATTTTCATCATATAAAGATGTTAATAATGATTAAAAACACATATTACACATTTTCTAGCCAACTCCTAACTGCTAGGCAGTCATGGCATTATTGTTATAGAGAACATGTATGTATGTACATGTCAGATGGTGCATTAGTTATGAGAGATGTAAAACTAACAGGGTTAATGGCCAACTCGTGCCAAACGTGGATGCATACCTAATCCAAGTTCTAAAGCCAAAAAATTACGTTCAAATTCAATATATTAAAATTTAAATGTCATATCTAATTGACTACCTCAATATGTAATAGTCTTGACCTAGATCTAGACTCAAAATTGACCTAGTTGATCGATATCATTTATTTTGACCTAATTCATCAGTTTTATATTTGAATTTTTGTATGCAATTGTGGTAATTATTTTTGGTATAAAAGGTTCACGATGTCCTTATAATTTATCTATCTAATATAACAAGCTTACGTATAAAAAATTGAGTCACGTATATGTTAAAAACTAAAAGTTTTACATCAACCTGAATTAGAACATATATGTTACCCCATCCCTATTAACTCAAACAAAAATACTAATAGTCGTATAGACACTGAGGAGTGAAAGTTAAATGGTAAAAGCAATTATAAATAAAAGCACTAGAATCCAATGCAAAGTGCTCGCAATGTATGAGAAACAAATCAAATAGCCAATGACATTATATATATATATATATATATATATATATATATATATATATATCAAGTTTTAGACTTAAAATATGAAGAAAATAATAATCAAATAAAGATAAAGAGAATACCAAGAAATCGACAGATCCCTACTACTTCATCATTATATGACTTACTAAAAACTATGTACTTCAAAACAATACAACAAAAGTGGTAAAATGTCTTCCTTTCCTTTTCTCTTTTTTCTTAATTTATTTTCCCATCACACAACTATAGAAAAATATGTGTCTCTATTTTTGTGCTTGAGAGAATTTCAATGGACTGGACCTCAAATTCAATATATTGGCTCTTGTTAACTTTTATATTCATAAAAAATAAGTTCTAATAAATAATTGAACATGTGACACTGGGATGACATCAAAGCACTACATCAACACTATTTTTTGTGTAGTAATAAAATGAAACATACAGATCTTCATCTTGCATTATTTCTTCTATTGTTATTCATATTTTATGGATTTATTGTAGGAAAGGGGGGCTAGAGTGCCCTTGTCCCTTCCACCGCCACCCATATCCTCACATGGTCATATCAGAGGGATGTAATTAGACATAAAATTGCATAAATAATTATGAAGGTGGAAGATGGAAGAATCAGTTATATAGAGATATGAAGCATTGGAAAATGTGTCATACTAGCTTAACTATCTTGCTGGTTATATCACTAGATTTAAACCACATATGTTGATGCTAAAGAGTACCTTTATTTCTTTGGAGTATTGGTGGTTGTGTAGATGTTATTGGCAATGGGAATGATTTCTTCATTCTTTGTTTTCCTAATCCTCTTGACATGAACTTTTCTCTATAAAATGGTCCTTATCTATTCAAAAACAAGCCCATTTTACTCACTAAGTGGAGACATGGGGATAACTTGGTGTAGCATCATGTTTGGGATATTCCAGTTTGGGTTAAGAAACCCAATCTTCACCATGAATTGTGGAATAGAAGGATGATGGAAAGAATATGTTTGTATTTGAGCATGCTCTATGCTTATATAGAGAAACCAAAGAATGCACAAGAGTATAAATGATCATATGAAAATTATTATTCATGTTAGTTATGACATTCGATAATCTTTATAACTCAAGAGTGAAGTAGGAAATATCAACATGATTGAGTTTGAGTATGAATAAATACCTAGCACCTATCATGAATGTGGTCTCTTTGGTCAAGAAGAAAATACATGCATGAAGATGATTAAATGGAACTCAATCAGCAAAGTAAAAGAGAGAAATTCCAATAATGAACATGCACATTCTTTATCAGTTCCAAATTTCAATAATGAAGTAGGTTCTTCAAAAGGAAGATACACACCATCAACTCTAAGGTATTTTTTGATATGTCTACTTTAAAATCTAACATTACAAGAAGAAGCACAGATGAATGCATTCTGGTGAAATCCAAAAACAAAATCACCTCAATTGTTCGTATTAAAGACGATCATAGGAATTTCTCAAACATTTTTAATAGAATCCTTTTTATCCAGTAAGTAACAGATTCAACAACCTAGAAGTTAACAATGAAATATCTAAGTTAGAGATGGCATTACCCCATCCCAAGGTAAATAATGAATACACCCATTCATATAACATCTTGGAACATGATAGGCCTGAGTGATAAAATAAAAGGAATTCAAGAGGATTTGAGAAGGGTCTCATGTTAGGTTTTCATTCTGAATAAATCTAAGTGAGAAGAAGAATATCAATTTCAATTGTGATGAATTATATACCTAATTCTAACTATCTCTAGTTGAAATTCTCATATCATGGGAAGGGTAACTATAATGTGGAATCCAAATGTATATAGTATCTTCTATATTTTTAAAACACACAAACTTGTTCACTTCATTCTTGTTGTTTATATTATGAACTTTCTCATTATTGTTGTCTATAAACATATTCCAAATGATGATAGAATTGCTCTTTGGAATCTCATTGATGTTCTTCATGATAACATTGACACACACACACACACACACACACACACACACACACACATATATATATATATATATATATATATATATATATATATATATATATATATATATATATATATATATATATATATATATATATATATATATATATCGAGAGAGAGAGAGAGAGAGAGAGAGAGAGATTATTTTTGGTGACTTTCATGTTGGAGAGAAGAGGTCAAAAATCACCCCACAACTAAAAGATCCATGGACAAATTTAATAGTGCATTCTTAAAATGGAATGAGTTGGATCTTAAGGTTCCATTCAACACATGGGACAAAAGACAACAAGGGACTAATTTTTCTACTCCCAAAATTGATAGGTTTTTCTACAACTTCAAATTTCTTAGTGTAGTTCCTGACCTTTTTGGAAATATTATGTCTAATAGTGTAAGAGCCAATAGATTCCTATGTCTCCAGATTGCAAACCATTGTACTTTTAAAGGTTCATTTAGATTTATTAGTTGTTTGGATCTCAATATGACTTTTAAAAGTCAGTTAAGCAATCTTGAGATAGAAACCAAGAGTCTTTTGAAATGGAAACCAAGAGTGCATTGATTGGAGGGGGATCCATCACTAGTTTTTTCTGTTATTATTTGAATATCGAAAGGCAAATGAATCATGTTGAGTATGTATCCGTTGATGGTATATTTACAATATTCCCAATATAAATAATTATGTATCAAATTTCTACTAGAATCTTTAAAAAAAAACAAGTACATGGTAATGGTCACTTCAAAGGTGAATGGTAGGGACCTACTTTATATGTTGATTAAAGGTAACTCCTTTTCATAGGATAAAATCAGTGAAGTCATTAATATATAGAATATTGATAAGGCTACAGGGTCTGATGGACTTAATGCCATGCTCATTGAAAAAGCATGTCTCATCATTAGTGAAGACATCAGTTTGGTTGTACAAAAAAATTAGAATTGCTAAAATCCACAAAGAGTCTAGCATTACTTTCATGATTCTTATTTGTAAGGGTCTTGACTCTTTCAAGGTTTATAGTTGGAGACCATTTTCCTTAGGTAATGTTACTTACAAGATTATTTTGAAGATTATTTCAAACATGCTTCAAAATTTTCTTCTTCGTATCATCACTAATCAATGTGATTTTATTAAAGCAAGAATTATTAGAGATGATTTCCTTTTTGTGATGAAGTTCCCAATGATATTACTTCTTGAATACATGAAGTAAGATGTGCTTCAAAAGTGATCTAAGCTTATGATTCAACCAAATGGAAGTATTCATGTTTTGTTATTTTCAAAACCAGGTTTCCTCTTACTTGGATAAGTAGTATTGAGAAAAACTATAACTCCACCTCTTATCAAGTTCTCTGCAATGGGGAATCAAATACTAGCTTCAAGCCATACAATGGTTTTTGTCAAGGGTAACCAATTGCCCTTTATTAATATTTTATAGTATTGGAGACAATTCATATATCGTTGAGAAGTGTGTGAAGAGATATGAGTCCCATGAAAGATTGAAATGACCTATCTCTTCCGCATCTCATTTTTATGATGAATTAATGGTTTTTACTAAATCCATTTCTATAAATGCCTTCAAATAGAAGAATATCTTCGATGAATTTATTAGTATTTCCAGAATCAAGATGAATGGTATCAAAAGCTAAATTCGTTTTGGGGCACTAGCTCAAAGATATTATATTAATAATATTATGGATTCAGATGTATCCACCTTTCCTTATAGATAACTATATGTGGCTTCTAAAAATGAGCTTATAATATCTACCCTCACATATTTTCATTTTACTAGACCTTTTTGTTTTCCTATACTTAGATCAGTTATTGAAGAGATATAGAAAACTTATAGAGACTTCTTGTGAGGAGATTGATGACAAGGGTAAAATGTAATGATTTATATGGACAACACTTAGTACAATGATATATGTCCCCATACAACATATCCCTTATTAAAATAGAATTTTGTAGTGAAATTAGTACCCTGACGTTAATGTATGGGATAATCATGGCATGACCTACCAAAAGAGAAATCTATGGATGGAATAGGTGGTTAGCATTAAATTTGCAAATCAGTTCTGGTCTCATGCAATGAAAATGGTGATCCTACATGATGTATAAAATGTGTCCTAATGACTATAATGAAATATAAAAAGTGGAATATGTACATGAAATAAATTTTTCGTACTATTGATGAGTTTGGTGGAAGTTGTTTTACATAGCTAATAACATTCAATACTTATTCTATATGATTTAGGGGACAACATTTCTTTTTATCTTCTTTTCTTCCCCTTCTTTTCTATTCTTTGTTTTTCTTTTTTTAATAACGTTCATAACTATTTTTATTTCATAGCATATCCTATTCACAACTTTTTTTCATGCTAGGGACTTTATTGAGCAAAAAAGTTGAAGTGAGTAAGGTTGTCCATATTCTTATTAAGTGTGTAAAAAATAACAAGCATTAACATCATGCAATGTATGCAAGAATGTTATCTACAAGTGATTTATTCACTTCTACATGCAATTATAACTTGATATTTTTATTCTTCTTATTCTTCGTATGATAATGCAAAACTAAGATAAATATGACTTATTATCATTATGATATGCAGTGAGAATCCGAATCAATTCATAGATTTGATAGTGGTGATATGGATGGAGATGGATGGATATTATCGTAACCCAGAAATATCATTTGGTCCGACCATGATAGAAATAACTCACGTTAACAAATGGAACATTGTGGTACTAAAACCCATCCCTAAAAAACCTTTGAATTATCAATGATACACCTTTTATCACTCGGACTCAAACCCTCTTTTTCCATAAATGATGAGATTAAATCAGAATACTACAATTTATAGAAAAATTTGTAATGCGAACAAACCCAAGTCAATTCTAAAATTAATCATGCTCTAAGCAGTCAAATTAATCTATAAAAACAAAGAACAACAATATTAATTTTCAAAGCATGGCCATTAGGATTAAATCTAAAAAATACCCAAGTGAAAGCAAAGAAATCAATGGGATAACATAGATAGAAGAGAAAAGATAGAATTGCATTACATGCCTCCCTCAAGCTAGTCACTACAACTATTCTTAGTGTCAAGATACTTATTGTAGGTATGACACCTTTTGCCACACAAAGTGAGATTACTCAAAACTGAGTGCAAAATTAACACAAATAAACACATTCCCCCAAAATAGGGTAAATTAAAGACAATTTCTTAACCATGCATCAAGATGAACTCATCATGTCTAAATCCATAATCTGGAGCCACTTGTATTTCATTTATATCAAGAGATGTTATGAAAATAGTTCACTATATAACTACCCACAGCTTGTTACATTTGACAACCTATTCACATACACAAAACATCTATGTATTGCCATCATATACATTTCAAAAACTCAAAGCGATGTACACATTTATAAAACATTCTCAAGGACATGAGTGTATAGAGATGACACATAGGACTCTAGTACTAGACACCAGTTGTATATCCATGATCCAACAACTATACTCCTCAGGATATCTCCAATAGCAACAAATCTCTATCTCGACATGCACGTCCACCTAAAAGATTGTGGAACCCATGAGGTGAGATCATACATCCTAGAGAGAGTTATAACTGTCCACCAACATCTATTAAAAGCACAAATAACTAAAATAGGAGATTATATTATTAACATATAGGCAGATTCAGCTAAATGATATAAGTAGAGAAATTAGTATTCTGGAATGGAATATGAAGAACATGTATTACTATTATGAAATAAACAGTATAAGAAACAAGGAAAAGGATCATCCAATGTTATCCATATTTGTTCTTAAGAAAATATAGTACACAGTTGTATTACATATTTTATTAATAGCCTGAGGATTTGAGTCGTACCACCCAAACCCAACCGACTACTACTAAGTCGAAATTGATGCCAATACAAGGTCCATGGAAGAGCCATAATCCACGACCTCACCAACAGCCCATTGGCCAGTGCAAGAGTGAAAGTGACATATAGTCATCTAAGGGATCAACTCACGCATGGATGTCCATATAACAACCTAGCCCACCTTGGTATCGGCCATGACGCTAGTGAACTGAGCTACGACCCACAGTCGCACTCCTGCCACGGTATGGCCTGCAACCCATCTTGTGAAACCACATAAGAATCATATCACTAAGCTATGGCCCGCAGCCACATTCCTGCCAGGGTATGGCCTGCAACCAATCCTATGAATGCATATACTCAATAGTATATGACTCTAGACTTCCTCTAGGGGAAGCCTGTCTCACCATCCAACAAATACTGACACTGAGATGGATCTATGGTATAGGGAAGAGTTAAATGATTAGGTTTCACTTTATTAGTTAAGTCAATTGAGTGTCTTTTAGCAACAATCAAGTTACAACATATAAAATCATAACAAACTTTACTAGGATAAGGGCATATGCCACTTTAGAAATTATAAATGTATAGGGTGTAAACCTTTCACACTACCACCACATGATGCATGTACTGTTTCCATTCACACCATCATCAACAAAGCCACATCTCATAGAATATCGATCCCTAAACTCATCCTTGGGAAAAGCCATCTCATTATGCCACAAGTCACTGTCAGGTCATAAGACCCATTCATATTATTCCTATATCACAAGTGCCTCAACATGCCTTATAAGGGCATATTCAACCTATGTCATATCATACTCACCATATCATGTACTATCTATGATTACCAAGCTCATAACACCTGCATAGTTAGAAGTTCTTAAACAAGAGAGATAACCACATAACATCATAACCATTCCATGAGATAGAAACAAGCAAGACTATTGTTCATTATTAGGGTTTAGGGTTTCTGCTTAGCCGACTAAAGATTACAAGACTAGGTACAACCATCAACCATAGAACCATCACCCTCCATCATCTAGGAGTGTGTGAGGGGTAGGAAACACCATTATAGTTGATTAAATTTCATTTCAAACAATACTATGTATGGTGTATGTATCATTCATATATGATTATCATTAAGTGTTCACATGTATTTCTCATCCAACTATCGTCACCCTATGTTGACTACACAACCACATAGGTCGTGACCACCCATCTTGGTCCATGCCACAACCACAACACTCATGTGTCTCGACCATCCACCTACATGTGGTCATAACCCTAACACCCTCAACATATAGTTGTGAGCTCAACGCTTCCTCACCATGGTCGTGATCATGATGCATCACCACCTGGTCGTGACCATAACACGCCCCAGGTAGTCATCTCGACCAGCGTTCATAATGAGGCATCACGACCAGCCAACAACATGGAGTCTCAACCACCAACCACCCAACAACATTGCGACCCAAGCCCTAAAGTAGCATCGTGACCATCTACATAACACAAAGTTGCAGCCAAAACAAGAACGATGTGTTGCACCCACTTCACAATGAAGCGTCACCACCGAACCAAGACAAGGCATTGTAATTAGAATCAAAGTTAGGCATTTCAACCACGCATTGTGAACAAGTGTTACGGCTATAACTTATCAATGTGTCATGACCCAAATCAAACACAAAGCATGGATGTCTCGATCCCAACACCACACATTAGTGTATGTCTCAACCCAAAACACCAAGAACACCTATGTCTTAGTCGATACAAGGTCAAACGGAAAAATACCATGCATCACTAAGCTCAAAACTCATGGATCCAAGGCCATAAAACCCTAAAACAAGCATCAATGTGATCATCAAGAAACGACATTAGAGAAGGGAAAATGAACCTTAAAAAATGAGGAAATCATCCAAAAATCCAAGGTAAATCATAAGGACCAATCTTAAGTCATGGTGATAAAACCAAAGATTAGGTTGTATGCATCAAGATCTCCCTAATCAACACATAAAAAATTGAATACATGAATTTAACACGTTAATATCATATATGGAAACCAAAATGGAAGTTTACACCATAAGAAACCCATCTTCGTCAAGGAAAAATTCCTATCAAAACATTCATCAAAAACCCTAAAACATGTGGCATGAAATCTGCATGAAAGATCATTAAGAAAGAGTGATAAACCATGTTTGAGAGCACCAAACCAGGATCTAAACCTCTTAGGACATCAAGACACTTGTCCATCATGAATGTGATCAAAACCAAGGTCATGACCTAAGAGATAAACCACCATAACAATAACATATCTCTCTTCAAAATCAGGTTCCTTATATTGGAATTTCGAATTTTAAGCATATAAATCATGATAACTCCTATCATTCAAGCTCTAAGTCATGATATAATCATCTAGCACATTATGGATACATTTTAGAGAGATAAATGGCAACATGCAATTCAGATTAAGAGTACTACCAATAGAGGAGGGTGGAAAGTTATAAAACCCGCCTTAAGAAGCTCAATCATCAAGGGTCAAATCTCCAAGATCAAGGGATACAAACAAACGATCCAAAGGTTGAATAATCTCCACTAAAGGCTCCACCTTCAGCCATAAGATCACCTCAATAAGAAGAAAACACAATGGTCAAAGATTTCTCAAGAAAAGAGGGAAAGAAGCTCTTGGCCGAACCAAAACAAAGAGAGAAGGAATCCTCCTCAAAATAGGCTCTACCTTGTCAAAACATATGGTCTATGACCTTTGTGAGGAGGGGTTCACTCCTCAAGAATTACCACAATGCAGTCAAGAATGGGCACAATTTGAAGTGGCACCTGGTTACTAGGTTCAGAAAAGAAAGATGTATCTTCAAAAAAGGTGGTGTGCGCACTGACATACAAATGATGTGCAATAGTATCAAAAGATGTATACCCATTTTGTGTACAAGAGTAATCAAGAGAACAACAACGGAAAGCATAGGGTGATAATTTATCACTCATAGGTTGGTGATCATGAACAAAACATAAACAACCAAAAAATGTTGGTGCTGAAGAAAACATTGGTTCATCGAGATAAAGAAGTTCATAAGGAATCTTATTTTAAGGCATAGAAGAAGGCATACCATTGATGAGATAATTGGCTAAAAGGTTGGCATCATCCCAATAAACCTTAGGTACTTTCATTTTAGTTAGGAGAGTGCAAGCTACATCAAGGAGATGCATATTCTTCTTCTACGCAACTCCATTTTTTTGTGGGATATAGGGACAAGAAGTTTGGTGAATAATAATCTTGGCAATACAAATCTTTTGAAAATAATGTTGCTCATATTCAGAAGCATTATCAATGCAGACAAATTTAGTCATAGTAGAAAATTGAGTCTTTATTTCATTTACAAATTTGGAGAAAATTTTTAGAACAATCTTTTAACATATAGATTCAAGTAGCACCAGAGCAATCATCAATAAAGGTAATTAAAATATCATACACTGGTACGATTAGCAATATGACATGTTCCTCAAACACCAGAGTGAACTAAGTGAAACCAAATTGGACTCCTATTATTATCATGTTGAGGAAACATTATCTGATAGTGTTTTCCAAGCTGAAAAGATTGACATGAAAAGTTCTCAATAGACATAGTTTGAAAAAAGTCTTCAATTTGGAACCATAATGGTGACCAGGCCACATGTGCCATTGATGAAGGGATCTAGACTGGGCCACAAAAGTTGTAGTAGAGGATCTTGACAAGGTCTATAGGTAGTTCAAACCATCTCCACCTTCATATCCCCCACCAACTGTCTTCTTCGTCTTGAGATCCTTCATATAAATAGTGTAAGAAAAGAAGGTTACACTACATTTTAAGATTTTGGTAATTTTACTAGCAAAGATCAAGTTAAGTGGGAATTTTAGCACAATAAAAAATAATTTAGAAGGTTACTATTCACATATACTCTCCCAATAACTAGAAAGGTGGATCCATCTACTAGACGCATAGAAGGATGACAAGTAGATTTATCTAGGTAAGTAAAAAATCTCTTATTACTAGTCATATGGGTTATAGAACTTGAATCAAGATCCCAATCATCATTTACTGAAGAGAAAGAATATTAAAAACATGAGTGGTCACCTGAGTGTTGGGAAATGTTTGCTTGAGTAATATTAGTAGTGAAAGCGGTCTCTATCCATTTCTCAAAGTCAAAAGAACTTAGTGTCACCATATGGGGTTTAGTAACACAAGGAATAGAAGTAGAATCTTCATCAACATCGATAGTTGACACTTCATTTGCCAATTCTAGTTTCCCATGCTTTAGCCAACATTTGTCTTCATTTTTATTAGTGTACTTGTAGAAACTACAAAATTTGGGATGTGATGAGGAAGAAGAGGATCCTCTCCCACTAATTTGAGACTTTTTCTGTGGCCATGACCAGGATTACCACACCTTCGTCTAACAACAACAAGGGTCATAGTCTCCTCAGTGACAATAGAATGAAATATTTGAAGATAGACATCATCCAACGTTGGAGAGGATTCAGATGCAAGAATTTGTTAACTAATAGCTTCAGAACTACAAGGTAGGGATGCCAATAATTAACAAAGTTGTATTTTCTCTTTTTTTATTGTCTTGGGAAGATCAGATTATAAAGGGTGATGAAGCTTGAGTTCACCACAAATCCCTTTAAAGATGTCAAATATGAAGCCAAGGTTGAGTTACCTTCAAGTTTAAGGGAATGCAAATGTTTGTATAGATTAAATACTCAGGATGCATTTCCTTTGCTTGAATACACTTGTGTAAGGAGATCCCATGCCTCCTTGTGGTGTCAATGAAGAGTAAATTGGCAGAGATATGTGATTTGCATCTATTCAGGATCCAAGAGAGAACTAGAGAGTTATGTTCAACCCACTTTTTGAAATTTGCCTTCAATTTATCAAAAGCTATTCGATAGCTTTCTTCTTATCAGATGTGTCTTCCTTTGGTGGAGGTAGATCTATCAGATGCTCCAATTTTTTCAAGGAGTGTATATCGATCTGAAAGGGGCACGTGCATAGGACATAGTTGAAGCTATTAAATTTGCAAAAGTTACACACATCCCAATATTAGATGAAGATGAACCCATAATATACCAATACTAGATATAATGGATTAGAAAAAGAAAAATAGAAGCAGGGACAACAGTCACTAACTCACTATGTCAGGAAGTGGACACATCATGTCACTTGCAGTAGAGTACACATGAAGGTTTTTGCCATGTCGTATCAGAAGTCAACACGTCATGACATTTGTGGTAGAACAACAACATATTCTTCATAGCAGTAGATGGAAATATGTTGTGTAGGTAAGGCACACGTTGTGTAAGGCGGAAGATAACATATTTGCCCAGAAAAAGATCCATAATAGATGGTAAACCTTATAGATTAGCATGAAAAATAGATATATGTTGAAGAGATCCAATCATATCTGATAATATTGTAGATAAAGTCCTATATCAGATTGTCATAGATGATAATAGAAAGGATGTCGTATGGTTTTCTAAAAAACCAATCTTTAGGGAATAAGATTGGTGTAAAGGTTGTAGGAAGTTCTCTTAGATCCTCATGTTGGAATAGGATAGGACTATTAAGGAGACTAGATATCCCTTGGTGTGATCAGCATCAATGGAGAAGAAAGAGACAGATGAGTAGGGAGGAGAGGAGAGACAGAGGAAACATTGGCTTGGAATGGAGAGGTCTTGAGGCGGCTATATGTCTTTCTCTGATACCATGATGAAAGTAATCATCTTTCTATACTAGTAAAAAGAATACAACCCTCTCCTATATATAGGAGGGGAAATAACAAAGAAGCACACAAAAAACCTTAATGGGCATCTTATACTGAGGCCCATATTACATAAGACTTAAGTAAAAAGAAAATAGAAGTAAAGAGAATAAAAAAACTAAACATAGATATATATCTCAATACCAAGAACCCAAAAGTGTCAAGTTAAAAAGGTATAAAAATATGATACATTCTTTCTAATTCTTGGCCACTTTGGATGAGACTGCTTCAAGGCAGTCTTTTCCATGGTGCAATCTCCATCTTTCAATTTCACTAATGGAGAAATCCCTCTTAGATCCAGACATGCATGATTACCTCCAACCCTACCAAAAAAATAGACATTTGTTGGTCTAAATGTCGATCTCCTCATGCGAATTTGCCAAAAAAATTACAAGTACCTCTATCTGAGAAGCCACTCCCGCATGTATAAGTATGTCATAAAGAATATCCCTAACAAGATCATGCCACACTAAAAACTTGAGAGCTCCTCATAATGAACTGTATGTTCTTCAAAAGTGTATAAGCATGCTTTGCGATAAAAAGGACATTCTTCATCGTCATGGAATAGAAGGATCATACAGTGGTATTGGAGGATAGTACAATACTCCACCAACAATATATGCAGTCCAAATACATCAATAGGAATAGTAAGAAGAAAATCGTGGGCATGATCATCTTGTAAATAATTGAAATTACTTTCTTTGATGGTCATACCAAACTTAACATCTACAATCTTAATAATTTTACTAAAAAGGGTACTCGCCAAAGCATATTGGGCTATAGGGGGTGGTGTCTTTGTTATAAAAATAGTAAATAGCAAAAGATGCAATAGTGACACGAAGACACTAGAGCAGAATAAAAATCATAATCCATAGTGTATATCTCGATTTCTTGTAAAATATGATCTTAAAGCACTTACGATTGGGCCCTAGAGTCCACAAAAGCATATGAAGAGTCCTATGTTGCCTAGTGATGCCTCAGACCACCGACTCTAATGGGTAACGAAGCTATCTTTCATTGAAGGTTACCAAACAAATGAGCTCCACATACTAAAATGTCCTAAGTACACCCTTGTAGCCCTCTGTCAAACCATCATGATGCCTCCTCCATGTATATAGGTGGGGATGTCTGTAAGCTAAACTTAAACTTCACAATACGCATGCAAGAGTTAAGAAAAAGAAGCTCACTTTGTGCTCCATGTAACTATAGAAGAAGATGCATCAAGTCAATGGCCTGGGTAGCCCTCCTCATGGTTGAATCCTCAATAAAATATATGTCCCTACCAACATCTCCTCCAAGTAGCTTGACTCCCAACAAAGACCTCACAATGTCTACAGAAACAACCCTTTATGCAGTTTCCTAACATAACATGTAGGCTACAAATATTCAAAGCAAATCCCATCCCCAGACCAGTACGCTAGATGATGTCAAGTTCCTTGTATACCTCCAATATGTCCCCGATGATGGTTCCGTCGTCAAGGTACCATGCATGAAGAAGAAACTTAAACTTATCTTTGGTCTCATGAATAAAGTGTCTCATAATGTGGCGACACATCCCAATATCACACAGACAACGAGGTGCCACGCGAAAATGTGCGGAAAACACCATAAACCACTTATTACCAAAAACACAGATTAATTAAAACTGATTTCGACAAATAGATAAACCAAGAAACTATTACATTCAGATCCTCATCCTGCAAGAAAACAGGTTATAAAAACATTTACAAGTCTTGATACATGTCCACAGCTTAACATGGCAGCTGTCTGGTCATCACATGAGTTCATCACCTGTTTATATACATAACGGGCCACATCCGGCCAGCAGCATGATATACACAGCTTTATCGTGAAATAACGTCAAACACCTCCAAGGACCTCAGTGTACAGGGATGACTCTAAGACTCTACTACAAAACAACCAAAACAGCAGCATGTCCATCTCTTGCCTTCTACTGCTCTTCTTGCTGCTCGGTCGCAACCCCGCGACCACCACTACAGCTAGCGCGAACACCTAAAAAGATTGTAAACCAATGGGGTGAGATACACAGTCCCAGCGAGAAACATAACTCCCCGCCGAAACCATAAAACCTCAGAAAGGTTAAAGCAGCAACAACAGTTAACTGATAAAATGTACAGTAAGACCAGTCTATACAGTAAGGTTGTTATTACCATTGAGCTTACCATGGTGTATGGAAGGCATATAACTAAGTATTTCTTTATGGAACATGATTGACAAGATAAGATTTATAATATCTTACCACAAATATAAGGAACATATAAGTAACTGAAACGTATAACAAGATCAACTACAAAAGCAAGGCCTCAACCAATGTTCTGTGTTTTGTCTTAAGTAGTAAATACTATTCGGCTGGATTACATGTTATTATGCCTTGAGGAAGTGAGTCGTACCGCTCAAATCCAACCGACGGCTGTGAAACCCGGAGCCGGTACCAGACAAGGTCAATGGAAGAGTCGGACTCCATGACCTCCCACCTCGTGGTCAGTGCACGACAACCAAAGTAGGACTGTAGTCTCATGCTTAAGTGGCCTCATCCACAGGGTCAGCTCCCACAGGCTACCCTTTCTCTAGCCCGCCTTGGTACAAGTCTCGGTGCTAGTATATCTGAGCCATGGGCCAGTTCATCGTGCTCCCTGAGCCATGAACGCATTCATTCTCTATCACACTCAGCCATGGGCCTGTTCACCATGCTCCATCTATCCTGAGTCTGCAATCGCAGCTGCACTCGAATCCTCTCTATTTTAGTCTAGGAGAAACCTCACATATTCAAAAATATGCGCTCCGGGTTAACCCGTAGGAGAACCCGTTTCACCATCACTAGCTACTGACGATGATGGATCTATGGCCAGGGCAAACTACATGATATGTTCCACTGTGATTAGTTAGTATATTTTAAGTGGATTGTTGAGGCAACCAGGTTGTAACGCATGCATAACATAAGGCTACATTATTGTTACGACCATCATGTTATTCTGGGATGTCAATCCCTCATCACAAGAAACCACTACCTCATAAGGCATTCTCATCACTTGGGATAACAATCCCAGATCATCATGAGATGATAACAGCTCAACTTAGGCACTTTAGCCAAACTCAGGTCCTCAGACCAAAACACATCATGGATGTCATCTCATCATCAAGAGTGATAAGCAAAATAGTGTTATTCAAACATATATACCTCATAGCCCTTTACCTGGCTATGCGTCTGTATGAAACACCTGCATGGTTAGTATACACAATCATAGGGAAAACTGAAACCCTACTAGATTAACAGAATGATTATATTGTCAATATAAGGCAACCTTGATGATTGCATGCTTAGTCATTCATGCCTCAATCTGTGACCATAGACATGAGTCATATCATCATGTGAAGCAACTCATATACTTCCAAACTTATCATTATATATATATATATGATTCAAGATGATCATAAACACATGTAATATCATGTCATTAGAGTTTCAGATATGTCATGCTTACATATGTGCACTCTACTATATCAACCACCTTACCATTATTAAACATGTCAAAGGTTCATGAACCATAAAGCATAAATCTTAATCAACAAAGATGTGATCGCATGATAAGGCACTAACAGATGAGTTTTCGGGTGGAACATGACCCTTTAAAAGTACCCACTACCCTCACAAGAAGTGTGATGGGTAGGGCACTCTCACTAGAAGTGGTATCGGGCAAGGTACTTTCCTCATATCGCCCAAGCGTTCTAGCCACATATCGGTCAAGCACAAAGCAAGGTTGTCGGGCTACCACCTCAAGGAGTGTCGTGCAACCAGAGACCCAAGGTATATTGTGCACAAAGCATATTTTGCAGCTAGGTCTATGGGCATGTCGTGCAACTATGTATCAGGCAGCTATGTTGGGGAGTGTATCATGCAACCATAGGGTTAGGGTTACCATATATCACTACATCGGGAATCACCACCAAACCATGTCACCCAACACAAGGCTAGCCCACTGAGCTCCATGATGTTTCAAGGAGTAACGGGCACCAAGACACTACCCAAGCTAAGTGTATCGGGTAGGGCACTCACAAGGCATAACATCCAAAGGTACCAAAGGAAGCCTATCGTCCAACCAAGCTAGTTCCTCCTATCGGCCAACACACAAGGCAAAGGCCAAGGTGTATTTCCCAACACAACCTCATCATAACGACCCAGAACTCAAGCTCAAGAGGGGTATCGGGCAGCACCATCCCAAGGCCATATCGTGCAAGATGCATCCCAACCAGATCATCAACAACCTCAAGCATAAGGGTACCAAAACCTAGATTGATCAAGAAGGTCGGCTCACCTCTCAACAACCAAGAAAGAGGGGTCTTGCACAATCTCTATCAAAACTCAGGCAACCACAAGGATCAACCTCAACAAAAGGTCTTAAACCACACAAAAGCTCACCTTTCAAGTCCATGGTGAGAGGAGGGTGTTGCTCAAGCAACTAGAACACAAGATCACCTCTCAACTTAAATGAGAGAGGGGTATTTCCCATATTACTAGAACTCAAGCTCACTCCTCTAGACTAAGGAGAGAAAGGAGTGTTGCTCAACAAGGAAACCTAAAGCATTGTTCGGCCAACTAGGTGTAACTAAGCAAGAAACACATCTAGCAACATACATGGCCGATTATGATCATAAGAAAACATCCAAGATCATGGAAGAAGGTAATATGATTAGGGTTAGGAGTTATGTAACCTGCCTTAAGAAAGCTCCAAGCTCCTAGCACCAAGCTCCACCACAAGAAGAAGAAGAAGAAGACTCCAAGATAAGGATCGACCACCAAGCTTAAGCAAAGGTAGAGGTGTCGTGCACCAAGGGAGAAGGGAAACCAAGGGACTAAAGGGATCCTTAGCAAGAGAAAGGAGGTACATATATAGGAGAGGATGGAGGAGAAACCAAGGTAAGATAAGGCAAGGTGTCACCCACCGAGGGACACTTGTCCAATGGCAATGCCACCCTTCTAACTTGCCTTTAAACACATGTCCAAGGCCATTGCCACATGCAAGCATCAAGCACCAAGTGTCCACTCGTGGTGACACAAATGAGGTCAAAGGGTCAAACGGAGGTCCATGGATGACACACCCCAACCCATGCCCAACATCACTCCCTGGGTGACACACCTAGGCCGACACAACCATGGCTGACACACCTAGGCCGACACAAGGTCAAGCAAAGCAAGAGCAAGGTTCAAGCAAGGAATCTCAAGGCCCAACAAGCTCATCCAAGCCCAAAGCAACTCAAGAATGAGCCCAACCCTTCCTCTCAATACTAGAGGAAGCAAAGAGAGAGAGGAACACCTCTCAAGGTGACAAACTTTCTCAACAACCCCAGGCTTGGGTAAATTGCAAGTAGCACCTCCAGCTCTTAGCAAAGCACAAACAAACCCTAATCACCATCAAAGGTGATTAGCAAGCAACTAAACACCAGGGTTAAGCAAAGAAAATAGGATAAGCCCTAAACGGAGGTTAGGGTCCTTACAAGCTATAACCCCCTACAAAGGGATTTCATCCTCGAAATCCAAAGAGAAAAGTGAGGGATACTTCCTCCTCATCTCTTCCTCAAGCTCCCATGTGGCTTCTTCAACGCCACGATGATGCCAAAGAACCTTCACAAGAACTAGGTCCTTCCTCTTCAGCTTCTTTACTCTTTTGTCAAGGATCATCATAGGACCTTCCTCGTAGGTCACATCTTCATCAAGCTCAACCTCGACTGGCTGTATCGCTGTCCCTGTATCTTGGTGACTTTTCTTCATCATGCTGACATGGAATACTGGATGTAACATGTGGAACTCTGGCGGCAGATCTAACTTGTAAGCTACCTTGCCAACACGTGCTATTACGGGATATGTCCCCATATACCTGGGTTCTAGCTTACCCTTCCAGCCAAACCTTAGCACACCTTTCCAAGGTGAGACCTTAAGGTACACTTTGTTTCCCACTTGGAGCTCTAGAGGTCATCGACAATTGTCTACATATGACTTCTGTCTGTCTTGTGCCACTTTCAACTGTTGCATTATCACTCTAATCTTTTCTGTTGTCTGTTGTACTAACTTAGGACCCAAAAGCTTATATTCATCGGACTCATACCAACATAAAGGAGATCTGCACTTCCTGTCATATAAAGCTTCATAAGGAGCCATGTCAATGCTCCGTTGATAACTATTGTTGTAGACGAACTCCATCAAACTGAGATGTACATCCCAACTACCTAGGAACTGCATAACACAAGCCCGAAGAAGATCCTCCAAAGTCTGAATAGTCCTTTCAGACTGTCCATCTATCTGTGGGTGGAAAGCGGTGATGAACCTCAACTGTGTTCCCAACACTTTGTGCAACTGTTCCCAGAAACGACTCGTGAATTGGGGACCTCTGTCAGAAACTATTGTTGATGGTACACCGTGCAAGCGTGCTATCTCATCAACATATACATGAGCGAGCTTCTCGGATATATATGTTGTCTTCACAGGTATGAAATGGGCAGACTTCATCAATCTGTCCACTATCACCCAAATGGAATCATGATTCTTAGTTGTCTTGGGCAGACCAACTACGAAATCCATGGTTATGTGATCCCATTTCCAATGTGGTATTAGCATGGGTTGGAACGTACCTACCAGCTTCTGATGCTCAGCCTTAACTTGCTGGCATACCGCACACCTAGCCAAAAACTTGGCTACGTCTTTCTTCAAGCCAGGCCACCAATATAGGTCTTTCAGATTGTGATACATCTTGGTGACTCCTAGATGCATAGAATACATCGATGTGTGTGCTTCATCGAGCACTAGCTTCCTCAAATCATCAGCATCGGGGACCACCATCCTATCATGATAGAAAACTAATCCATCCTCAGACTCATGGAACCCATCACGCTTTTCGCTGACGAGCTCTGACCTGATTACCCGCATTGTATCATTTGTTTGTTGTGCATCTTTGATCTATTGTCTCAGCGTAGGCTTGACTTGTATCTGTGCCAAAAGTCCTGCTAACAAGGAAACTTCCATCTACACATTCATCTGCCGTAAGGAGACAAACATATCCCGTCTATGGCATACCAAGGAACTCAACAGTGCCTTCCTTATAGGGAGAGAAGAAGACTTTCGACTAATCACATCAACTACCACATTCGCCTTACTAGGGTTAAATTCGATGGTGCAGTCATAATCATTGATTAGCTCCATCCAACGACGTTGTCGCATGTTTAGCTCATTCTACGAGAAGATGTACTTCAGATTCTTATGGTCTGTAAAGATCTGACACACTTCCCCGTAAAGATAATGTCTCCAAATCTTTAACGCGTGAACCACTTCTTCCAACTCCAAGTCATGAGTCGGATAGTTCTCCTCATGTTTCTTGAGCTGTCACGAAGCAAAAGAAATCACATGGTCTTCTTGCATCAACACGCATCCTAATCCCTTCTTGGAAGCATTGCAGAAAACAACATAGCCTTTTCCAGGCGTTGGTAGCACTAGCATTGGAGCACTAGTCAGCTTCTCCTTCAAACTTTGGAAAGCTTGCTGGCAACGATCATTCCAAACAAAAGGTACATCCTTTCTAGTTAACTTTGTCATCGGCAACGTGATCACACTGAAGTCCTTTATAAACCTCCGGTAGTATCCTGCTAAACCCAGGAAACTGTGAACTTCGGTCGGCGTCTTCGGCTATTCCCATTCTGCAACGGACTCCACCTTCCTGGGGTCCACTTTCACTCCTTCTGTAGATATCACGTGACTTAAGAAAGTTACTTCCTTCAACCAGAATTCACACTTACTAAACTTGGCATACAATTGATGTTAGCGAAGAAGAGTTAATGCTAGTTAAAGATGTCGCTCATGCTTTTGCTTGTCCCGACTATAGATCAAAATGTCATCTATAAAGACTATGACAAACTGATCTAGAAACGAACGGAACACCCTATTCATCAAATCCATGAAAGCAGCAGGCACATTGGTTAGCCCGAACGGCATAACCACAAACTCGAAGTGACCATACCTCATCCTAAAAGATGACTTTGGTATGTCATCTGCCTTAATCCTCAACTGATGATATCCAGACTGTATATCGATCTTTGAAAACACTGTAGCACCACGTAACTGATCAAACAGATCATCTATCCTCGGCAACGGGTACTTGTTTTTTATCGTGACTTTGTTCAATTGTCGATAATCTACACATAACCGCATCGACCCATCCTTCTTCTTAACGAACAACACTGGAGCACCCCAAGGCGACGTACTCGGTCGGATGAAACCTTTCTCCAACAACTCTTGTAACTGCTTCTTTAGCTCTACCATCTCTACTGGAGCCATCCTATATGGTGTCTCAGCAACTGGCTGTGTTCCTGGAACTAGATTGATCTCGAAATCAATCTCTCAGGGTGGAGGAACACCGGGGAACTCATCTGGAAACACATATGAAAACTCTCGAACAACCGTCACCTCGTCAAGGCTAGGACCTTTTGCCTTGGTATCAAAAACATGAGCTAAGAACGCCTTACATCCTTGTCGTAGCAGCTTTTCTACCACCAACACTGATGCTAGACACGTTAGAAGAATCTTCCTATCTCCTTGGAAGATCCACTTCTCTCCACAAACCTCAAACACTTCCTGCTTGGAACCACAGTCCAACACAACCTTATACTTTTCTAAGGTATCCATCCCAAGGATCACATCGAATCCATGCATATCAAGTGGTATAAGATCCACTTGTATGTTGTTTCCCGAAAAAGATAAGACATACGATGGGCACTCCTCTCGAAGCATCAAGGAACCATCAAGAGGGGTTTCTAACAACAAGCTATCTTTCTTACAGCTAACAGGTAACAAACAGTTATCAATCATAGAACATGCGATAAAAGAGTGCGTAGCACCTGGGTCAACCAAAACATATATAAAGCAAGAAGAAGACAAATCAGAATGAGATAACTCCATCTGACCTACTACCACTCGCGGGTTGACTATCGCCTTCGGCCGACTCATAGCATAGAATCGAGTCATTGCTTGCTATCCACGTCCTCTACTTCCTTGAGCAGACGATCCCGCTTGTGACGCTTGACAGCGTCCTCGCCCTCTACTATTACTGGGTTGTTGTCGGTCTGACCCTTGTTGATTCTACCTCACCTATTGTGTCACTTCAACACCTTTACTCGGGCAATTCAACTTTAAATGCCCTGTCTGTCCGCAGATATAGCATGCCCTATCCTCAAACTGTGGCCTAGATGGCCCTGTCACTGCTATAGAAGCTGTACTATGTGCCTTTGATGGTGAAGAAACATATCCTCTTCCCTTACTCGGAGACCATTGTGACGGTGCACTGGAACCTCTTAACCCAGAAGGTGTTGAAAACCTTGGCTTCTTGAAGCCACCAAACTTCTGTCCTTGGAACTAAGCATGCCTCTTCTTAGACATGGATTCTCTTTTCTCCCTGAATGACCGTTCAATCCTCTAGATAGATTCCACAAATGTGGCAGACCGCTCTCAGTTCTCCAAAGCAGAAGCAGATGTTGTCAGCTCAGCACTCAGGCCTTTCTCAAAATGTCTGATTCGTCCATCGTCTGTCGCCGCCATGTGAGGACAAAACCTCAACAGGTCCATGAACTTGGTCTCATACTCGGTGATGTTCATCGATCCTTGGCGCAGGCGCTCAAACCGGCTGATCTTCTCGTCCAGATACGTCTTCATAAAATATCTGTTGATGAACTCGCACCGGAAAACCTCCCAACCGATCACCTCACTGGGTCGCTTCTCCTCCTCGATGGTCCACCAGTGACCAACACTACCCTTCAGAAGGTAGACAGCGTGCTTGACTTTGTCTGCTTCGGGGATTTCGAGGATCCGGAAGGCCTTCTCAAGACCTATCAGCATAGATCTGCATCTGCTGGATCAGCTGTCCCAACATAGTCCGAAGCTCCGACTCGGCGAAGCCACTCAAAAGTCTTCCCAATACCCGATGTTTCACCATGGGGAGCATGTGCTCTCAGCAGAGGCACTGGCAATCTTTCTACCATGAGATTCATCGTAGCCATCATCTGCCCCATAAGCTGTTGGTAGGCAGGATTTTCGAGAATGGCTGGGTCAAGTTGGGGGACCTCAGGCACCCGATCTCCATGTGCCTGCCCTTCTGCTCCATCAACTGATGCAGCATTGCTGCTCTCGGCAACATGTTCTTCATGATTTCCAGACATCTTGGCTTTTTCTTCCGCTAAGGGTAGAAGATAATCATAAGAAAATCTGGAGGACTCACAACAACAGACACAATCTAGTCCTAAATCCCTGTAGACTCAGGGAACCAAGAGCTCTGATACCAAAACTTGTGGCGACACATCTCGATATCACACAGACAACGAGGTGCCACGTGAAAACGTGTGGAAAACACCATAAACCACTTATTACCAAAAACACAGATTAATTAAAACTGATTTTGACAAATAGATAAACAAAGAAACTATTAGTTCAGATCCTCATCCTGCAAGAAAACAGGTTATAAAAACACTTCCAAGTCTTGATACGTGTCCACAGCTTAACATGGCAGTTGTCTGGTCATCACATGAGTTCATCACCTGTTTATATACATAACGGGCCACATTCGACCAGCAGCAGATTATACAAAGCTTTATCATAAAACAACGTCAAAACACCTCCAAGGACATGAGTGTACATGGATGACTCTAAGACTCTACTACAAAACAACCAAAACAACAACGTGTCCATCTCTTCCCTTCTACTACTCTTCTTGTTGCTCAGCCGCAACCCCGCGACCACCACCACGACTAGCGCGAACACCTAAAAAGGTTGTAAACCAACGGGGTGAGACACACAGTCCCAGTGAGAAATATAACTCCCCGCCGAAACCATAAAACCTCAGAAAGGTTAAAGCAGCAATAGTAGTTAACTGATAAAACGTACAGTAAGAGCAGTCTATACAGCAAGGTTGTTATTACCATTGAGCTTACCATGGTATACGGAAGGCATATAACCAAGTATTTCTTTATGGAACATGATTGACAAGATAAGATTTATAAGATCTTACCACATAATATAAGGAATGTATAAGTAAATGAAACGTATAACAAAATCAACTACAAATGCAAGGCCTCAACCAATGTTCCGTGTTTTGCCTTAAGTAGTAAATACTATTCAGCTGGATTACGTGTTATTATGCCCTGAGGAAGTGAGTCGTACCGCTCAAATCCAACCGACGGTTGCGAAACCCGGAGCCGGTACCATACAAGGTCAATGGAAGAGCTGGACTCCATGACCTCCCACCTCGTGGTCAGTGCACGAGACCCAAAGTAGGACCACTATCTCATGCTTAAGTGGCCTTAGCCACAGGGTCAGCTCCCGCAGGCTACCCTTTCTCTAGCCTGCCTTGGTACATGTCTCGGCGCTAGTATATCTGAGCCACGGGCCAGTTCACCGTGCTCCCTGAGCCATGAACTCATTCATGCTCTATCACACTGAGCCATGGGCCCATTTACCATGCTCCATCTATCCCGAGTCTACAACCGCAGCTGCACTCGAATCCTCTCTATTTTAGGCTAGGAGAAACCTCGCATATTCAATAATATGGGCTCCGGGTTAACCCGCAGGAGAACCCGTTTCACCATCACCACCTACTGATGATGATGGATCTATGGCCAGGGAAAACTACATGATATGTTCCACTATGATTAGTTAGTATATTTTAAGTACATTGTTGAGGCAACCCGGTTGTAACGCATGCATAACATAAGGCTACATTATTGCTACCACCATCATGTTATTCCGGGATCTCAATCCCTCATCACAAGAAACCACTGCCTCATAAGGCATTCCCATCACTTGGGATAACTATCCCAGATCATCATCAGAGGATAACACCTCAACTCAGGCACTTTAGCCAAACTCAGGTCCTCAGACCAAAACACATCGAGCATGTCATCTCATCATCAAGAGTGATCAATAAAACAATGTTATTCAAACATATATACCTCATAGCCCTTTACCTGGCTATGCGTTTGTATGAAACATCTGCATGGTTAGTATACACAATCATAGGGATAACTAAAACCCTCCTAGATTAACAGAATGATTATATTGTCAATATAAGGCAACCTTGATGATTGCATGCTTAATCATTCATGCCTCAATCTGTGACCATATACACGAGTCATATCATCACGTGAAGCAACTCATATACTTCCAAACATATCATTATATATATACGATTCAAGATGATCATAAACACATGTAATATCATGTCATTAGAGTTTCAGATATGTCATGCTTACATATGTGCGTTCTACTATATCAACCACCTTACCATTACCAAACATGTCAAAGGTTCACGAACCATAAAGCATAACTCTTAATCAAAAAAGATGTGATCGCATGATAAGGCACTAACAGATGAGTTTTCGGGTGGAACATGACCCTTACTAAAAGTACCCACTACCCTCACAAGAAGTGTGACGGGCAGGGCACTCTCACTAGAAGTGGTATCGGGCAAGGTACTTTCCTCATATCTCCCAAGCGTTCTAGCCACATATCGGCCAAGCACAAAGCAAGGATGTCGGTCTACCACCTCAAAGAGTGTCGTGCAACCAGAGACCCAAGGTATATTGTGCACAAAGCATATCGTGCGGCTAGGTCTATGGGCATGCCATGCAACCATGTATCAGGCAGCTAAGTTGGGGAGTGTATCGTGCAACCATAGGGTTAGGGTTACCATATATCACTACATCAGGCATCACCACCAAACCATGTCGCCCAACACAAGGCTAGCCCACTGAGCTCCATGATGTTTTAAGGTGTAACGGGCACCAAGCCACTACCCAAGCTAAGTGTATCAGGCAGGGCACTCACAAGGCATAACACCCAAAGGTACCAAAGGAAGCCTATCGTCCAACCAAGCTAGTTCCTCCTATCGGCCAACACACAAGGCAAAGGCCAAGGTGTATTGCCCAACACAACCTCATCATAACGACCCAAAACTCAAGCTCAAGAGGGGTATCGGGCAGCACCATCCTAAGGCCATATCGTGTAAGATGCAGCCCAACAAGATCATCAACAACCTCAAGCATAAGGGTACCAAACCCTAGATTGATCAAGAAGGTCGGCTCACCTCTCAACAACCAAGAGAGAGGAGTCTTGCACAATCTCTATCACAACTCGGGTAACCACAAGGATCAACCTCAACAAAAGGTCTTAAACCACACAAAAGATCACCTTTTGTAACGTCCGGGCCCACTGCCCTAGGCTCTAGTAGAGTTTCAGGAATGACGAATGGCCCCGAAGACCACCACTAGCCTTAATTGCGCACTTTGTCCACACTAACACGCAAACCAGGATCAACCTCCCGACTGGTCATCCATCCTAGTACTACTCCAAGCTGAGCACACTTAACTATGGAGTTCTTTAGTGATGGGCTCCCGGAAAAGGAGGTGCACCTTGGTGATATGGGTAGTCCAATCATTCCTTTTAAGATCATGTTATCCGAGGCCTCAAATCCTGGGATGTTACAATCTCCCCCACTTAGACTCTTGACGTCCTCTTCAAGGCTCAACTATATGGCCTCATAATCTGACCCCATTTCAGTGCAGACCCACAATGGCCCATGGACACCCAGCTCCCGTCCACGAATACCAGCGTAAGGGTGGCTCCATCTCGTCTCTACGGATAGCCCTTTCCAACTTGCCTGGACCACACGGCTCAAGACTGGCATGTCACATGCCCATGTGGGCCCCACCTACTAGAGGGGTTATGGCTCTGATACCATTTGTAACATCCGGGCCCATTGCCCTAGGCTCTAGTAGAGTTTCAGGAATGACGACTGGGCCCGAAGACCACCACTAGCCTTAACTGCGCACTTTGTCCACACTGACGCGCAAACCAGGATCAACTTCCCGACTGGTCACCCATCCTAGTACTACTCCAAGCTTAGCACGCTTAACTATGGAGTTCTTTAGTGATGGGCTCCCAGAAAAGGAGGTGCACCTTGGTGATATGGGTAGTCCAATCACTCCTTTTAAGATCATGTTATCCGAGGCCTCAAATCCTGGGATGTTACACCTTTCAAGTCCATGGTGAGAGGAGGGTGTTGCTCAAGTAACTAGAACACAAGCTCACCTCTCAACTTAAATGAGAGAGGGGTATTGCCCATATTACTAGAACTCAAGCTCACTCCTCTAGACCAAGGAGAGAAAGGAGTGTTGCTCAACAAGGAAACCTAAAGCATGGTTCGGCCAACTAGGTGTAAATAAGCAAGAAACACATCTAGCAACATACATGGCCGATTATGATCATAAGAAAACATACAAGATCATGGAAGAAGGTAATATGATTTGGGTTAGGAGTTATGTAACCCGCCTTAAGCAAGCTCTAAGCTCCTAGAACCAAGCTCCACCACAAGAAGAAGAAGAAGAAGAAGACTCCAAGATAAGGATCGGCCACCAAGCTTAAGCAAAGGTAGAGGTATCGTGCACCAAGGGAGAAGGGAAACCAAGGGACTAAAGGGATCCTTAGCAAGAGAAAGGAGGTACATATATAGGAGAGGATGGAGGAGAAACCAAGGTAAGACAAGGCAAGGTGTCGCCCACCTAGGGACACTTGTCCAATGGCAATGCCACCCTTCTAACTTGCCTTAAACACATGTCCAAGGCCATTGCCACATGCAAGCATCAAGCGCCAAGTGTCCACTAGTGGTGACACAAACGAGGTCAAAGGGTCAAAGGGAGGTCCATGGACGACACACCCCAACCCATGCCCGACATCACTCCCTGGGCGACACACCTAGGCCGACACAACCATGGCCGACACACCTAGGCCGACACAAGGTCAAGCAAAGCAAGAGCAAGGCTCAAGCAAGGCATCTCAAGGCCCAACAAGCTCATCCAAGCCCAAAGCAACTCAAGCAACGAGCCCAACCCTTCCTCTCAATACTAGAGGAAGCGAAGAGAGAGAGGAACTCCTCTCAAGGTGACGAACTTGCTCAACAACCCCAGGCTTGGGTAAATTGCAAGTAGCACCTCCAGCTCTTAGCAAAGCACAAACAAACCATAATCACTATCAAAGGTGATTAGCAAGCAACTAAACACCAGGGTAAAGCAAAGCAAACAGGATAAGCCCTAAACGGAGGTCAGAGTCCTTACACATAACGTGCAATAATATCTTAGCGTTCAGATAATATCAATACTCCATTCTAAGTTTGATCATGGTTATTTATAAACTATACTTTGATGCATATTTATTAATGTGTTTCTATACTTTGCAAAGATATTCCTCGCAGACACATACGGACTGGCGTAATGGTCAGGCACATACATCCATCCTTGGTGTCTACATTTGAGGTATGTGGAGGTTGTTGGACAATGTGATTTCTCAAAATAAGACATGTATAATGTCCAGCTTTCGTGTAGTATAGTAGAGCAAGTAAATCTTCAAATGAATCCTGCAATATAAGTTAGCATGCGGCCTAATAACTTTTTCAAGACCGGGTACTGTTTTGAATGGGAACGCCAGGTCAATCACTTCAAGAACATGGGTCCATGTTCGTCTAAATCCAATATTTTGATGTTCTGTTGGTCTGGAAGCTTCGTGATCTATACGACATGAAAAGATGCAGCAGCTGTTTCATTAATTTCTTTTTGTTTGCTAAAACGTAATACAGAATGGAAACCATGGGCGCTCTTGTTCAGCTCCAATGATTCTTTCCTCCGAATGACAACTATACAACAACTATATTCTGCTTCATCTGTTTAGAAGTGCTAAAATTGCCTCATGCGATTAGCAACAAAATCGACCGGTATAAACCATATATGATAGCCAAGGATAGCTGTAAATGCCGACTACATAACCACACGCATATTCTCCAGGGGTCGCTTGCATTTAAAAAATATTGAAGGGCCTCATAGATGGAGTGCAACGCAGTGCCGTGGCCGCCTCCTCGTATTCCATGAAAATCTGGAAGGAGAAGAACGCCACAGCTCCATTGAAGCCCAACTTCCAAATCTATGTCATATCCAGTGGCGCTGATTAATGTCATATCCAGTGTCTCCTTTCTCTCCCGAGCATTGGTCCAATCTATGTCATATCCAGTGGCGCGGATTAACAAAACTGTAATATGAGGGGCTGACTTAGATAAGTCATTATCAAAGTAGATACTCAGTGAGCATGGTGTTTTTGCTTAACTAAACTGTTGTATACCTATTAAAAATTATGTGTGGTTTTCTAATCATTTCGTGTTCGGATCATAATCAACGTCCACAGCAACAAACCGTAACAAAGAAACATGCAACAAAAGCACGAGTTCTATGTATTTTTATGTAGGAAAGTGTTGCCAAGTCATTTACATAACTTTATTAACACTTTTGTCTCAATGTCGCGATGTTGGATGCTTCGTAGAGGATTGTGAGGGAACTTAATTTTCTTTTTCTGCTGAACTGGAGATGAAAAAATTCTAGTGACCTATTAAGCAAAAACAAATAAGAAAAATGTTAAATGAATTAATGGTGATTCTATTGTTTTTAATATATATTGTACTATAAACGGGTAAACATTCCGATTTAAATATTCACCATATAAAGATGTTAATAATGATTAAAAATATATATTACACATTTTCTAAACAACTCCTAACTGCTAGGCAGTCCTGGCACTAGCAAGTCAGACAATTGTCTTAACATTTTTGCACTCAGTGCCTTATTTTATAGAGAATATGTATGTATGTACATGTCAGATGGTGCATTAGTTATGACAGATGTAAGCCTAACAGGGCTAATGGCCAACTCGTACCCAACCTGGATGCGTACCTAATCCAAGTTCTAAACCCAAAAAATTACGTACAAATTCAATATATTAGAATTTAAATGTCATATCTAATTGACTACCTCAATTTGTAACAGTCTTGACCTAGATCTAGACTAAAAATTGACCTAGTTGATTGATATCATTTATTTTGACCTAATTCATCAGTTTTATATGTGAATTTTTGTATGCAATTGTGGTAATTAGTTTTGGTATAAAAGGTTCACGATGTCCTTATAATTTTATCTATCTAATATAACAAGCTTACGTATAAAAAATGAGTCACGTATATGTTAAAAACTAAAAATTTTACGTCAACCTTGATTATAACATATATGTTACCCTATCCCGATTAACTCAAACCAAAATACTAATAGTCGTATAGACACTTAGGAGGGAAAGCCAAATGGAAAAAGCATATATAAATAAAAGCACTAGAATCCAATGTAAGGTGCTCGCAATGCATGAGAAACAAATCAAACAGCCAATGACATAAAATCAACCATATAGAAAGGATAACATATATATATATATATATATATATATATATATATATATATATATATATATATATATATATATATATGTACATATATATATGTATATATATACATATATATATATATGTGTGTGTGTGTGTGTATATATTTATATATATCAAGTTTTGGACTTAAAATATGAAGAAAATAATAATCAAATAAAGATAAAGAGAATACCAAGAAATTGACAGATCCCTACTGTCCCATCATAATATGACTTACTAAAAACTACATACTTCAAAAAAATACAACAAAGGTGCTAAAGTGTCTTCCTTTCCTTTTTCTTCATTTATCTTCCCATCACACAACTTTGGGAAAATGTGTGTCTCTATTTTTGTGCTTAAGAGAATTTTAATGGACTGGACGTCAAGTTCAATATTTTGGCTCTTGTTACCTTTTATATTGATAAAAAATAAGTTCTAATAAATAATTGAACCCGGGACATAGGGATGACATCAAAGCACTATATCTAGACTATCTTTTTGTGTGGTACTAAAATGAAACATACACATCTTCATCTTGCATTACATCTTCTATGCTTATTCATATTTTATGGATTTAGTGTAGGAGAGGGGGGCTACAACTCCCTTGTCCCTTCCACCACCACCCATATCCTCACATGGTCATATCCTAGAGAAGTAATTAGACACAAAATTGCATAAATAATAGTGAAGGTGGAATGTGGAAGGATCATTTATACGGAGATATGAAGCGTTGGAAGATGTGTCATACAAGCTTAACTATCTTGGTAATTACTTCACTAGGTTTAAACCACATATGTTGATGCCAAAGAGTACACTTATTTCTTTGGAGTATTGGTGGTTATGTATATGTTATTGGCAATGGGAATGATTTCTTCATTCTTTGTTTTCCTAGTCCCCTTGTCATGAACTTTTCTCTAAAAAACATTCCTTATCTATTCAAAAAAATCTCATTTTACTCACTAAGTGGAACATGGAGATAACTTGGTGAAGCATCAAGTTTGGGATATTCCAGTTATGGTTAAGAAACTCAATCTTCCCCTTGAATTGTGGAATAGAAGGATGATGGAAAGCATACGTTTGTATTTGAGCATGCTCTATGCTTATATAAAGAAATCAAGGTTGCACAAGAGTAGCAATGATCATTTGTAAACTATTATTCATGTTAGTTATGACTTTCAACAATCTTTATAACTCAAGAGTGAATTAGGAGATATCAAAATGATTGAGTTTGAGTATGAATAAATACCTAGCACCTATCATGAATGTGGTCTCTTTGGTCATGCAGAAAAGACATGCATAAAGATGATTAAATGGAAACCAATCTGCAAAGTAAAAGAGAGAAATCCCAATAATGAACATGCACCTTCTTTATCAATTCCAAATTTCAATAATGAAGTAGGTTCTTTAAAGGGAAGATACATACCATCAACTCCAAGGTGTTTTGCAATATGTCTACTTCAAAATCTGACATTACAAGAAGTGCATAGATGAATGCATTCTGGTGAAATCCAAATACAAAATCACCTTAATTGTTCGTATCAAAGAAGGTCATAGGAATTTCTCAAACATTTTTAATAGAATCTTTTTTATCCAATAAGTAACAGATTCAATAACTTGGAAGTTAACAATAAAGAGTATGAGTTAAGGATGGCACTGCTCCATCCCATGGTGAGAAATGAATACACCCATTCATATAACATCTTGGAACATCATAGGCCTATGTGATAAAATAAAAGGAGTTCAAGAGGATTTGAGAAGGTTCACATGTTAGGTCTCCATTCTTAATGAATCTAAGTGAGAAGAAGAATATCAATTTCATTTGTGATGAATTATATACCTAATTCTAACTATCTCTAGTTAAAATTCTCATAACATGGGAAGGGTAACTATAATGTGGAATCCAAATATATGTAGTATCAACTATATTTTTAAAAAACACAGACTTACTCACGTCATTCTTGTTGTTTATATTATGAACTTTCTCATTATTGTTGTCGATAAACATATTCCAAATTATGATAGAACTACTCTTTGGAATCTCATTTATGTTCTTGATCATAACATTGATACATCTAGATTATTTTTGGTGACTTTCATGTTGGAGAGAAGAGATCAAAATATTGGCAAATTACCCCACAACTAAAAGATCCATGGACAATTTTAATAGTGCATTCTTAAAATGGTATGAGTTGGATCTCAAAGTTCCATTCAACATATGGGACAAAAGACAACAAGGGACTGATTTTTCAACTCCCAAAATTGATTGGGTTTTCTATAACTTCAAATTTCTTAATGTAGATTGTGACTTTTTTGGGAATATTATGTCTAAATCCCAGTTGCCGCCTTGATTTACCACCCTCCCAAGCATTCGGCCTCCGCCACGGGAATGGGAGAGGGGGGCAGAAATCTTTCTCTCTTAATCCCATAATAGTGTAAGTGCTAATATATTCCTATGTCTTCAGATTGTAAACCATTGTATTATTAAAGGTCCATTTAGGTTTATTAGTTAGTTGGATCTCGAGATGACTTTCTAAATTTGGCCAAGCAAGCTTGAGATAGAAACCAAGAGTCTTTCAAAATGGAAACCAAGTGTGTATTTAGTGAAGGATGGGGGCTCCAACAATAGTTTTTTTATTATTATCTAAATATCGGAAAGCAAATGAATCATGTTGAGCATGTATCCATTGATGGTATATTTACAATATTCCCAATATAAAGAATTATGCATCAAATTTCAACTAGAATCTTGTAAAAACACAAGTAAATGGGAATGGTCACTTCAAAAGTGAATGGTAGGGACCTACTTTATATGTTGATTAAAGGTGAAATATCATTACTCCTTTCCTTAAGCTGAAATCAAGAAGTCATTCATTGATAAAATATTGATAAGGTCACAGGGTCTGATGGACTTAATGCCATGCTCTTTGAAAAAAGCATTTCTCATCATTGGTGAAGACATCAATTTGGTTGTACAAGTAAATTCGAATTGCTACAATCATCAAAGAGTCTAGCATTACTTTTATGATTCTTATTTGTAAGGGTCATGACTCTTCTAAGGCTTATAGTTGGAGACCAACTATGTTAGGTAATGTTACTTACAAGATTATTTTGAAGATTATTTCAAACATGCTTCAAAATTTTCTTCCTAGTATCATTATCACTAATCAATGAGATTTTATTAAAGGAGGAATTATTAGATATGATATCCTTTTTGTGATGAAGTTTCCCATGATATTACTGCTTGAATACATGGAGTAAGATGTGCTTCAAAAGTGATCTAAGCTTATGATTCAACCAAATGGAAGTATTTGTGTTCTGTTATTTTCAAAATTAGGTTTCCCCTTACTTGGATAAGTAGGATTGAGAAAAACTATAACTCCACCTCTTATCAAGTTCTCTACAATGGGGAATCAAATTCTAGATTCAAGGCATACAATGTTTTTTGTCAAGGGTAACCAATTTCCCTTTATTAATTTTTTCTAGTATTGTAGACAATTCATACATTGTTGAGAAGTATGTGAAGAGATATGAATCCCATGAAAGATTGACATGACCTATCTCTACCACATCTCATTTTTATGATGATGTTATGGTTTTTACTAAAATTCATTTCTATAAATGCCCAAATTGAAGAATATCATTGATGAGTTTAGTAATATTTCTAGAATCAAAATGAATGTTATCAAAATGTAAATTCATTTTCGTGCACTAGCTCAAAGATATTATATTAATAATATTATGGATTTTGATGTATGTACCTTTCCTTATAGATAACTAGATATTTCCCTTTTCATTGGAAATTTAACTATGTCAGTTTTATGATCTTGTCATAGAAAATTTTAAAGGTAAATTGGAAGGTTTGAAATTAAGAACCCTATATGTGTCTTCTAAACATGAGCTTATAATATCTACCCTCACATATCTGCATTTTACTAGACCTTTTTGTTTTGCTCTACTTAGATCAGTTAATGAATAGATATAGATAACTTGTAGAGACTTCCTGTGAGGAAAATTGATGACAAGGATACAATGCCATATTTAAAAACGACAACACTAAGTGCAATGATATATGTCCCCGTACTACATATCCCTTAATAAAATAGAATTTTGCAGTGAAAGTAGTACCCTCATGTTAATGTATGGGATAATCATGGAATGACCTACCAAAAGAGAAGTCTATGGATGGAATAGGTGTTAGCATTAAATTTGCAAATCAGTTCTAGTCTCATGCAATGAAAATGATGATCGAACATGATGTATAAAATGTTTCCTAATGACTATAATGAAATCTCAAAAGTGCAACCAGTACAAGAAATAAACTTTTCATACTATTGACGAGTTTGGTGGAAGTTGTTTTACATAGCTAATAACATTCAAATGATTTAGGGGACAACATTTCTTTTTATCCTTTTTTTCTTCTTCTTTCCTATTCTTTCTTCTTCTTTTTTTAATAACATGCCATTCTTCATAAGTTTTTTTCTTTAATAGCATATCCTATTCACAACTTTTTTTCATGCTAGGGATTTATTGAGGAAAAATGTTGAAGTGAGTACGGTTGTCCATATTCATATTAAGTGTGTAAAAAAACATACATTAACATCGTGCAATGTATGCAAGAATGCTATTTACAAGTGATTTATTAACTTCTACATGCAACTATAATTTGTAATTTCTATTCTTCTTATTCTTTCGTAAGATAATGCAAGACTAAGATAAATATGATTTATTATCATTATGATATGTAGTGAGAAATGGAATCAAATTACAAATCTAATAGTGGTGATATGGATGGAGATGGATGGATATTACCGTAACTAAGAAATTTCATCTGGTCCGACCATGACAGAAATAACTCACGTTAACAAAGGGAACATTTTGGTACCCAAACCTATCCCTAAAAAACCTTTGAGTTATCAATGCAACACATTTTATCACACAGACTCAAACCCTATTTTTCCACAAATGATGAGATTAAATCAGAGTACTGTAGTTTATAGAAAAATTCATAATGATGACAAACCCAAGTCAATTCTAAAATTAATCATGCTTGAGGTAGTCAGATTAATCTAGAAAAACATAGAACGACCATATTAATTTTCAAGACATGGCCATTAAGACTAAATCTAAAAAATACCCAAGTGAAAGCAAAGAAATCAATGGGATAACATAGATAGAAGAGAAAATATAGAATTGTATTACATGCCTCCCTTAAGATAGTCACTAAAATTGTTCTTAGTGCCAAGATACCTATTGTAGGTGTGACACCCTTTGTCACACAAAGCGAGATTACTCAAAACCGAGTGCGGAATTTACACTAATAACCACATTGCCACAAAATAGGGTAAATTAAAACAATTCCTTGACCATGCATCAAGTTGAACTCAACATGTATGAAGCCATAATTTGGAGCCAGTTATATTTCATTTATATCAAGAGATGTTACTAACATAGTTCACTTGCTAACTATCCATAGCCTGTTACATGTGACAACTTGTTCACATACACAAAACACCTCTGTGTCATCATCATATAGATTCAAAAACTTAAAGCGATGAACAATGTTTATAAAACACTCCCAAGGACATGAGTGTATAGGGATGACACATAGGACTCTAGTACTAGAAACTAGATATATATCCATGATCCAATAGCTACACTTCTCAAGATATCTGCCACAACAACACGATCACTATCCCGGCATGCACGTCCACCTAAAAGATTGTGGAACTTATAGGGTGAGACCAGACGTCCCAACAACAGTTATAACTCTTTGCCAACATCTATGAAAAGAACAAATGACTAAAATTGGAGATTATACTATTAACATTTACGAAGATTCAGCTGAATGATATAAGAAGAGTAATTAATATTCTAAAAAGGAATATGAACAACATGTATGATTGTTATGAAATAAACAACATATGAAACAAAGCAAATGCTCATCTAATGTTATACATATTTGTTTCTAAGAAAATACACTATATGTCTGTATTACATATTTTATTAATACACTGAGGATTTGAGTCATACCACCCAAACCCAACCGACCACTACTAAGTCATAATCAGTGCCATGCAGGGTCCATGGAAGACCTAGAATCCACGACCTCACCAATAGCCTCTTGGTTAGTACAAGAGTGAAAGTGACATATAGTCATCTGAGGGATCGGCTCACGCATGGCCATCCATATAACAACCTATCCCACCTTGGTATAGGTCACAGTGCTAGTGAACTGAGCTATGGCCCATAGTCGCACTCCTGGAAAGGTATGGTCCACATTCAATCCTATGAAACCACATAAGCAACATATCACTGAGCTATGGCCGGTAACTGCATTCCTACTAGTGTATGGCTTGCACCCAATCCTGTGAATGCATATACTCAATAGTATATGACTCCAGAATTCCTCTAGGGGAAAGCATGTTTCACCATATAGCAAATACTGACACTGATATGGATCTACGACATAGGGAAGAACTACATGATTAGGTTCCACTTGATTAGTTAAGTAAATTGAGTGTCTTTTAGCATCAATCAAGTTACAATGTATAAAATCATAACAAACTCTACAAACATAAGGGCATAGTACACTTTAGAAATTATAAACGTATAGGGTGTGAACTTGTCACACTACCACCACATGATGCCTATATTGTTTCCATTCACACGATCATCAACAAGGCCACATCTCAGAGAATATCGATCCCTCAACTCATCCTTGGGAAAAGACATCTCATTATGCCACAAGTCACTGCCAGGTCATAATACACATTCACATTATTCCTATATCACAGTGTCTCAACATGCCTTACAAGGGCATATATAACCTGTGTCATATCATACTCACCATAAACTGTACTATCTATGATTAGCAAGCTCATAACACCTGCATGGTTAGAAGTTCTCAAACAAAAGAGATAACCACCTAGCATCATAACCATTCCATGGGAGAGAAACAAGAAAAACTATTATTCAGTATTAGGGTTTACGGTTTCCTCTTAGCTGACTAGAGCTTACAAGACAAGGTTCAACCATGAACCATAGAACCATCACCCTCCATCATCTTGGAGTGTGTGAGGGGTAGAAAACACTATTAGAGTTGATTAGATATTGTTCCAAACAACATTATGTATGGCTTATGTATCATTCATATATGATTATCATTAAGTGTTCACATGTATTTCTCATCTAGCTATCATCACCCTATGTTGACCACATAACCACATTGGTCGCAACCACCCATCATGGTCCATGTCACAACCACAACACTCATGGGTCTCGACAATCCACCTACATGTGTTCATAACCCTAACACCCTCAACACATAGTCACGACCGCAACACTTCCTCACCCTAGTCGTGACTGTGATGCATCACCACATGGTCATGACCGTAACACACCCCAGGTAGGCATCTCGACTAACGTTCATAATGAGGCATCATGACCAGCCAACAACATGGCATCTCAACCATCAACCACCCAACAACATCGTGACCAAGACCTTAAAGTAGCGTCACGAACTTCGACATAACACAAAGTCATGGCCGAAACGAGAACGACGTGTTGCGCCCACTTCATAACGAAGCACACCACTTCATAACAAGCACACCACTTCATAACGACGTGTTAGGCATTTCAACCAAGCATTGTGAACAAGCATTACGGCTATAACTTATCAATGTGTCATGAACCAAATTAAACACAAAGCATGGATGTATCAATCACAGCACTATACATGAGTGTATGTCTCGACCCAAAACACCAAGAACACCTATGTCTCGGTCGATACAAGGTCAAATGACAAAACACCATGCATCACCAAGCTCAAAACTCATCGATACAAGGATATCAAACCCTAAAACGAGCATCAAAGTGATAATATAAAAACACCATTAGATAAGGGAAAACGAAACCTTAAAAACATGAGGAAATCATCCAAAATCCAAGGTAATCATAAGGACCAATCTTAAGTCATGGTGATAAAACCAAAGTTTAGGTTGCATGCATCAAGATCAAGTACATCAATTTAACTCGTTAATATCATATATGGAGACCGAAATGGAAGGTTGCACCATAAGAATCCCATTGTCACCCAGGAAAAACTTCATATCAAGATATTCATCAAAAACCCGAAAACATGTGGCATGAAATCCTCACGAAAGATCCTTAAGCAAGAGTGATAAACCACATTTGACAACACCAAACCAGGACCTACACCTCATAGGGTATCAAGACACTTGTCCATCATGAATGTGATCAAAACCAAGATCATGACCTAAGAGATAAACCACCATAACAATAACACATCTCTCTTCAAAATCATGTTCCCTATATTGGAATTTTGGATTTTAAGCATATAAAACATGATAACTCCTATCATTCAAGATCTAGGTCATGATATAATACACTAGCCATTAAGGAAATGTTCTAAAGAGAAAAACAACAACATGCAATTCAGATTAGTAGTACTACTAATGGAGGAGGGTGGAAAGTTATAAAACCTGCCTTAAGAAGATCAATCATCAAGGGTTCAAGCTCCAAGATCAAGGGCTCCAAACACATGATCCAAAGATTGAAGAAGCTCCAAATTCAGCCATAAGATCACCTCAATAAGAAGAAAACACCATATTCAAAGAATGCTCAGAAAAGATGGCAGAAAGCTCTTGGCTGAACCAAAAGAAAGAGAGAAGGAATCCTCCTCACACTAGGGTCTTCCTTGTCAAAACATGGTCTATGACCTTTGTGATGAGGGGTTCACTCCTCAAGAATGACCACCATGGAGAATCCATGATCCAGGGCTGAGAAAAGAGAGGAAGATGGGGTAGGGGATTCAAAGAAATGCCATCACAGAAGGGAAAACACTTACCAAGGTAAAATATGAGCAAGGATCACCACATGCAAGGGATTCGACCACCAAAGCCCCAAGGATCAACACTTCTTTGCTCCACCAAGATCCAAGTACGATCCAAAGAGAGGGTGGAAGAAGGAGGACCAAAAGGTTCACTTGAAAGTAGGAGAAATGGTTTATATACCCATGGAGGAGGGAGGTAGGGTGGAGATGAGGTGTCAACACCTTAAAACACTAAGGAGACACTTGTCCACTCAAGAAACCAACGTACAACCACATGCAACTTCCTTAGACATACATACACAAGAGGGTGATACATTCTAGGTTGCGTATCGACCTACTTGGGTCACCCAACACACATGGTCGTGGTTGTGACCATCACATGGTAGAGACAAAGCACCCAAGCACACCATGGTCGAGCGAAAAGGAACACCAACTCACTTAGGTTGAGACATTTCACTAAAAGACAACTGTATCAACCCAAGACAACCCACAACCCACTTGGTCAAGACCAAACCAAGAATGGGAGGTTTCTCGGTCATGGCACTCCCCAAACACTCCCTCAAGGGCGAGACAAACATCACCACCCTCAACAAGGTACACAAGGTCAAGGTACATCAAAACCCTAGAAACCCCGATCACCCCTAGTGATGTCATCACTCATCCAAGGCTCAACCAAGGCACTCCAAAGAACCACTCTGTCTCTCATGAATCCAAGAGAGAGAAGGAACACTCTAGAGGTGACAAATTGCATATCAACCCCCTACTTTGGGGAAATTGCAATTTTAACTAAAACCAGCACATAAAACACAAACAACATCCAGACAAGTTCAAACTAAAAACTTGATCTCTCCACAAGGTCCAAAACCATCTCAAGGGATCATATAAAGGTTATAAGAACATGATTAAGACAAAGCAAATAGGTTTACCCCAAAACTCAGGTCAGGGGCCTTATAGTAGGACTAGAATACAGGTGTAGCCATCATTGTGTGGTGTAGATAGAACATCAAAACCTATTTTTTAGTGTGCCAATGTGGCCAAATACAATAATCATCAACCAAAAACACTCAAAAAGGTCTTATATACATAAATCATGCATCATTACTCACACTAAAATGTTCCTACTTTTTTTAGACATAAAAGAAACCAATATTTAACGAAAAGTAAAGATAATTTATCAAAATGTAGGTTTCCTCCCCCAAGCATCCTTGTTTAACATCCAAGGCTAGGCGCGTGTCAAACATCATGACTAGGAGGTCATGGTATAGGATGGAGAACTCTATCTCTTCCTTCTACACAATGTTTTCTTACAACATCAATGAAACATAAATAACACTCACACGTCCACATTTTATGGCGATCTTTCAATTTTATATGTTAATTATAGGTGAATTTATATAGATGAATGGCACTCATGTTTTTATGTGAGAGCACATGTATAATAATTCCCCATGAGGTAAATGATATAGTGGTGGTTGCTCCTTAATTCTATGACCAAACCCAATGGATCACTCGCATATACACGTAATGGATCACTCTTCCTTCTACACAATGTTTTCTTGCAACATCAATGAAACATAAATAACACTCACAAGTCCACATTTTATGGCGATCTTTCAATTTTATATGTTAATTATAGGTTAATTTATGGAGATGAATGGCACTCATGTTTTTATGTGAGAGCACATGTATAATAATTCCCCATGAGGTAAATGATATAGTGGTGGTTGCTCCTTAATTCTATGACCAAACCCAATGGATCACTCGCATATACACGTAATGAAGTGGTTTTGTGGATGAATTCATGTGCTTCCTACTCTACTAATTCCATTCCCCCGTATCCATTCATAACTATTTCTGAATTATCAAGATCCTAATTAGGATATATATCTAGTATAGGTTGTTCTATGAAGGGATGAAGAGATGGATCTTGTGGTATATGCATTATATGATGGGTAATGTGAAATTCATCCACCTTGTAGTTCTAAAACCCTCTTGTTTACTATGTTTCTCCATATATGATTCTTAAACAAGGGTGCTTGTGAGAGGAAACCTTCCATCCAGGTTTATTTCATTAATTTTTATTTCTAGTTTGCATTCCAGATTACAGAATAAACCATGATTAGTTTTATTGAAATAAAGAGATGTGTTTGAGTCTATATTGAGTGTTTAGGTCATTCATTAGGATAGTTTGCCAATATGGTAGTTGGTCAAATTGATGTTTTCTTGATCAGGTCCATATTTTTTAATCAACAGAATCAATGACATTGACATACCAATTGGTGTCACTAACATGTTAGTCAGCCAATGGATTGGAAGAAGTCGGTAAGTTTGGGGAGAAGTGTCAGTTCGCCAATATCATAGTCATTGGCATGATCTTGATCATACATGCAATGTGGGACTATTCGAAGGGGATTCATGTGGGCATACTTAATCAAAAGTTTCCAAGAAACATGTGCATCGTCACTTCTACGGTCAAAATCGGTACATTTGTTCTAAATTTTCTTCTTGGCTATTTGACATTTAGGGCGAATGGAATGGGGAATTTTCTTTATCCTTGAATGTTTGTCTTTCATATTTATGCATCAATATCATTTTTCCATAGATTTTCCTTCATCAAGGTCAGCATCTATTTATTGTGAAACTATTGATGTAAACTATGAAAAAAAGGTAAAAAATTAAGTTGGGAAGTCTCTTCATTTTATGTGGTATAAAGTATTCATTAATTTTGCATGTGCTTTATCCCTTATCATGTAATATATAATTGTTTATCTATGACTACATGAATCTTAGAATTTTCTTGAACCAGTCATCTTGAAGACATTTTTCATAAATACGTGTAAGGATTGCCCAATTATAAAACCACAAATACTATATGTAGAAGCACCACCTCACATATGTAACAAAAGCATGGGAAACAAATCACATATATGGCATACTAAAGCATTTAAATAACCCAACTATGTGACATAGATAGCTTGAGAGTTTAGGAGTGACAGTCCCAATGTGAAAATAGTAAAGAACACAGCTGAAAGTAAACTCCAAGCTGTAAAGATCGTCTAGGATAATGTCCCACTAGTGAAAGATGTCTTTTAAATCTTTACACACTCAAGAAAATCTTTAGATAACTACTCCTTCTTTGTGGATGTCGCCTCCCCAGCCATGCACAAAAGAGGAAAACCTAGGAATTAGAGTAAGTGGCAAGAAATCTATAACAAGGATAAAATAATAACGCAGAATGAAATATTTTAATGAAGAAGGCTAAACATCGTTTAAACACTTATTTAATCTTTTTGGCCACCATTATACGGTAAGTATTCCTCTATTGACATGTCCTCTATGGTGCAACACAACCTCTATTGGAACAATGTCCCCTCTGTTGACACTATAATGTCCTCTGTGGTGTAGCACACCGTTTGTTGGCACTATATGCCCTCTATGACACACACAATGTCCTCTGAAATTGTTTTGGGAATTTCTAATGAGGACTTATCATATAATGTATAATTTATGTTCGATTGTCAATTTATATATTCTACTCTAATTCACTTATCTATGGATCTTAACCAAATCTTAGTTGACTACTTTGTATCTCTGCTCTAATTTGAATATGAAACTATGTTTGAAATGTGTATCTCTTGTTTCCTTGATTCAAAATTGACTCATAATTGAATCCATGAGTACAATCTACATTAACTCTTATTCTACATCTTAGATGTCAAGTTTAACAGTTTGTAGTGTGTCTAAAAGTATGAAGTAAGGAGCACTATATGAAAGTGGATACTCTAAATCTAAAAAATTTAGACAACATGTCTAAGTACAAGATAGATTCCTAGGGCATGACCCACTCACCTGTAGTGAGTCAAGATCCTATCCTCACTGCTCCTCAGGATACTGGGACTCACTTTCTCCTAAAAAAAACCAATGGATATATCATATTACATATCCCTTCCTTTTCGGTCAACATCTTTAGGGCCATAAGTTCCCTTTATTCATCATTACATGCATTTAGGTATGTATATCGTTATTAGGGTGTACAAAGTTAGGTCACATATGTGTCTTTGTAGATGTTTCTTTGATAACCATAATAATATTAGGATTCTTAGTTTTAGTTTATAATCAAAAGATTTTATTCATAAACTACAAATTCAGACCATAGTCCATAAGTATCAAAAATATCATTAGTACATAATTTCCATAGGCCTAGGGATATATATGTAATATTCATGTTCTAAAATTTTATTTCCAATTATAACTTAGGGTTGGGATTATCATTAGGATCACAAAGATGGTTACTGGTTAGGGTTGGAACATGAAAATATATAAAGATACATATTTAGTGGCATTAACCCATTAAGTATATTTACAAGTATGAAAAATAATGGATTTATGTTTAGTAATCTGATTATCGGATACCAAGTAGGGTAAACAAGGGCCACAAGGTAGATTACATTTTAGGAGTCTCTATTTTAAATTTCATAATTGTCTGATGTAAGGATGATTAACTATGATATAATAAAGGTTAATCAGTCATTTGACCAATTGGAAAAATATCAAAGGATTTTCAATTTTAAAAAAAAATGGCTAAGCTTTTGTCAAAGACCCATATGCCCATGGGTCATTTGCGGACCATAGTGTGAATGGGGGAAAAGTGGTCAAAATGCCCATTCAATTGTTCTTGCTTGCATATGACCTGGGTGGTGTATTTGATCCTCCCTTGTGCAATGCCTGGTGGTTGTTTGACCAAATTGAAGTCTCATATCTCTTCTTAATATCAATGGAAAGAGAACGAGCTCTGGCTCATCTCCTGAGGTGCCCAGGGAAGCCCAAGGGAGTTTCCAGAAGCCACTACTTTGACTGTCAAAGCATGAAGGCACAACCATAGGAAAACGCTTGACAAATTGAAGAGTCACATGACTCCGCAAAATTACAATGAAGTTAAACAAACCAATACAGAGGTCATGACGATGATTAGAAAGGTGGAATTGATAGAAAATGTCATGAAGCTCAAAACTGAGGGTTGGAAATTTACCTCACCTCGGGTGGAATTGAGGATACAAATTACTTGGGTCACACCATAGTGATTTGGATTCTTTCCTAGGTCTAGGGACCACTATAGCTAGTCTCCAGTCTTCAGCTTTTACAGCCCAACAACGGTCTTGTCGACCTGACTCCTCACCAAATCACAGACTAGGACAAAGTGACATTCAGGTCTTTCGAAACTTGGAGACACTATGGTTGCAAAGAATTGTTCGGTCATGACCCAGAGACGGGGAAACAACGGTAAGAGGCCTGAGGTTGAAGGTGGTGAGGGTTGAGGTTTCAAGGTTGATAATAGGAAAATTGATGGTGAAGGATTAATGGGGTTGCAATGATGCTCTGATAAGGCTTCAAGATTGTAGGGGAAGGATTAAGGAAGGTCTATTACTCAGAGCCAAGGATGAAGACAATGGTAGAATAGGAGTTTTATGTAGAGGTAGGTCTAGGGTTTGTGCAAGGGGTCAATGGGTGTGTTTTCCTCTCCATAAGATGATGAGAGAGTTGTTTCCAAAATGGGTGAGTGACTTGCGAGATTTTCATAATCAAAAGGAAACAACAATTTCTTTCTAAACTGTCAAAGCAGGTAAAGGAAGGAGACCACTGGCTAAGATTGACCCAATTCAATGTGAATATGATCTGACGGCCAGGGAAAAAGTGGTCAGAGAAAAAAGGGGATATTAATTGATTTCCATTTATTATTACCTATTAACTTGCCAATTTCATTTTCATGACCAATTAAAGTCCTTTCAGTCTCAAAATTTGACTAGATACTCCCAATAAAGTCTAGAATATTTTCCTACATTTATTTTCCAATTTCGATTATTTAATTAATATAATGAGTAATAGATAGATCTTTGATATTGCATAACTAATTATTTAAAGGTAATTGAATATTGAAATTTTAGGTTTCCTCTTATTTACACATTATCTTTGATGAGCAAAATTTTCAAAACAAAATAACAACCAAGATTATTTAAAATGACCATTTTATAAGGTGTGAAAATAAAGTATGTGATATTAAGGAAATTTGAAATTACCAAAAAAATGAGGGTGTTACAATCCTCTCCCCCTTAAGAAAATTTTCTCCTCAGAATTTAGCGGTTATAGAGATCTGGATATATCTTTAACATCGCTTCCTTAAGTTCCCAAGTGGCTTCCTCTAGATTGTGATTATTCCATAAAACTTTAACTAGGACAATGTCTTTCTTCTTGAACTACTTTGTTTGGGTATCGTAGATCCTAAATGCAATCTCTTCATAAGATAGATCTTCCCTGATATGAGTAGGTTGATGAGAGAGAATATGGGAACTATCATGGACATACTTCCTGAATACTGATGCATGGAAGACATTATGGATTTTCTCATAATAAGGTGGTAAAGTTAGCATGTAGGCACTCTCATCAATCTGATCAAAAATCTCAAAAGGGACAACATATATGGGACTGAGTTTTCCTTTCACTTTGCATCTGGAAATAGACTTCATAGGATTGACTTTCAAGAACACATGATCCCCTAAAAGGAACTCTATCGAATTTGCATGCATCAACGTGCTTTTTCTATTTATCCTGAGTTGCCTTCAATTTCTCCCTAATGAATGCTATCTGATATGTATAAAGTTGTATCCCTTCACTTCTTATCAAACTTCTCTCCCCTAGCTCAAGCTAGAACAAAGGTGACTTGCACGACCTCCCATAGAGGGCCTCATATGGTGTCATGTCTACACTTGCAAGAAAACTATTATTATAGGTGAATTCTATAAGTGGAAGATACTTTGCTCATGAACCTACCTAGTCTAGGATACAAGCTCTGAGCATGTCCTTAAGAGTCTGAATGGTTCTCTCAGACTGATGATCAGTTTGGGGATGATACGTAGTACTCAAATGAAGCTTGGTAGCCAATTATTCATGGACTTGCTTCCACAACTTTGAACTAAACTTTAGATCTTGCTCAGAAACTATGGAGGAAGGAACTCCATGTAGTCATACAATCTCCCAAGTATAAAGCTATTCCATGTATAAAATTGTAGTAATAGTCTTAAAAGCCAGGAAATGAGCACTTTTTGTCAAGCAATCCACAACTACTCAAACAACATCAAATCCCTTCTGGGATTTTGGCAAACCGGTGATGAAGTCCATGGTTATCTTGTTCCATTTCCATTCAGGAATCTCTAGTGGTTGCAACAAACCTCCAGGTCTTTGATGTTTAGCTTTCACCTGCAAACATGTGAGGCACTTAGACACAAACTCTACGATATCTCTCTTCATGTCCCCCCACCAGAAAGCTCTCTTTAGGTCATGGTACATCTTTATAGAAAATGGATGAATAGTGTGCTTTATTCCATGCACTTATGATATAATCTTCTATTCTATCTCAGATGTAGGTTCCCATAATCTAATCTTCATCAATTCCTTGCCCTTAGGTAGGTTAGCATCATTCTTCTAAAATTTTCCCAGCATGCAAGGAAGGTCATGACTACTTTGTTGTGCTTGTAGAATCTCAGAAGTCAAACGAGGCTGAATTTTAAGATGTGCCATGTTTAACTCTACCTCTGCAAGTTGTGGCCTCCACTCTAACAAGACTTGCATCATCTTCCATTCATCAATTATTGATGTTCCAATGACTACTTCCTTCTTCCTAATCAAGGTATGGCCTTGCCATGATGATAAGAGATAACAAAGTTGTAGCCTTTTAAGAATTTGTGATCCATCATTGCAACCTCATGTTCAGATCTTTCTAACTCAGAATATACTTGAGGCTCTTATGATCACAAAAAAACTCAAAATGTGTACCTTACAAGTAGTGCCTCCAAGTTTTCACTGCATACACAATAGCTTCCAGTTCCAGATCATGAGTGGGGTAGTTTTCCTCATGTGATTTGAATTGTCTGGATGCATAAGCTATGACTTTGTCCTTCTGTTGCTACACACAACCCAAACCCAACTTTGAAGCATCGCTGAAAATGATGAAGCCATCATTTCCTGCAGGGGGTGCAAGCATAGGAGATGAGGTGAGTCTCCTTTTCAAGGTCTGGAAACTCTTCTCACACTTATCACTCCAAATGAACATTGCTTCTTTTTGTGTGAGTGTTGTCAGAGGCTTTTCTATAATAGAAAAGTCTTGAGTGAAATACCTATAATATCCTGCTAACCCCAGGAATCTTGAAATTTTAGAAGGATTAGTTGGGGTAGCCTAGTTCATCATAAAATCAACCTTTGTTGGATCAACAATAATATGACCATCAGAAATTATATTGTGAAGGAATATAATCTTGCGAATCCAGAATTCACATTTAGAAAACTTCTCATACAAGTGATGTTGTCGAAGTGTCTTTAGAGCAATGTTAAGGCATTCCTTATCCAGATGTTCATTATTAGAATAGATGAGAATATCATCTATGAAAACAATAATGAAGAGTCTAGATACTGATGAAATATGTGATTCATAAGGTCCATGAAGATTATGGGGGCATTAGTGAGGCCAAAGGACATGAAAAGAAACTCAAAGTGTCCATATCTGGTGCAGAAGGTTGTCTTATCTATATCTGAGGGTTTGATCTTCAGCTGATGGTATCCACTATGCAAATCTATCTTTGAGAATACCTTGGATGTCTTTAACTGGTCGAACAAGTCATCTATTCATGGCAACATGTACCTATTCTTTATTTTCATCTGGTTCAACATTTGATAGTCCACACACATACAGAGGGAACCATCCTTATTTTTTATGAAGAGAATAGGTGCTCCCCAAGAGGAAGTACTAGGATGAATATATCCCAGATCTAGAAGCTCTTGTATTCGGTTCTTTAGTTCAATGAGTTCTGTAGGTGCCATCCTATACAAGATTTTAGAAATGGGTGCAGTGCTAGGATGAAGAATAATTGAGAATTCAAGATCTCAATTAAGGGGTAGGCCAGGAAAGGCCTTAGGAAAGACACCAGGAACCTCATTTACTATGGCAATATCAGCAAGAGGATTCTCTTTTTTGTTTGAAAAGCATGTTGGCATCTGTCATCCTAGACAAACATCACGTCCTTCCTTGTCAACTTTGTTAGAAGTCACTGAAGTCCTTGATGAACCTCCTGTAATAGCCTGTCAATCCTAGAAAATTGTGCACTTCTATTAGCATCTTTGGTTGTTCCTACTCTATCATTGACTCTACCTTCTTGGGATGAAGATGTTGCAGGGTTTTTATGGCCTCAGAGTAGGCAATAGAAACAAAAAATTTACTGGCCATTAACTTATAACAAGAGATTGCATCAATGACTATGTAATGCAAAGGATGGTTTTAGTGAGATATACCTGATCCTAGGGTTTTCCCAACAACAACACCTTGTAGCCATGTGTGGCCTTCAATGCCATGGCTTGGACGGTGTCTGTGCAGCTTGTGGTCTTCACTACGGACTCTGGACTCCACCACGGACTACGGTTGACGTGTCCTCCTGAGCGGCAGACATCTCCTGCCTTTGTAGATAGTCCACACGGACCACCTGGGACTCCTTCCATTCTAGAAGAACTAGCAGGAAGGAGACAACCCTCCTGTCGGTGTACTAACACCAACCTACTCTCCTGAACTCATACTACTTTTCTACAGTTGTCTTTTCCTCATTGTGCCTCCCTAGTCGGGTAGCACTTGCTCGGGATCCCTCAGTTACCAGAACCAGAGAGAACAACAACTTTGTAGAGCAACTGATGATTTGATTTGTGTGTTCTGAGAAGCCCCCAATACCCCTCTATTTATAATAGAGGGTAGGTCAAGGTTCCTAGTCTGTTTAAGAGTAGAAGGATCCAAAAATTCCATGAATAGTTTGTAGTGCGGCAGGCGAACCGATCGGTTCACAACTGAACCGGTCATTTGGGTAGGTGAGCCACTCGGTTCATAACTAAACTTGTCGTTTGGGTAGGCGAGTCGATCAGTTCACCCAATGAACCAGTCGTTTCATTTCCTAGACTTGCCCGCAATTGACTTTCCTCAATCCTTTCCAATTAATGCAAAGATTAATCCTTATTCCAATCGAATTGAACAAGTGAAACATGAAATTTTATTCCAACCACAAAAATCCTTATTTTGTCAGTTGGAAGGACTATGAGCTGCCCGGTTCACCAAGTGAACCGGTTGGTTGGCTCACACTAGCCGATCAGCTCACAAGGGAGAATTGGTCAGTTAGCAGTCCTGATGTTGCTAATGTAGTCTCCAATCGACCGGACACTCTAACCAGTTAGTTCAACACTTGAACTTGATATTTTTGAGTCCAGTAAGTCAATTATATGTTTAATTGAGTACCTAAACACCTTTAGTCTCAATCTAATCATCATTCATGGACAATCTCCTCTTCCAGGGGTATCCTATGTGTGTGACCCTACAGGTTCCAATTTATATTGGTAGTGAATGTTCATAACAACTTATGACATCACAAGCAATGAGAGGAATCTAGTAACTCATCATTGATACCAAGTAACTTATAAAGTTGGAAAACAACTTCAACCTACAATCTATGATTAGTGTTACTGTGATCGTATAGCTCCTTTGTCTCTGACATCCAGATTGAACTCGAGGCATGTAATGTCATCCTCTTCAACATTCAATCCATGGTCCTTGACCTAGAGCAGACTGTCTGAGATGCATGTGAATTCACATATCATATATTGAATCACATGAGCATGGCCATACAATTCTCAGTCTCACATATCAAGAGGCCTCAGATATCATACTCCTTTTGGGAGGGACAAATCCCATATCTATCACTCATAGTCAAGTCCCCATGTGTGAAAGTCACCCAATCATCACCGTTATAATAACCCATGTTTTAGGACTGCATTTGATGATGTCAAAGTGTACCAATCACATGTGATGAGTGCAGTGATTTCAAGTCTAAGAACCACAATCACCACCATCACTATGAGAGATGATTGTGACTACCATTTCATGGTATCCATGCATCACTCTCACAGTGGGTCTGGTTGATATACTATTCTCTAACATATATCTGTGGACCTGACTTGATATCACATATCATGACTAATGAGACTCTATCATCAGTCAACACACACTCTAGTCTTATGTATTACTGTTGTCTATTTTGCTTCCATAGTAATATCCGACTAGGGACATAACAAGAATGTATGCACTCTTATCATACATATAGTCTCATTGTTCAGGTCCTTAACCTGAAGACATATGTCATCGAGTCACATCATTTTATAGACATCTATCATGTATGTTTCATCATCTCATGAGTGAGACAAACATAATAGATTGAATTACCTTTATCATTATCAAATCAAGTATCATATGCCTCATTGCAATCATATGATTGGCTCTCTGGGCATACTATACAAACAGACTCCCTCTTGCACTTAACATGAATACTATAGCCAATCATCCATGAATCAAATTCCAAGTGATCTTAACATGTCCATCGTGTTTCTGTTACATAAGTGCTTTTATAGCGGGCAAGCAACATTTTCTTCAAGTCGATATATTGCATGTTTCACATCCCCTCATTATACGACAACTCATATGAGATGAAAGTGATGTAGTATGCTATCTGAAATTCCTTTGCCTAACCAGTAGCTCCATTGTTGTCACAATATTACTACTGAGTCACCAATGGTCAGAACCTCCCATAAGTTCATCCATATGAATTTCTAGATGTATACAATATCATTTATAGTGTTCGTAACACTAAGGTACTCAGCTTCTTATTTTAGAATTAATCAATTGTTTTATGTTGGAACATTTCCAACTAACAATTCTTATTCCAAGGTCAAACACAATTTAATAATTTTGGAAGCTTGCATCGGTGTAACTCTTTACAACCAACTCTTTCTTATTACCATAACTAAAGAACTAATCCTCTTAGTACTTCACAAGTACATAAAGATGTCCTTCATGGTATTATAGTAACTCTTATTGGAGTTAGACAGATTTCCATTCATCATGTCCAGTACATATGAAATAACTGGATATTTATATCATCTTATCATACAAGATGGTGATTTCATATCTTTTTGTCATGTCCAATACATACAAGATGATGAGTTTGTATATTCTTGTCATTTCCAATACATACAACATAATTATTTCATATTTTCTTGTCATGTCCAATACATACAATATAACGAGATGAGTTCATACATGATAGATCCATTTGCAAATGCATATGGCATCTATCTATGTGTTCCTTATTCTTCATAAGAATTGGGACACTTGGCTCTTGAGAGACTAACTCCATGGAACTTGGACAATTTTTTTCTCTCATCATGCTGAACCATTTCAACATTTTGCCAATGTATGTTCTCTTTCATAGGTCAAGAAGCCCTCTTGATCTGTCTATATAGATCTTGATTCCTATCACAAAGGATGCTTATCAAAAACCTTTTAGAATGCACTTCGTTGCCAGATTTTTTAGTATAAGGATGATACTCCCCGTCAATATGTGGAATATATATATATGCTCCCAATAAATTCTTGTAATCACACATTACATCTTTATTGTGACTCAAGTTAAAATCTTTGACTATCTTGTCAAATTGAAGATCCAGTTCTGAGGTGCTTGCTTCAATCCAAAGATTAATCTATGCAGCTCTATAGACTTTATTTGCATTATTAGATTTATAAAACCTTTAGGTTGTGTTATATGCACATATTGCACAATATTCCATTTAAGGAATACAGTTTTAACATAAATATGCCAAATCTCATAGTCATATTAAGCTACAATGGCAAGCATTATCCAGATGGATTTATCCATGGTAACTGCTGAAAAGATTTCAGCATGTTCATCACCTTGAACTTGTTAGAAACTCTTTTTTAACCAACTTGCCCTTCAGTCAGTCTTCTTATGAAAGACCCAAAAGTACCATATGGGTTTTACCCCTTTAGGTGGATCAACCTAGGTCATACTTTGTTGATATACATGGATTCCATCTTGGATTTCATGGCTTCAAGACATATCTCAGTTTCTGGCTCTCATTAGCTTCTAAGTAGATTGTTGACTCATCATATGATAAACTCACCGCCTTCTTATCTATAAGATATCATATATCATTCAAGATCTAGGCATGTTCTACCAGAACCATGAGTTCTATGTGTTTCTTAAGGAACTTTGAGATTCCACAACATGTTGTGATTCCCTTTATTCCCAGTGTAAAGCATGTGCCCAAAAGGAAATTTGAAGTTTTAGCTAGTAATCACACTCTGACTTATCAAGGTGTGATTCCTTCTTTCTGATACACTTCTCATGATATACTATCATTGTGTTTTAGGTGGAGTCCATCATGATACATTATCATGATCTTCCAGAAGGTTCTCAAACTCTTGGTTCAAAGTATCTCCAAATTGATCATATCAAAATTTAATACTTATGCCAAGATAATTATGTACTTCATTCTGATCTACTTGAACACTTCAAGAGATTCATGTTTGTATTTTACAAACTATCATATCTACTTAGGTAATCGGTAAATACATTGAAGTACTAGTGATTACCTTTAGCATTTATTCTAAAAGGTCTATATACATCAATATGTATAATCCTTAATAGAATAATTGTTCTCCCACAACATCTAGTGAAGAACCTTTGTCATTTTGCACAATAAATGAGATTATCATGTCTCTACTAGTTCAACAATCAAAAGAGTATAGATATCCATCATCTAGATTCCAAAAATACAATTCCCATTTATACGCTCTAGATGACATCTCTATAGCCATTCATGTTTGAGTTATCATGTCATTCATTACATGTGTCACACACATTTGTCTCTTTAACTATCAAGTATAATTGATGAGACATTTCCATCAAAGATCATTTCCTTAAAATGAAATATCAGTCCATTACATTCTTTTCCATACAAGATGTATGATTATTTCATTGATGGCAGATGTATAATAGCAATTCACTAATTCTATTTTATGCCCGTGAATGTCATATTATAACTGTAATGGTAGTAACTCTTGTTCCGTATAGTATCTAACTTACTTCTTCTTAGGACCTGAAGTAGAGATCTATATCTCTTTCATCTTCCCAAGATCCTCTATAAAGAGGTTATTTCCCTTTCCAATGTCAAATAGGTGACAATGGTGGCACTTTCTTTCCTTATCTTTATAAGTGTATATTCCCTTTTACACTTATCCCTTCTCTAAATCTTGAGTGATGAAGATTTGGACCTTAGCTTGGCTTCAGAACACTTCCTGACCTTGCTTTAGTCAATGGACTTTACTCTTCTGATCGTTATCACAGGTTTTGTACTTTCTTCATTCATGCTTTGGCATTAACATGCCAAGCACTTCAAACATTGGTTTGGTCAAGTTTCTCAACATTTAATAAACTGGCTATATGATTCACACAACGATTTGTAGAATCATATGTTTGGTCAACTCTTAACCTATAATAAATCATAGTTAATCTATATGCACAATCATATTGAGCATATAAGATTATACTTGATCTCCATCTGTCTGATTATACTCAAATATCTCTTTGAAGACATTATACCTTTCATGCTTTGCATGATTCTTAAGATGTATAACCATCTCAAAAGTTGGGGGTGCTCCCTTGAGTTGGGGAACACTTAGGGTCAAATTATAACTATTTTTGCATAATGCAACAAATCTATTTTTGTCCAAACAAGTCACCAACGATTAGAATCACTTTTTCTGCATTTTTGTACAGTACATTCAGTCAAGATTTAGAGGTAACTCGACCGATCGGCTAAAAGACAAACCCGATTTTCAAACTATTCAACCGGCTGATGGTGCAAGACGAGCTATTGGTGGTCTAACGAGGAGCACGACAACCCAATAAACTGACCGTCTGGAGGTTGTAGACGATCGATTGGTGATAAATCAACCAACCTACCAGGAGGTGAGCCTATCAGTCATAGGATGAGCTGATCAATTCAGAATGACCCAAGCACAGATCTTCATCAACAACAGGTTGTTGCATGTGATATAGACCTAGATGACTATAATTCCTTATGGCTTAAGGAATTACAAATACGATGGCCATAATCATTGCTTTATCAATTCACATGTTTTTTTGTGGGATATAGCTTGTATATGATACATACTATATATGTGGTGATTGTATATGTATATGTATATAAATATCAAACCCCTCAATATAAACATTAAGTTTAAGATTCCTTCCAAAAGCAACACACATGAAAAACTTGATTGACTAAGTGTGAGCACGCCCTAGCGTGGTGCACCGTCTATCTCGTGGAAGTGTGATGGTGAATATGTGGGTCGATCTGCCCTAGCAGGGTGCATATTCATTGTGTTGGTGTTTGGGTTGGACTTAACTAGGTGACCTTGATCAGATCAAGCACCTTAAGGCATGGATATGTACATGACAAAGATTTTTGCATGGCATCTATTAAGAGTTGCATAAGATGAAATTGGAAAAAGTTGCCTTCCTAAAAGAATCTAGTTGTTGGTGACAACCCTAGCTGGTCCATGACTTGGAGGAAATCAGGATCTTGCTCACTAGAAGGTTGTACGCTACAATCTTCTGAATTGATGGTGAGGGCTATCGATTTGATCGAAATAGTGAGAGCGATAGTTAATTAAATACCTAATTAATATCGTCAACTTTATCAAATCAAACAAATCTAAAATGTTTTGAAATGTTGCAAAATTCTTGTAGAATCCAAATGACAAACACAAATACATTATCATTGTGGTTAGTTCATAAATGGGATAAACTTTAAATCTAGATTGGGACCTCTAAGAAGTGTTCTCAATAGTGAGTGTAAACTTTGAAGTCCATGAAAGACTAGAGCCAGTAGAACCACTCCAAATGCGCCTAAGGCTAAAATTGGATGCTTACTTGAAGTATGACAATGATGCCTAAGACATCAAGAACCTTATGCTGAGCTATGTGAACTATGAGTTGCATAAATAGATTGAAGCATGAAAATAAAACTATCCTACTTTTACATATCTCTTTGGGAAACCCTAAGTTACATTCAGGGGGAGCAAAGGTAGAAGAGAAGGCTCAAGTTATCCCAAGTTACATCTAAAATAGAAGAAAGGACTCGGTACGTAGACTGGGATGCAACCAACCACAAATCAACCAAGCACACTCATAGGGGTTTAAAGGCCATAACCACACTACACATCCACCATCAAAACCGATTTAGGGTGGCATGTATCGATTGCATATATATACCATATCGTATATAAATATATAGGGATTTGTGGCATTTAATTTAATATGAATATTATCTAGTTAAAGTAGCTGTATCGTATGCAATAAATAAATGGCCATAAACCAAAATCCAATCATATTGATTAATCCTAAAACATAGTATGTTGATGTGGCTCTGATACCATAGTTGGGTTTTGTGGGACAGAACAGGAACCAGAAACAAAAAAATTATCTAACCACAAAACCATAACCAATAGATTGCATCAAGAACTATACAATAGGGAAGATGGTTTAGCGAGTTATACCTAGTCCTGAGGCTTGCTCAGTGATAATACCTCGCAACTAGTGTGGCCTTCAACCACCTAGTCTTCAAAGACATTTGTTTCGCTCCTGGTCTTGACCCAGACTGTGGTTGACAGTCATCCTCCTGAGCAGTAGAAATCTCCCGCCTCTATAGATAGTCCACACAGACCACCGGGAACTCTAGTCATCCTGAAGGACAAACTAGAAGGAGTTGTCCCCTTTTGTCAGTGTACTAGTCACCGACACATTCCCCCACCACCAGTTGTTATTATGCAGTTGTCTTTCCCTCATTGTTCCTCCCTGGATGGTAGAACTTTCTTGGGTTCTCTCGGTTACCACAACCAAAGAGGACAACAACTTTGCAAAGAAATTGATGTTCTAATTTGTGTTTCTAAGAGGCCCCATGTACCCCTCTATTTATAGTAGAAGGAAGGGTTAGGGTTCCCAGTCTGTGCAGGAGTAGAAGGGTCTGAATTTTCCACAAAGTGATTGCAATGGGGCAGGTGAACCGATCATTTCATAACAGAACCGGTCTTTTGGGCAGGTGACCCAATCTTTTCATAACTGAACTGGTCATTTGGCAAAGTGAGCCAATCAGTTCACCCAGTGAACTAGTCATTTCACTACCCAGACTTGCCCACAATTGACTTTCTTATGCGTTTCTAATTAATGCAAAGATCAATACTTGTTCCAATCAAATTTAACAAGTGAAATGAGGATCTTTTCTCACAAATAGGGAAACCCAACACTTTCTCGTTTGGTCCATGTGAATCTATTGGTTCACTGGAGTGAACCAGTCGTCTCCCTAACCATGAGACGATCAGTTCACCCAGTGAATTGGACGGTTGGTTGTCCAGGTTGTGCAGAACTCAGTCAATGCAGTTCTCAATCAATCTAACACTAATCAGTTGGTTTAATACTTGAACTTGATGATTCTGAATCAAGTCTATTGATTGAATGTTTAATTGAGTACCTAAACACTTTAGTAATCAATCTAAATATTATTCATGGATAAACTCCTCTTCTAGGCTAATCCTATGTGTGTGACCATATAGGCTCCATTTTACATTGGCAGTGAATGTCCATAACTAACTTATGACATCACAAGCAAAGAGTTGTGCCTAGTCGCACATCAGTTCTATCCAAGTGAAAAGGAAAGTTGGAGAACAACTTTCAAGCTACAATCTATTATTGGTGTTATAGTGAATGTTGAATTCCTTTGTCGTTGATATCCGGATTGAACTCAAGGCATGGATTTGTCATCCTCTACAAATGTTCAATCCATGTTTATTGATTCAGAGTAGACTGTCTGAGATATATGTAAGCTCAATATTATATATTGGCTTACATGTGAATGGCCATGCATTTCTCAATCTCACTCCTCAAGTGGCCAGGATATCACACTCCCGTAGGAAGGACAAATTCCATATCTATCACTCACAGTCAAGTCCCCATGTGTCAAAGTCACCTAATCATCACCGTTATAACAACCCATGTTTTAGGACTACGTTTGATGATGTCAAAGTGTGCCCAACCACATGTGATGAGTGCAGTGATTTCAAGTCTAAGAACCACAATAACCACCAATATAATAAGAGGTGATCCTGACTAACCACATGTGGTTTCCATGCATCATTCTTATGGTGGGTCTATCCGATACACTGTTCTCTAACATGTATCTATGTTCCTAGTTTGATATCATATATTATGACTGATGAGATTTTTTCATCAACCAACACACACTCTAGTCTTTTGTGTTATTCATGTCTATGGTTATTTCCGCAATAACAATCGACTAGGGACATAACAAGAATGTATACTCTTAACATATGTATGATCCCATTGTTCAGGTCCTTAACCTGAAGACATACATCATTGAGTATTGTCATTTACTAGACATCTAACATGTTATACTATTATCTTGAAATAGTTAAAACATATAGACAAAAAGTGCCTTTATTATTATCAAATCAAGTATCGCATGCCTCATTTCCATCATATGATTGACTCTTTGGGCATACTATACCAACATGTATGAGTAATATTAAGAACCAAAAGTGTTTGGGAACAACCTTTCCATGGATGTAAAAATAGATTTGAGATATTCACGGTGTGGACACATGTGAAGTATGTTTCAAATTAGACTGGAAAATGTAATTGTGTTGTGTGACGCACCATGTCTACTCTTGGAACAAGATGAACTATGTATTTGAACTGCAGCGAAATGCTTATCTCATCTTATTATGGGTGTTAGAGACGGGACAAAATGCATGCCACATACTAAGAATAAAGGTGATATGAGTTGAAACCTTTCTATGATGATTGAAGATAGAGGAAATACACACACCCTTTTGGAAGTATATTGGATAGATGGTATGAAAGCATAGATGAACCAAGGTAATCATCATATGAGGACATACTTGTTAAGAGAAGTTTGGTTTTAGGAGTTCAAAATTGGGTTTTTGATAACAAAGAGGATGGATGTAAGAGCTTTCCTAACTCAGACAGACCTAAACCCAAGATAAGGACGATGAGTGGAGTATATGAAGGTTTATGTCTTCACCATCACCTAGCACATAAGGAAGCTAATGTGGTAATAGAATGTTATCATATAGAAATAGCTCAAGTATTTGTGCAGAGACAGGAAACCTGTTAAAATGGGGCAAAGTGGAATCAAAATATCCCATTTGTGCTTTGCAGACGACCTTATATTGTTTGGGGAGGTGACATGTACACAAATACGTACTATCAAGAACTTCTTCAAAAAGTTTGAGGCAGCTTTAGGATAAGCCATCTCTATAGAAAAAAAACAGATTCACTTTGCAGCTTGTGTATCTCGCAACACAAGAACTAGCATTACAAGAATATGTAAATTCAAGAAGACAGAAGACCTCGGCTGCTATTTAGGAGTTCCCATAATCCATACCAGAGTAACAAACAAAACCTACGCTAGTGTTCTGAACAGGATTGAGTCTCTTACAACTGGATGGGAAGTGAAAACTCTCTCTCTGGCTGGCTGATTTTGTTTGGCTAAATCAACCTTGGAAGCGATACCGACCTATGTCATGCAGACTGCGGTCTTGCCGCTAAACCTATGTGACAGAATAGACGACTGCATAAGAAGATTTTTGTGGGGAGGAAACCATAAAGCACACCCAATGTCACTTGTAGCCTGGAAGAAGGTCACCAGTAGCAAGAAAAATGGTGGACTAGGACTAAAGACGATGAGAGAATGGAATATGGCTCTTTTAGCTAAAATGCATGGGACGTGTCTAATAACAGTATGTCTCTCTCGAGAAGACTAATGAGGACAAGGTTTGACAGTTACTGTGAAGAAAGGCTATAAATCTATCCCGTCTAGAAAGGGCCACACTCAATAGCAAGCACATAATCATGGAGAACTCGTACATTCTGGTCAGGAATGGCATCCAAGTTAATTTTTGGAAGGACATCTGGGTCGATGTCGGAATGAGACTAGAAGACAAGGCATTGTATCCAATTCCTGAACCTTTGAAGGACCTGGTCGTAGCTTGTACTGTGATGGACAATGGAGATTGGGACGAGGAGTTCCTGAAGCATTGGCTACCTATGAGAGTGGTCAACATCATCAAGAAGTTAGAGCCACCCACCAGTGCTAACCTGGATGACATTAGAGTATGGGCGACCACAGAGAATGGCGCCTTCTCCACGAAATCTGCTTATACATTATTGAGAAGGGAGCATGAAGCTACAGTTGAAGGAAATTGGAGTTCAGTATGGGAGACGAAGATCCCGACCAAAGTACAACTTTTTTCTTGGACAACCATGCAAGGAGAACTACTCACCAACAAAAGGAGAACACATCGTAAATTTACCACAGACAGTACTTGTGATAGATGTAAAGATGTAGAAGAAACAATCATGCATGCATTGAGAGACTGTTCCTACTCTAAGGAAGTGTGGAAGATAATTCTAGATATACAACAAGGGGACGCCTTTTTTCAATCCACAGAAGATGTTTGGTTCACAGAAGAAATAAAATGCAACAGAATGAGAATACATAAATTCTTTATTGCATGTTAGTACCTTTGGAATGCAAGGAATTCTTAGATTTTTGAAAATAAAACAACCCCCATTCGCAATCTAGTACACCAATTACACAGAGAAGTGCAGTTGAATGCAAAAGCCTGGGAAGAAAGCACTACAGAACAAGCATTCATGTCATTAGAGGGCAACAGTTGGTCACGACCTATAGAGGGTTGCTTGAAAATTAATACTGACGATGCTTGAACAAAGCACAAAACCACAGTAGCTGTTGTTGCCAGAGATCACCAAGGAAGATGGGTTGGAGGTCATGCGAGAACTACAATGGCAAGATCTGTTGTGCATGCGGAGACTATAGTAGTCGACTTAGCACTGGAAGTTGCAAGGAAGAATGAGTTACCTATGCTAGTCATAGCCACTGACTGTAAGGTTCTCATGGATATGATCCAGAGAAATCCGATAGAAAACCCCAGATATGCCAATCTTATTGAAAGAATATAAGACCACCTGAAAGAAAACCGAAAGTGGGATGTACGCTTTGAAAGAAGAGAGTGGAACAAGGTAGCGGATAACTTGGCCAGATTACACCAGAATAACAAGACAGGATACTTTGACTATATAAGACCAACATATTGTATTACTTGTGCTTTAGATGAGGATAAGTGTAATGGCAGTAGTACTGCCATATTTAATATTTTTGCTAGAAACTACCTGTGTAACCTTTACCCCTACTGGCTTGTACGAGGAGGGTAAGATGAATAAATAGCCTCCTGGCTTCACTTAAAAGAAATATCTAAAGTGTGTAGTTGTCTTGTCTAGCCAGTGGAGAGGGGTAGAGAAGAGGTTGCTAGGTGGACCTTACGAGCATTGGAAGAATAAACATGTGTGGCTAACATCCAGATACAACCAAACATGTTGGTCGAGTTGGTGGTTGCCCAGTTAGCCAACCCAGAGCTTGACGAGATAAAAGGTTTGTTAGAAGAACCTCAGATGCACCTCTTAGAGAGAGTAGGTAGTGCAATCAACTACTAAAGCGTTTTAGGGTTTCTGAGAGTTCTCTCTTGAAGAATCATGTCGTGTAAGAAGCCCATGATTTTAAGTACATTGTACACCCTGGTACTACCAAGATGGTTAAATTTTGCAACAGTACCTTAGAGGTCGGGAATGAAGAGGGATATAGATGCATATATGGATAGATATGACGCATACTAGAGTGTGAAGGCTAAACACCAATAACTTATTGGATTGCTATAGAGGATTGGAAATTCTCAAGTGGAATCGGAGTTGATCAACATAGACATTGTGGTGAGTCTCCCTGGGATCGAGAGAGGTCATGATGCAATATGGGTTATGGTAGCTCGTCTTACCAAGTCGGTACATCCCTTGCTTTAGGGACAACTACCAATATGATAGATCTAGTTGAGCTATATAATTGAGAGATAGTTTGACTGCACAGTGATTCAAGTTCGAATATTCTTGATCATGGCCCTAAGTTCACTTCCATATGGTGGAAGTGGGTATATGAAGAACTCGTTATTAGATTGAAGCATATCACCCCTGAGTGATGGACAGTCAAGAGAGTATGATCCAGACTTTAGAAGGCTGATGAGAGCATATGTGCTCATTCGGGGTGAACAACATAATCAATATATGCCCTAACTGAGTTTGTTTGTTATAACAAGTACTAGAGCCAGTATCAGGATGTATGAAGCTCTTTATGGGAGGTTGTGTTGGTCACCGCTTCACTAGGGTGATGTCGGTGAGAGGACCTTGTGGAGGTCATTGAAACCATAGTGTATGCTAAGGAAGTCACTTTGATCGAGTAATGGCTGAGAAAGCCCAGGATCGACAGGAGTCATGTACTGATGTGAAGCAGACTGACTTGGAGTTTACTATGGGTGAGCATGTGTTTTTGAAAATTTGACTCCTCCAAGCTACAACTAATATTAGAGAAAAGTTGAGTCCCCGATACATTGGTCCGTTTGAGATTTTGGAATAGATTGGTGAAGTTGTTTTGTTTAGCCTTACCCACTCAGGATAATATGATGCATGATGTTTTCCATATGCCCGATCTAGAGCATTATGTGAGGTACCTGAGCCATGTGATGAGCATTGAACCTATTGAACTCCAAGGGAGGCTGACTTACCCTGAGTCACCTATGAGGGTACATGATACCAAGGTGAGAGATCTCAGGAATAAAGGATAGAGATGGTAAAGGTTCTCTGAAAGCACCATGGAGAGGATGAAACCACATGGGAGCTGATGATGGACATGGAAAAGTCTTATTCTGAATAGTTTGTATGTTTGGTTGAATTTTGAGGGCAAAATTCCTATAAGAGGGGAAGGATGTTATAACCCCAATTTGTGGGCTTATATGGTTTGAAATGCAATTTCCACAATAAAACATATGATTATGAAAATTGTATGATTTATGTGTACTGAATGGATTACTTTGATAATATTTCCGTTAAATATATGTTTTCATGGACCCTATTGAGTTAGCGAGTCCAATATGATAAAAAGAAAAAGAAAGTTGAAAGAACTCAAATAATGCATAAATAAGAAAAGAAATTAAGATAACAATGTGAAATATGAGAAACATGTGGAAAGTTGTATGATTGACCATCATGGATGAGATTTCAAACCCACATGGTTTCTAATAGTAAAAGGAATCCAAATTAAGGAATTTGAAGAGAAAGAGAGAGAAAATATGAATAAAATAGGCCTTATTAAGTGATAGCTTGCATATGAAGAAAAGCCACTCATACTTTCAAAATTTGAGTCCCAAACTTGGCACACAAGTAAGTTTTAGTATGGACTTTCCTTTACAATTGGGATCTAAAGGATAAGTCACTTAAGAAATACGATTAGACTTTGAGGAGTTTTCTTCCCGAAACATTGGGCTTTATATAATAAAGCTTTAAGAGTTTTTTTTCATAAAGAAAAGTATTTGAGTAAGGTGAAAGGAAAATTTATAATGAGTTGGAGCTTCCTAGAAGTTGGTGTTGATAATCAAATAGATATCAAATACACTCTCATCTGTAGTTTGGTTTCTAATCAAGTTTTCTCACATCAGGTGGGTGCACAAATTCCACAACAGGAATAATGGGGAAAAAAATTAATGGTGCTTAAAGTATTAAGAATAAATAGATGAGATCTGTACAGAGTTGGTCAGATAATATCACTGCCTACCTGTATGGAAGGAAGGATATGTGTATCTTTCACCATAGCATGTGTGGATCGCAAAGGAAAGCCAATCTTCTCTAAGGGGGATAGTTTCCCACTCACCATTCCCCCTTCAATCTTTCCTTTCCTCACCCTATATTCTAGAGGTTTTTCTTAGGACCTATGTAAGGAACCCTCACCTCTATCCCAAACTCAAAACTTGTCCTTTGTAAACCCTAATAATTCCCTAGAGGAACTATGATCACTAGACCTTCAAAGACCTACCCTTGCATGGAGCAGTGTCTACTGGTGATTTCTTGGTTCCAAGAGAAGCATCGGGGGCAACAAAATCTCCTTCCCCATCTTCCCCTCTACAAACTCAACCTGTTCTCAGCTCTGGTCCCTACCATCATGGATTTCTTGGCCCTGACATGCAAGCATGTCGCATGTGGTAGGGGGTAGATGAGGGTCAAGAATCCTCACGCGGTCCTCCCACACCCCAGAGAGTCGCCTAAACATGGTTGGAACTAACTGTGGCGGCAGTAGCAAACCATCGCGAGGAGGAAGGTGACTCGGGTCAGGTTGGACCAAAACACCCTTCTAACGCGTGAAGGAGCAACCAGCAGTGTGGGGGCATATTGGACAATGAGTTATAACTTAATTCGACCCATGAGGTATGTGCATGTAGAGTAAGTTGCTTACGTGGCAGTACTCTATTAGTCCAATTATATTTATTTGCAAAAACCATAACTAATTCTAGGAAACTCGGATGGAGAAAAGTGCTATATGAAAATTGATCCTCAGAATGAGTGGAACACAAATGAATTATATTTGAAACTTGATTATTCTTTAAATTCAAAAATTGTTTATGTTTTCATCCTTAATGGTTTAATTAATGAAAAAAACCATGAGTTTTGATTTTAATTGGATTTAGTAATAGAGTAAGCTAATATTAACCAATTGTTAATAAGAGGAAGATTTAGATCTAAAAATATGATCTTTGTGCATAATTGGCTCAATTTAGGGTTTCATGTATATGGAAGTGCATTAATGGGCTTAGAAACCCTAATTTAGATGAATATGACTTTTAATGGTTTTTATTTCAAAAATCCATGAATAAGACAATGATATTATGATCCTAAGACAAATTGAGAATAAATGAACTTTAATATAGATAATTTGACTAATTAGGGCTTTGATGCATAGAAAAGTTGTTTTAGAGTTTGTTGACCTAAAAAGGTAAATATTGAGAAATAGATCTAACAAACTGTAAGGAAACCCTAATTCAACCTAGAAACCCTAGAAGGGACACCCAAGTCAATAAAATGAGCTCATGATGAGTATGTCGTAATTAGGTCATACATGCTTTTCATGATTGAGTTGTGCTTGTGTGATTGGCTTGATTGGATTGGACTTTGCTTGTTTCTTTGATATCTCCAAATCAGGTATGTGGTTATTTTATGATTACTCACTTTAGTTTCATGAAAATTTCTGAGGTTTCATCAATTGTGTGAAATAACTGCCTGGATGACTTTATTTTCTGTAATCTATAAAGTGACTATGATGATCACAATATATATATATATATATATATATATATATATATGATTTGCCTAAACCTACATACCATCTCTGGATGTAAGTTTTAAGAGGACCAATCCCTGGAGGGAATGTCATAGGGGGTCAAGCTTTGAAGGGAAGACCACAGGGCACCCAGAGAGGTGACCCATAAGGTACCAAGATCAGGATGGAGAAGGTAGCCTAAAGTCCCTTGCAAGGACTAAACCCTAAGAGCGGGTATCCCAGATGATGAGTTAAAATGGTTGGGAAGTTATAATGAAAACATAATTGTGGATTGTTAACAACTATTTGGTGTATTTAGGTTGTTAGAATATATGTTCAAGTTATTGGTTGTCACCACATGCCGGTATATTCATTATACTAAATGATGTTTTGTTTGTCGGTGTTTTAGGAATATTTAAAAGTGGACAAATAGTAAAGTGATATTTGAAGAATAAATCTAATTAAAGGAAGGATGATTTAGTTAGATAGAACTCTACATTGGGTAAAGTTCCAATCTTTTGTTTCTGAAAGGTATGTGAAATGTAAAAAATATTATCCTATTTCAAGTTTAGTCTTTGGTGGAATTTATTAATTATTTTTTATTATTTGTAAAACCATTGATCATGTTTTGGGATAGCAGCTCTATCTTCTTGGTCTCCCTTATTGGAGGTTACTGAGGGGTGGGGTCATTACAACACTCATTCATGTCGCATGAATATTAGGGTTAAATAGTAGTACAACTTAAATATAGACAAATAGCTACAACAAGTCCTAGTATAATTGGCTTGATTATCAAGATATACCTAGACTACAAGAAGGAAACACTAAGAGTCTAGGATGTGAGGTATGTACCTTATTATAGAAAGTAAAAAAAAAAACCTAGCTCAACTATTACCTTTTGGACTCCCCTAGGTGTAGATTTACATGGATATATTATTGAGGAAGAAATATGTAAGATACATGTATGTAGATTTACAATTAAGTCCTTTGAACATTAAAATCATCACTATAAGTATACCATGGTTGGAGTGCCCTACAGTTTCATAGTAGTTTGGCACAACCACAATTAGTTTTAAGAGAATATATATATATATATATATATATATATATATATATATATATATATATATATATATATATATATATATATATATAAAGTTATATCATAGCATATACCCTAAATTCTTAAGTTACAAGTATGTATAATCATGTTTGATAGTTTCTATTTAAACTCTTAAAATATATTTGAGAGCAATGTAGCATAAATAATTTACTTCAAATTTTTTAACTAAGAGAGAATAATTCACCACCACATAAATGGAATGAGATGAGGTTCCTAAGGAAGGATATTTAGTGAAGGTTTAGGAACAATTTCTCCCGATCCACTTAGATGGTATGGGGTTTCATCACTTCACAAACCCATCTAGCCAAGGCAATCTTGACTACCTGGGGAAAACTCAAACAAAATTTTTTCCTCAAGAAAAGGGACTAAATACAATCATCACTAATGTATGAAATAATAATATGTTAAGATACATAGAGAAATATAATATTGTAAATATAAAAGTTAAATAGATTTTAAAAAATCTGCCTCGTTGTAACTTTGATACAAAGAACCCTACAAAATATCTTGAACTAAGACTTAAATAATATGTTATCCTTTTATATATGTTGTTGCGATATTTCTGATCCAAAAAAAAGAAAAGGTTAGGAATCCAACATTTTATCTATGTAGATGATAATTAAAAAAATATTAAATTTTAAATTGCATTCCGATCAATAATAAGATAACTAAATAATAAAATGTGATAAATATTAGGATCTCAGATTTTGACACTCTCAATTTTTAGAGACATATAGAACTTTAGATAATTTGCATTGAACTAAGTACCATACTGATGTAGGACCCTACCCACTAAACATGGAGAAATGAAAATGTAGTATATCTAAATTTTTGACCCAATTAAACATCGCATAAAGATTAGTGACAACAAAATTAATTAAATTTTGATGATTTAAATTTGTATATGATGAACTAGTGTTTATGCAATATTTTTTTGGTGTACACAAAATTTTATATTCATAATTTAGATCCTTAACCTAGAAATGTACACATGACCCTAGAGGAATCATATGGGCTAGGCATCACTAAGTGTTTAGATGACACTTTATGTTTCATATAAATCTAAATTCACAAAATGTGTTAAGCAGTCGGGATGATGGAGTACTAATATTTTAATAATATAGACATTATGTGATTGTGACTTGGTTTTTGCATTGATTTTGGCCATTTTTAGTTTTAGATCAATAATTTTTCCCAAAAAAAATGATTTTTTTATAATACTACATGTACAAAGAAAAATGATATTATGGAATTTCATCAATGATTTCTTGAGCTAAGTCACAATCATGGAGGCATGAGAATACCCTAGAAGAAATTTACATAAATTGTAGAGTTTGGTGTAGGGTGATAGTTAAGAGAACGTGAATGATACTACATTGCAATTGGCATGCCTGTTTAGATTTCTATTTTAATCTTTTTAAGGGGTAGAGACTAGTTCTTGACTAGAGAGTGTTGTAGCATACCCAAATTTGGGTACAAAATCTATATGGAGTTGTGATTCCTAATTATTCTCTAACTTGCAGTCATTTAGAAATAGTTTCCTTCATTCCTAGTCATCTTTCATCATTTAGGTTAATTCTCATGTACTTTGATATTGGTAAAGCCTCCACTTGACTTTCTTATGTATTAATAAGTTCATTAACCTCAGTTGGCAAATATTTATGAATTACATCCTTGAATCACTTTGTCATCATTTAATGCAAATTGAAATCATTATGCTTGAATACATTAATTCAGCCTAGTTATTAAATATTACACCTAATATTTTTGTCCATTGATTTTGGAATCATGTTAAAATATGTTTTAAGCATTGCATATTAATATTTGTTGTTTTTATGAAACTAGTTACGTTAGCATCTAAGGAGCATAAATATAGGGGTTAATATTTTAATATTTTCTTTAGTAAAAATTTAACTCATGGTCAAAATCTTAAAACAATTTGGGTTTTGGTATAAAAGATATAAAATAAATTGGATTTGATTAGAATAGATGGAGTTATTACTAATTAGTAATTGATTCCTTAATTAAGATAAAGATTGTGTCTTCCTCTTCCTTAGGCCACACTCCTCTGACTATTATGGGAGAAGCAAGAGGGGTCAACCCCCGCGACCAGGAAACTTTAGCCTGTAGTAGGCCCTCTACTCTACCTCAACGTCCTCTCAAGCGATAACTCTAACCCTAACACTCAGCCACCAGGACCGGTTTCTCGATCTGTTAGAAGAAACTATTGTGCAAGCATTTCATGATCGGACGTTGTCTCCAAATGCCAAAGATGTGCAACTACCTCCACCCACACTCCTTCTACCTTATTGTTCATCATTAAACAACTAGAGTCACCTTTCTTCCATCCTATATAAGTATGATGGTCTTATTCATGATTTAATATCATCCAAAGACCTATAGGTCGTTAACTTTCTTGGCCGCTATCCAATAGGATCCTGACCACCCGCAATCCAAAAATCCACTAAGGGTGAACCTACTACATTTTTATTCCTTCTCAATCACCAGAAATGCATTGTCCATCCCCTATAAAATCGTAGCCAACTATTGTAATACCACTTCCAATTCCAATCGCCTATCAGAAACCTAACACCATGGTGATCAACTACCTCAATCTACAACCTCCTCACCATAATGATCATCTGTGGTTGATCAATGGATGCCACATCTAGGCATCATGAATATTCCATCTCTTAGCACTACCCACTATGTATGTCGACTTCACCATCACACTTTAAAACTACCAAGTATTGCAATAGATCTATTCATCACCTTAGATAGATTTGCACTTGAATCACCCCAACTTCATCAGTTTCGATGACCTACTATCATCCCCAAGGAAAGCCCTATCCTTGGATTTAACTCCAGTTAAAATAAGCCATCCTGACGATGTGGCATGGATCAACTGATCCATGAGACTATGACATAGGAAATGAATTACTTCATCATACAGAACAGAGTTATCTTAGCAGCAAGCTTAAGAATGACCTATGGGACTTTGCGTGACAGCAGCAACGATGATGCACTGCGGGATGGAGGCAACGTCGTCATGGAGTGTGATGGGAGGGATGTCATCGCCCAGTAGGGAAGTGAGGGGGAAGGCATTGCGGGGAGAGTTGGCGGGGGGCGCTGTGGATGGAGGAAGCCATTGCAAGGTAGCTTTAAGATCAACGTCGATGGGTCTGTCGGGGAGGATGGGGGGACCGGAATTGGTTTGGCTGCTAGGGATGATGCGGTTAGATTGGTGGAGGTTGCGGGGGAGAAGGTCAGCACAGGGAGGGGCGTCTCTATATCAGAGTTGTTAGCGGTAAGAGCAGTGTTGCAGTGGGCAAAAGAGAAAGGATACGACGACATTGAAGTTGAGACAGATTCCTTAGAGGCCGTCCATTCATGCACAAGCAAGAAGGCACGTCGGGACTATGTTAGAGCTATTGCTGAAGACGTCAAAGAGTTGATTAATCAGTTTTCTTTCTACAGTTTACATTATGTTAATTATAGATGTAATAGAGTAGCCCACGAGGTGGCCAACTTGGCTCGTCGGGGTCATGTAGCTAGGTTTTCCTTGTCGAGTCCTTTTCCTTTGAACTTGCAGTCTCTTGTAAACCTTGATTTGATTAGTTAGTAATAGTTACGGGGAGCCCCAATCATAGGGTTTCCCGTCCCTCTTTCAAAAAAAAAAAACCTATGGCACTTTGTGTCAAGGACATATCAATTTTTACTCATTTTTGACAAGCGTAAAGAATTGAAGGAGACCCTACTCCCATCGTGTTTCATGGAAACCACAATTGAAGTCTTGTAGTAAAAGGAACTAATCCCTTGATCTGAGAGGTAGAATGGTCGATTGAATATGATATGACCACAAAAGCTAGAACAACAATTGCATATGAAGAACCGATTCATCGAGATCAGTAGAGGACATGTAGGTAAATAACTAAAATTGATTAGTAATCTTATTTATATTGACTCAGTTATTCAGATAATGATCTATAAGTAAATGATGAGATAAATAGTATTTGAAATACCATGGCTATTAATTATAATAAGAGGTAACTCACTGAACCTATAACATGTATGTAAATAGGATTACTAATGAGTGAAGGACTACTAGTGAATAGTAAGACACACACAAACACAGATATATATATATATATATATATATATATATATATATATATATATATATATATCTGTGTGTGTGTGTGTGTGTGTCTATATATATATATATATATATATATATATATCATATAGATATATCAACTAGACACTAGATGAAATTCAATATATTTAGGATGATTATACTAACCATATTACTTGATTGATTTTAATAACAGGAAGTCACCTAATATAAACATATGATGTCAAAGACAAACAATGATCATGGTATTTTTATACCTTTAAAACATAATTATTAGGATAATATGCCATAGTTTATCTATTGTCTTAGTATTAATAATGTGAATGCTAATGCATATCAATTAAAAATGATGACATTGAAATTTCAATAGATTTTAGTAAGTGATTTATGTATAATAAATGTATTCTTGTTCACAACTAAATCCCTAACACGTATACATGATATGGTATTTCAGAATTCAATAGGGATGTAGGAAAGATACTCATATAGATTTATCTAACTCGAATATTTTCTTATATGAAAGAAATAATACATACAAAGAAAATATTTTTATGTTCAACCTAGACTATTCTAAACTTACTTCACTAAAGAATAATCTTATAGATAGAATGGATATAAAACCCTAGATCTAGAATATGTCAAGAAATTGGTAGCCTAATATAATCACATAATGATACTATATTTAATTTTATACTTTGATTATGTGTATATAATATAGTTGAAACCCTAGAAAAGACTAGAATAAGAAACAAATGAATCGAACTTCTGAATGAAAAAATGTTTCCACCTATAACACTAATAAAACAAAATTTAGACAACATCTGATTCCAAGACTTATCATGACAAATATTTCTATAAATGTGTAGATCTCTCTCTCTCTCTCTCCAATGTTCCCTGGAGTCAATACTAGGAATTTTTGTATTGGATTTAAATGTAAAAAATGTATATATCTTTGTGAAATTTTAGTTTCCCTCTTGAAAGCATGCATAGTAGATAATTTTATTGACCTAAATTATTTTATACCTTTAGCCTTTATCCTTTAAAAGCCAGCAATAAATACATTTTGAAAATAATAGCACATTGTTTAAACATAAAAAATTGATAGGTTGATGCTCATTAGTTCAGTGTATTATGCTTCCTTGCCTCTACACAGAGTTAAAGGACATATGGTGCCTCAGTATGTGGGAAACTTAGTTGGTGTGTTGTCATTCTCTGTAGGAGAGGACACATGACTTCCCCAACAAATAGACATTGGCGTTATCTATTTGGAAAAATATATTATTAGTTTCAAAAGGATATTGAGTCTTATTCAATTTGAAAACCCATTGTTACCATTTGATACTTGCCTACATTATTTAACTCTTTGATTATTGTCATGAAAATCCTTTGTAGATAGGTTCATACTTTTACTTCCAAATATTGATTATGAGTTAGACATTTAAGTAACATATGTTTCCCTTCTTGGGGTCCATGTGTGGTTTCATTCTATCAGGAACTTTACGAACAACTGACTGAAGCAAGACATAGAAGAGATGTGGAAGAGTTGTCCCCTATTGAAGAGTATATAGGAATCAATTTGTATTTTTTATTTTCTTTCCTATGTATAATAATTTGTGACTCCTATGTATAGTATGATTGCAAAAATATATGTTTACATTTTCTAATACAATTATGTAAATATTTGAACATGATGATTGGGTTGTTATAAATACCACCAAGAAAAGGATCCTCCATCTAAGCCACCAGGCTGCCAAATCGGCCATGGCTACTCCATCTTCCTCTCCATCGACCCCCCTTCCATTGTTGCCTCCATTGGATGATGGACTGACACAATCCCATCCTCTGTTGGGACTCCAAGGCCCTAATTTTGAGATAATATAGACCAAGGATGTTCTCCATCATTGATCAATCATCTTCTTCACCTGATCCATCCACATATCAGCATATTCAGCCCACAAGGAAGAGAAACAATGACTTTAGTACAACGATAAAAAACATTAAGGAGGAGCTCTTGTTTTGTTTGGCACCCTCATTCTAGAGTCTGAAGAACATCTTCCACAAATCACACCTACAATTTCCTCTTCTTCTTTGGAGATGACTTCTTCTTTCTTATTCCTTGTTGTATTTGTATTTCTTCCATGAGTGAGTAGTCCCCTCATAGCATGTGGGGAGTAGCCCTACTACTCAATTTTGTTCCCTTTACTATACTTGTTATTGTGTGAACCATTATAAGTTTTGAATCAACTATTTTCATGTTTATATTCAGACAATATAATCAAGTTTATATGTTTGTCACATTCTTTTAGGTGTTGAAAGTTTTGAACCTATGATCTAGGATATTGATTGTTTTCTATTAATCCCTTGATGAGATTTTTAGATAGGTGTTTTCCAAGGCAATGGATGTCGGATCTCTAGGTAACGTGATGGCGAGCTTAGAGTGATATATCTCTGGGTTTTAATCCTAACAGCAAACGGGGGAGCTTTTCTTGGCCTCAACATGTGTATTCCCATGCTTAATATGATGTATTGAGAGAGTTGATGATAGATACTGGTAAAAATCCTTCCAAGCTATTGTTCCCATCATCTTATTATTTACAACCTTGATTCAGCCCTTTTATTCTACAATATTAATATAACCAACTAATATGACTTTTTTGTAAGTTACTAGTTCTTTCTTGGTTTCTTCAATCAGTCTATTTGTATATGTGTTGTCTTTTGGGTTTGATCCTAATGATACTATGATAAGTATTGTCCTCTTGTAGGTGCTACTTATTATTACGGTGGAAAAACCCATTCCACTCTAGTGTCCCCATCATCTGATAGTTTGGAGTTATTTCATCCCTATTATTCTACAACCTTAATATAATTGACCAATCTAACATTTTTATTAAGTACTAGTTCTTGTTTGATTGCTTTGATCAGTCTATTCTTAAATATGTTGTCCTTTAGATTCTATCCTATTGTCATTTGGGTTCAATCCTAACTACAGTGTGTACTCTAGGTAAAAACTAGGGACTCCCTAGGTGAACTTGCTTATGCAATAACATACACATCACCTACCCCCTCTCCTTCTTCATCACTATCAAGCTTGGTGGTCTTGGACACAGGAGTATCAATTTGTTTGCAATTAACCATACCCATGTGTGTAATGAGTTCCTTTGTGTACATTCTTTGGTTGATGAACTTACCATACCTTATTTTCATATTTGGAATCCTAGGAAGATGGTGAGCTCTTCCATCATACTTATTTCAGACTAACTCTGCATGAGAGATAAACTCTTGGAAACAACTAAGATTTATAGCACCAAAGATAATATCATCAATATAAATTTAAATTATAAGAAAGTTGTTAGAAGTTTGTTATAATAAAATAGTAGAATTAACTTTCCTCATGACATAACCATTATCAAGAAAAAAGGTCTTAAGCTTCTCATACCAAGATCTAGGGGCTCCTTTGAGATCAAAAAGAGCCTCACACAACATATAAATATGGACCACATGCTTGCCATCTTCAAATCTGGGAGGCTTCTCCACAAAGACTTCCTCCTCAATATCTCTATTAAGAAAAGAATTTTAACATCCATATGATAAAGAAAAAAATTCTTCTGACTAAAAAATGCAAGTAGAATTATAATAGATTCTAATCTAGAAATAGTAGCATAATTTTTATCAAAATCAATACCACGCTAATTATTTTGTGTCTTAGCTACTAATTGTGCCTTGTTCCATGCCGCAATTCCTTTCTCATCAAGATTGTTCCAATGGACCCACATTTTTTATTGGTATTCCTATCTTTAGACTTTGGTAAAAGGATCCACACTTTGTTTTTTCAAGTTGCTCAAGATCTTCTTGTGTGTCTATAATCAAATCACCATCCCAAATAGCTTATTTGATGTTCCTTCGCTCCAATTGTGAGGTGACAACACTATTTAGTAGGTCATTGTATGTACCTCCTGTCTTCAATGGATCCCCTATGATGATATCATTGATGTGAACCTCAAAGAGTGAGGGATGGGATCTTTTTTTTCTTCATCATGTGAGCTCAGATTGTGTTCATCTTCATTCACCTATTTACCTAATATTTGTTTTGGATATCTATTTCTTCTAGTTTAGAAATCATCTCACTTAGCATATCACCACAAACAACATCTTTGATAAAAAGAGGAGGAAGTCTCAATAAAATTTGACATTTATACACTCTTCTATTTTATATAAATCTTTATTGTATACATTATAAGGTCTACTATTAGAACTATAACCAAGTAAGAATGTGAAATAAGATTATGCATCAAATTTACAAAGAAAATACTTTATATTCAAAAGAAAACAAGGGCATCCAAAAACATGGATGATTTTGATGAATGGGTTTTTTTTCACGCTATAAGTCATAGGGGATTTTCTCAAGAAAAGGATGAGTGAAAACCTAGGTTTGCATAAAACAAATGGTATGAAAGGTTTTAGACCAAAAAGTCTTTGGAGTATCATATTCCAGGAGCATGGTCCTAGTAATATCTTAGAAAGAAATATTTTATCTATTAGATCCACATTTTTTTGAGGTGTATGAGGAGAAGAATAAATTATCTATGAAACTAGACTCATCACAAAAAATTCTACATCATCTTCAGACTCTCCCCCATGGTTATTGTGGATAGAGATGATATAGAAAGAAGATTCATTTTTATGCCATTCCCAAAAAGATGAAAAAACTTAAGTGTGTCACCTTATCAAACAAAAATAAAGTCGATTAAAGTGAGAGAAATCAACGACAATAACCAATAAGTACTTGCTAACTCTATTTGTGTGTGCATCATTCTAAAAAGATCAATGTAAATACGTGTTGGATCTCTTTTTTCACTAAGGACTCCCTTAGACCTGGAGGAGGAATTAGTTTTCTTTTCTTGGGTACAAAGTTGGCATTCTTCATTCTTTTTTAAGTACACTTTAGGATTCCCTTTAGAAAATATGTTTTTGTCAATTTACTCAATAGATGTATGCTTGCATGACCAACAATATCATGAGATAGAGAGATCTCATTTTTATCCATGGCAACACATTTACCAACAATATGCTTAATAGAGATAAAAAATAGTATAAATATTACCAAACCTAGTTCCATTATATATGACATTGCAAGTGAGGGAGTCTAGAAATAAGCGAACGGTTGTTAATAGCACAAGATAACCATTATCACACAAGTGGATAATACTAACTAAATTCTAATATGTCATCTACAAGAAAAGCATTCTTGATGCATAGTGAATTGCCTACATTGCCCTCCTATTGTTGGTAAGTATGCCTGGAGATCCATTCATATGATGATTGTAATGTGCCATGATATAGTTGATTTGATAATGATAAAGCCAGTTTCATCTATTATGTTTGTCTCAATCATAAGATGATGACACATACATAGTAGATATATAAAGAATGATGTTACTCTATGACGTATGTCTTCAGGTTGAGGACATGTACAATGAGATCATATGTATGATAAGAGTACATACATTCTAGTTATTTCCCTAGTCAGATATTATTGTGTAAGTAAAATAGACAACACATAAGGCTAGAGTGTGTGTTGGTTGATGACAGAATCTCATTTGTCATGAAATGTGACATCAAACCAAGAACACAAGTACATGTTAGAGAGTAGTGCATCAGACAGACCCACCTTGATAGTGATACATGGAGACCATGAAATGGTAGTCAGAATCAACTTTCATTTTAATAGTGGTGATTGTGGTTCTTATACCTAAAATCACTACACTCATCGCATGTCATTTGTTGTACTTTGACATCATAAAACATGACCTTGAATATGAGTTTCTATAAAGGTGATGATCGTGTATTTTGTGACACATGGGGATTGAGTGTGAGTGATGTAGATGGGATTTGTCCCTCCTACAGGAGATTGATATCCAAGAACTTTGATAAGTAAGACTGAGAAATGTATGGGCGTACTCATTCTACTCAATATGTGATATGTGAGCTCACATACATCTCAGACAGAATACTCTAGTTCAAGGAGCATAAATTGAACATTGAGAGGATCACAGTTGCATGCCTTGAGTTCAATTCAGATATCAGAGACAAATGAACTATACTATCACAGTAACATTGATCACTGATTGTAGGTTGAAGTCATTCTCCAACTTTTTGAATTACTTGGGTAGAAATGATGTGTTTCTAGATATCACTGATTGCTTGTGATGTCATAAATTGGTTATGGATATTCACTTCCAATGTGATTTGGGACCTATAGAGTCACACGTGTAGGATGTACTTGGAATATGAGTTTATTCATGAATAATATTTAATTTTATTACTAAAGTGTATAGGTATTCAATTTAAACAACAATGGTTGGAAATTGACTAACTGGAATGTAAACCAACCAGTTCAAGTGTTAAACATATTGATTCAAGTGTTAGGTCAATTGGAAATAACATTGGCTGATCAATACCTGAAGTAGGGCATGAACCCACCGGTTCAAGGTCTAAGACAACCGGTTCAAATCTTGAACAACTCGATTCAATGATCAATTTGTTTGGATCTTGGATTGATGTCAGCATTATATTATGCATTAATGATTATTGATGGTCAATGTGATTCAAAATAGGAAATCATATGAACCGACCAGTTCACTTTTTGAAAGATCAAAAGGGGGGTGAGTAGAGCTTTCAAATAAAACTTAAACCAAAGAAGAATGAGGAAACAAGGAGGACACTTCGATTTAGAGTGGTTCCAACCTTTGAATCAAAGGTTGTCAGTCCACTACCCAATTATCTCCAATTGGGATTTTTAAAGTGATTTATTTTATTTACCTCGCAAGGATGTTACAACAAAATAAAATCACCTTCAATCTCCTTGAAGTAGCCTTCACCTTGAAGTAGCCTCAACATCCTTCAAGTAACCTTCTTGAAGCAACTACAATCCCTTAGAGTAGACTTCACCACCTTGAAGTAGCTCCACCACCTTGAGATGGACTTCACCTAAAAGTAGCCTCAACCTCCTTTGAAGCATCCTTCTTGAAGTAACCTCAAGAAACCTTGCATCAACCTTCACCACCTTGAAGTAGCTCCACCACATTGAGTTAGGCTTCACCTAGAAGTGGCTCCAACCTCCTTTGAAGCATCCTTCTTGAAGTAACCTCAAGAAACCTTGTAGAAGCCTTCTTTGCCTTGAAGTAGCTCCAAGAAACCTCTCTTAGACAACCTTCTACACTGGAGTAGTCAGGGAGAACAAATTCAATACAAAAGCAATAGATTGGAAGAAATAAATACTTAACCAATGAAGTATAGTGTCTTGATTCCTATATCAAGCATTTAGATCTCTTAAACCACTTAGGATGAACATTTCGTAGATGGTGGCTAAGAGGTTGTGGCTATAGGACACAAACTGAGCTCAAAGAACAGGATAGCAAGTGATTTTCAGCTTTGTTGATCTCTAGAATGGATGCTCAAGTGTAGGTTGTGTATTTTTGTATGTAAGTGATGAATTGGGAGTCCTCAGGCCTCTCCTATTTATAGGAATAGTTTGCAAGTGATTAGGGATGTTGTAGGGAGTGTCTAGAGTGATCTTAATGCTTAAATAGTCATTAGGTAGAAAGTAGTTGGGTTGCAATGGCTAATACGTTCATCAAAATTGAAGTTTCCAAAACTTTCTATTGTTGATCGGATCAATTCTTGATTCACAAACTTCTCAATCAGATGACTGTCTTGGTTTAGCTAGCTCTAAAAACTATATGTTTGTTTCTTTCCTGTTTAGACTTGTAACAACGGCTATATGTCAGTCAAAATATTGTCGGGAAAATTTGACTTAAAACTAAAGATCTGGACATTACCATACCCTTTGTTTTAATGATGACAAACATTTCATTTTTGTGGATATCACATGCTACTTGAGTATTTTAGGGATCAAGATGACAAGAAGAATGCTAGGTGGATAATTGAAGATCAAGGAGTTTCAATGTTTAATATTTTCATGATTGTCTTCAATGTATACTCAATGTAAAAACTTGTACAAGTATATAATGTACAAGTACTTCGATATCATGTAAATCAAGTGTTAGATTTTCCCTATCCACCCAAAAACTTATCTTACACTCACATGAAGACTTTATGGTTGATAGGTTTCACATGAGTCAACAATGGGTCCTCACATACATTGCAAATTCTTACAAAAAGTCCTTCTTGATCGACAAAATTGTTGACCAAGAACCACTCGATCAAAGACTCAGACAATTAAAATTGACAGAACTAAAGATTTGCAAAGTTATTTCTTTGTTGTCTGAGTCTTCAACTGAGTGATTCTTGGTCGACAATTTTGTCGACCGAGAAGGAATTTTTGCAAGGATTTGCAATGTATGTGAGGTCCTATTGATGACTCATGTGAAACCTATCAAACCTAAAGTCTTCATGTGAGTGTAATATAGGGTTTTGGGTGGATAGGGAAAATTTAACATTTGATTTACATGATATCTAAGTACTTGTACATTATATACTTGTACAAGTTTTTACATTGAGTATACATTGAAGACACTCATGAAAATATTGGATATTTAAGCGCCTTCATCTTCAATTATCCACTTAGTATGATCTTCTCATCGCCTTGAACCCTGAAATACTCAAGTAGCACATGAGACCACAAGAATTAAATGTTTTTCATCATCAAAACAAAGGGTATGCTAATGTCGAATTTAGCCAATAATCTCCCCCTTTTTGCATATGACAAACATTCCTGGAATGTAAGTAAAATATTTGAAATGAAATGAGTTTCATACCAGTGATATATCTGAGATGAATAGATTCATTGATCTCATAAGATGTATGATAATATACCTAAAGAGATATGGAACATCATATCCATCTCTTAAGACAATTTAGAACCAATTAATGTTAATCTGAGAGATCCGAGAGATCACGAAACTCATGAAAGTCTTTCCAATATTTTACTTTATTTTTCTTTATTTTATTTCTCCCCCTTTTTCATTTCAAAAAGATAATCATATGGATAAATCAATAAGACTCCCCCTTAATTTTTTCCTCCTCCTTAATTTATTATATCTAAGAAAAATGTCAAATTTAGCCACAATTTAAAATTGATATTAATTTCTCAATCATTTATAATCGATGTTAAGCCCTGAAATGATTTTAGATTCCTTTAGGATCATAGTATGATCAATAAATATATCTCTAACCAAATATAAGGGATGTTAAGCCCATATTTGTATACAGAAAACAATATAAGAACAATGTCAAAAAGATGTACAAGTCATATCCAAACAAGTTTGTCTTCATGAACAAGTAAACTCAAGCAAGCTCAATTTCATTAATAATGAAGTCATGACATAGTTCTTACTACGCATGACATGAAGATAACAAGATAAATATCACTTCAAAGAATTTGAAATTACATCAACTTCAGGATCTTTCCCATAAAATGGAGTATCACCATAATAATTTGCTGGAGAAGTCGACTCTAGGGCGACTCTAGGGCGATTCGGTGCGAGATAGCCAGGCGGCGGCGCCGCGAGCGCCTTCTCCCCTCCGGACATCACACCTCGTGCGTCTTGGGGGGCGCGACCAGATCTCCTTAACGTCTGACGCCTGCTGTCAGCTCTCTGTTTGAGAAGAAGTCTGTTAAAGAGAGACGATCCCGATGCAAGGAAGATACACAACGAGACAGGCGGTATCTGACAGAAGAGCAGCCTTTATGAGAAACGGGATTCCTAGTGAACGAGTGATTGAAGATATACAACATCTCTGGGGTCCTCGAAGCCCAAGGATTACTCAGAGATCCACGAACGTCTCCGACGATTCAGTCAGGAAGCAGCCCATAGGGAACCGATTTAACATCCCAAAGGATACATGTTATCGATGCCTCAAGAGGGGACACTGGAGGGCTCAATGCCCAAACCCTAAAATATGCTACAGCTGCAGAGAGACAGGCCATGATGCCAATAGATGCGGGAGATGGGTCATGAGACAGAACCTCCCTAACCTCAACTCCGAGATAAGCTTCCCACCTCTGCCATCGAGAGCTTCAGCAAGAAGTGGATCAACTATTACTCCGAAGAGAATTACAGTTAATCTCGATGTTAATAGCCCTATTAGACGAGACTATCTAAGGTCTCTGGATTTGGCTATAGCAGTCAAATGGACCGACAACCTTGTATGGAGCGATGTTGCCTCCTTCTTGCAGAAGAGATGGCCAGAAGCCATTGAAATTTTCCGATTTGAAGACCAAAAAGCTGTGGTGTACTTTGAATCGTCTTACACAGCGTGGAGACAGCTGCAGATCAATTCAATAAAGTTCGGTACATCGCACCTTTATCTGATGTCGCTCGAGAACGGAGGAATGCAACAAACCAAGGAGACAATATGGTTCTGGGTGAAGAACATTCCACTGTTTTGTAGAAACCATGAATCCATCAAAGAGATCATGAGCTCGTTCGGTGAGATGATCGGGATCTCAAATTGGAAGAGAACACCAGATGATGCGTCAGGCATGCTTGTTTTAGTTAAAGCTTTCAACGAAGATGTACCTCAATTCATAAATCTCTCTGAGCATGACTACAGATCTTATTTGAAGCTTGACATTGTTGCTAAAGGCGATCTGAATAATAAAAATCTTCACCTTACAGAGATTGGAAGAGAGATGAAGTTCCCGATGTCAGCTCTAAGAGTCTTTCCCTACGAAGAAACCCCAGAGGCAGATCCACAAAAAACTCCAGAAGAAAAGAATGATCTCGTCAAGGATCCTTCGACAGTCATATATGAGATCAACCATGCAGTTGCTGCAACGAAAGAGTATTTTGACAATCATGAGGCGATCAATCCTGATAAAGTGATTAGTGATGATATTTCCAATGAGTATGACACTACTGCTGCTAGTTTTGGGACAACTGGTCATAAAGAAAAAAGAGTTGTCGTCGACACTAGTGGTGAGAGAGCCATACTGCCTCATAGACGATTAGCGGATTTCATTAACTTAGAACATGTGATTCCTCGCAACGGAAACCTCAGAAGAAGATAGACCGTTCAAGAGGACCATGAAGATAGAGATACATGGGAGAACGTATCCGAAGAATCCGTTGAAGATACATGGAATGACTCTGACACAGGGAGGTACCCCCAGATAGGCAGAGAGAGAGCCTTAGAAGGATTACATAGAACGAAGAGTATCTGAGAAACGGGTCTGTTTGATTGAATCGATATGTTGTTTGATGAATAACCTGAAACTAGTGTTCTGGAATATAAGAGGAGCGACTAATAATCCTACGAGACGCGTCCTTGCCCATCTTTGCTCTGTGCACAAACCTCTCATTGTCGGGCTTCTTGAACCTTTCATTAATGCTGTGAGGTCCGTTGAGCTGAATGATATTACTAGGCTATACTGGAATTCTGATAATGAGGATTGTGGAGGAAAAATATGGCTATATGCTGACAGCTCTCTAAATCCATCCATCGTTAAGAGGCACCGACAGCACATCACCATAAGAATCACGCCCACTGATCAATGTGAGATGTTCATTACTACTGTCTACGCCAGTTGTCAGTTTTACAACAGAAGACATCTTTGGAATGACCTGCTTGATATCACCAGTACTATTGGAGATAAACCTTGGTGCATTGCGGGAGACTTTAACGCTATCAGAAATCATGAAGAAAAGAGAGGCAGAGATCCTCCGGTTTTCCAATCAATGTGTGATTTCAATAACTTTATTATCGATACGAATCTTAAAGAACTTATGTTTGATGGTAGTCATTTTACCTGGGTTGATAAGCAGAGATTAGAACCCACCACGTGGGTTAGATTAGATCGAGCGCTAGCTAATCCTTCATGGACTAACAGATACCCAGACAGCAAATCTTTTCATTTAACAAGGTTCAGAATATCTGATCACTGTCCTATTCTTGTAAAATCCTCTGTAACTAGAAACGAGGCCCGACATAGCATCCCTTTCTCCTTCAACAAAGCTTGGTTTAAACATGAGGATTGTATGAAGCTCATATCTGATTCGTGGAGAACTGATGTTTACAGACACCCATCCATCATGTTCTATGAAAAAATGAAGACCTTGAAGAGACAGTTCAAGAAGTGGAACAAAGAGATTTTCGGTAACATCAGACAGAAAATTGATTACTTACATGATGTTGTTCATATCGCCCAGAAGTCGTTCGACGAAAATCCAACCGTATCCAACAGAATCACTCTGAATGAGGCTTTCGATGAGCTCGATGATCTGATGGAACAAGAAGCGTTACATTGTAAAGAGAGAGCTAGAATTGACTGGTTAGACAATGGAGAGAGGAACACTGCTTTCTACAATGTTGTTATCAAATCCAAGAGAAAGAGAAGAATCATTCATCATCTTGTTTTACCTGATGGCAGTGAGATTTCTGATCCTAAGCTTATTGCTGACGCTGCTGCTGCTCACTATAAAGATTTCTACTCGTCCGACAACTCCTATCAGCTTGATGATCAGCTCCTCAGTCATATCAACAGAGTGCTCTCCATTGATGACAACTGTACCATCGTAGCTTGCCCTACGACTGAAGAAGTGCTCGAAACCATCAGAGAGATGGATGAAGATTCAGCCCCCGGCCCAGACGGCCTCACTATTGCCTTTTATAAAAGAGCTTGGAACACGATAAATAACGATTTCATGAGTGTAATTCGATGTTTCTTTGAAGGTCAGAAGTGCCACAGAAGTCTCACTGCATGTAGAATAATGCTTATCCCCAAAGCTCAAGATCCTAAATTCCTGGAGAAGGATTTCAGGCCAATCGCCATTGAGAATGTCTCTCTTCGGATCATGGCCAGGATTGTGAGCAACAGGATTGCTAAGTTCTTGCCCGGTATGATATCTGATGAGCAGGGTGCTTACATCAAAGGGCGTGATATAACGGACCACATTAGATTAGCGAAGGAGCTGGCTCATGATTTGAATAGCAGCACCGATCATCCAAACATCATAATCAAATATGATATGTCCAGAGCGTATGATCGTGTTGAGTGGAACATTCTGAAAACTATTCTGATTGCATATGGCATGACATCGGAAGCGGCAAATCTTTGCCTCAGATTCTTTCACGAGACATGGGCCTCAGTCAATATCGGTGATCACTCTGTTGGTTTCTTTCAGTTCAGACGAGGTCTTAAGCAGGGAAATCCTCTATCCCCAATCATGTTCATTATCTTTGAAGAACCGCTCGGCAGACACATCAAAATGCTCACAGACGATGGTATGATTGATCGGTATTCCACGAGAGGTCGTGGGGAGGCTCCTCTGATGCTTATATATGCCGATGACCTGATTCTCTTCCTCAAGGCCAACCAGAAATCTATTGATGCCATCAAAGACACTTTCCAACGATATATGAACTCTACCGGTCAGATGATTAACTACAACAAATCCAACTGTCTCATTGGAAAGACGGACAATGTTACTACCAACTTTATTTGTAATCAGCTACAGATTCAAGCCTCTGACAGGATTATTCATTATCTTGGAGTTCCTATTTCATCGGGACCGCTCAAGATCGGCGATTACAACTTTTTACTTGAGAAGATGATGAACAAGACTGTGTCTTGGAAGGCAAGATTGCTATCGTTTGCAGGAAGGAAGCTTCTAATTCGTCACACCCTCACCTCCACTGCTCTTTACACTATGGCATCCATTGGGATTCCATGCGGGATCATCAAGAGGATTGAATCTATGTTCTCAAGATTTCTGTGGACGAACCGGAAAAATGAAAGGAGAAGGACATGGGTAGCCTGGGAACATATTGCCAAACCTTACGAGGCCGGTGGGCTTGAATTCACGCCCCTGAGGAACATTGAAGAGGCTTACACGTTTAAAGCATGCTGGGAGATCACCAAGAACCGATCAAACTGGGCCAGATTCTGCAATGACAAATATAGCTCGCCCTACAGAAATTATAATGGATGCTACCCCCCGTATCTAAAGTTGAGCAGTTTTGCTTCTCCCATGTGGAAGAGAGTTTGGAAAACATTTCCTAAATTCTTACCACACACCCGATGGATCGTTGGGAAGGGTAATATGTCGTTGTGGGACAGTAGATGGGTTGAGAGACCTCTTACTGATTATGCTATTCACAGGTACGACAGGACTAGGGATTTCCTCGTCAAAGACTTCTGGAATGAGCAGACTGGCTGGAATTGGCCGATTTTAGAGCATATCATTGATAACGATGGTTTAAATATCATTAAGAGATCTCATCAGGTGATTTCTCGACGTCCTGATGAGCTGATTTGGAAACCTGACATGAGGGGTAAGTTCTCGATTAAATCGGTCAAGAAGATAAACGCTGCTACTGCGGTTAATGATGATAACAGGAACTATAGGTGGATTTGGAAGCTCACTATGCCTAAAGCAAGTGCTATCTTATGGAAGTTGGCTAATGGAGCCTTGCCGACTGACGACAACATACAGAGATGTATGATTCCCATTGTCTCTAGATGCTCATGCTGCTGCGATATACCGGCCATCGAAAATGATGAACACCTGTTCATTTGGAGCGATCTTGCCCGAAACCTTTGGAATAGAGCTGCGATTCTCATGGGCAATCGTCAGTTCATTCCGACAGGGATCAATGACATTCTGAAGATTGGTCGTGAACAGCTGAGTAATACCTTGAGTGGATGGATCACAAATGAATTGATATCCCTTATTGTTTGGCAGATATGGATGGCTAGATGTTATAACAGATTCAACGACAAGAAGAGCTTATATGAAGACCACTGGCACAACATTATTAGACACATAAATCATCACATCACTACGAAATCCTTCAAGAATGCATCCAGAGACAACATTTTCTCAGTTTTGTCCAACAATGGCATTGCCCTTCCAAGAATCCAGATCAAGCAGATTCAGCTTGTGTGATGGATGCCCCCGGATATATATAATCGTAAGCTCAACTTGACCACTAGCATATCTGTTGATCCATCAGGCACTAAGAGAAGATGGATTGCTAGAGTTGTCCGCAACCATCATTGTCATATTGACCTGGTGTTCAGAACATGGCTCAACGCCAAAGAATACATAAACGCATATATTGGGGGGACCCTCGTGGCCATGAAGATCGTCGATGACCACAACATCAACATCTCTGAGATTGAGATCGATGATAGACATATCTATCAGATCTTATGGAACAACAGTCTGGGGCCTTGGCGATATGAATCCGTCACGAGGGAGATTAGGGATATACTGGATACGAAGAGCATTAGAGGAAGTCTGGTTCAGAAAGTATGCGATTCTGTTGCCAAAGAGATTGGTTTATGGGGTACTATCTTCAGTGCATCTTTCATCACTTCTAATTCTTCTCAGCTGCCGATGAGGATAAGAGGCATGAACAAAATGGAGAAGAACAACATTCCTTACATTTTCTTCAATAGATCGAAGCTGATGTAGTCTGGCTTCCAGTTTGTTTTGTGTGCCACGTTTCGTTGTTCTTGGGGGATTTATACCTGCTTAGTAAGCAGGAGTGTATATGGTTGATTGATTTCGCCCACAATGAGAGGAGTGGGATGAATAGAAGATCCTCTGGCTTAATTTAAAAAAAAAAGTGCACCTATGTTTGTGAGATCATATGCTTCTAAAAATGTAGGTTCCCAATCAAACTAGAAGTGAGCAGCTATGTCTTGTAGTTGCATTGGTGAATATTGGGTATGGGTAAGATCATTTGATGGTGGTGGTGGAACTTGGGTGTATTAGATGTAAGAATTGAATGGATAAATGCTCCCGAGATATTGTACATAAGGATAGGTGTCGAGAATAGTAGGATTTAAGGCTTGCATCCTTTGATTTAGGTAGGTCATAGCATTGTGATTGTAATCTAGGTGCCTCCCAATTTGGTATGTAGCTCCTTCGAGATGGGAGACATCATTGGAAATATTTTTTATGGAATATTTAGGAGGAGTAGGAGGTGGAGGATTGGCTTCAGTGGATGTTTCTGCTTTGGTCCTAGCTCTTTTATTCCCAAAGTCAATGCCCAATTTATCAACAATGTTTTGTGTGATTCTTTGGGGAAATATATCACATTTGCAACCTAAGTTTTCTAAATCTTTTCCAAGAGAATGTTGTATTATTTGATAGATGAAATGGGCATAGGGTGGGTTTCCATAAAAATCAAACATGTTGGAAAGGATGATATGAATAAAGTTTGTGGGAATGATTTCAATAAAGGCACATTGTAATTTGGGGAATGTCAGTATATTGGCTCTTGGATGGTTATTATGGGTGATAATAAGATTTACTATCCTAGCCTCAGGGGTTAAAGAAGTGGCATAATAGGTCTCGTATGTTCATGTAATGAAGTGTTAGGAGTAACGATGGCCTTTTTAATATCACTAAGACTGATGGTTTCTTCTTCGGTGGAAAACTTGGAGGTGGGGTTGTAGTGGTCAGGTCTAGAAAATCCACGTACTACTCAGCATCTATGTTTAACATTTCTAGGATGTCACATTCATATAAATGGAAAGATAGACCATTAACCATCGAAGTGAAGGAGTAGGGGTCATTGGAATCACTAATTAGGTTGGTGTAGAATTTGTTTACAGCTTGGATAGACCAAAAATGAAAAGAGGGGATAATGAATTCCTTCAACTTTTGCACCTTGAAGAGTTGAGAGTGATCAAGAAGGGTGATGAATTCATTAATCTCCACCAGCTGAAGAGGAAGAGGAGACTTGGATGTGAGTTTCAAGTATCTTTCTCCAGCAGTTGTGTTGTTGAAGGGATGTCAGTGATGATGCTCGATGCTAGAGTTGGTGTGCGTCCCTTCCTTGATGCTACTTGCTTCTTGCCACCACAAGAAGAAGATGTTGTAACGTCTGGGCCCACTGCCCAAGGCTCTAGTAGAGTTTCAGGAATGATGACTGGTCCCACAAACCACCACTAGCCTTAATTGTGTACTTTTTCCTCACTCACACGCAAGTTGGGGTCAACTTCCTGACTGGTCAACCATCCTAGTACTACTCCAAGTTGAGCATGCTCAACTATAGAGTTCTTTAGGGATGGGCTCCCTGAAAAGGAGGTGTACCTTCGTGATATGGGTAGTCCAATCATTGCTTTTAAGATCACATTATCTGAGGCCTAAAATCCTGGGATGTTACAATCTCCCCCACTTATACTATTAATGTAACACCCTTGACCTGGGTTATGCTTAACTCTATATGATTTTCCTAATAAGGTTGTGTAGATGCTTAATCTTATCTTGTGAAAAGTAATTAAGGCTCAAGAGGAACTTATATTTCAATTTTAGTCCTATTTGAATAATGTTTTACTTGATTTGGACTAAAGTGCAAATTACCCAAGTTGAGGGGTTAAATTCCAAATTGTACATGATAATATGTTCCTTATGTATTGAAGCATCATGAGAATGAAGATGATATAGAGGTATGGCTTGTGGTAGCCTAAGTACCAAGAAAAAGCTGATAAAGCAATGTTTGTGCATTAAAACCTAGTTTTGATGTAATTTGCAAATTACCCCAACCTAAAATTTCTTGGCATCATGTAGAGCAAATAAAATGATAGGGGAGCCTTAATTGAATTAAGTTTGAGGAGAGAGAATCTTGATATTAAAATAATCAAGATTTAATCCTAATTGAAACCCTAATTCAATTTAGTGCAAAAATAAATAAAATAATTGAATGGCCTTCAACCAAAAGTAAAATGATTGGATTCAGATGTGTGTGGACGTCCTTGAGCTTTTAAAGGACCACGAAATATCCTAAGGAGGTGAGAATTCCACTCACCTTATTAAAAGAAAAAGAATTTCCACTCAAAAATGGATATTACTATTATAAGGATTAAGGTGTTTAATTTCTTTTCCTTTAATCCTTGGATAATGAAGAGGTTTTGCAAGAGGATGAAGATGGCTTCATGGCTAAGAAGTGAGGGGGGAGTGTTGGAAATAATTTTGGGAATTAAAGGAATTAATTCCATTTTCTCTTTCCTTGGAAATTCCTTATACATATCCCATTTCCAACCAACTTAAGGACTTTTCTTGGAATTCCTTTTCTCACTTTGCCTTGGCCAACCACGGGATAGCTTAGGAATAGGAGAAGGACGAATCTAACCTGTTGGTAAGCTTTTGATCATCTTCCACCTTGGATTCATGGTGAAAACTCAAAATCAATGCTTGATTCTTTGTCTTCTTCACTCGATTTCCAATCCTAGCCAACTTTTTCATCTAAAAGCTCAAGAACGGACCTTGGGAAGTTGTTGGAACTTCATCCACCGTTAGAGCTGTGGATCTTGGAGCTTGGAGATCAGATTTTGAGGCGGGTTTTATAACTCAAACCCTAAACATTGATATTGCAATCCATTCTTCAATAATTGTTGAATATTTTCTTCTATTTGGTACTCTTTTGATTCATTGCTGAAATTCCCATGAAAAATGGCTGTTGTTCTTGGATGCACGAGGTAAGATGATGATGACATAATATTGACACATTTCCCAAGAAAATGATGGGCCAAATGATTTCAATTAAGTTTCTCAAACGGTTTCCCAAACCGTTTGGGAGCAAATGGTTTCAAACCGTTTAAGGGCAAATGGTTTCATCAAACCGAATGAGAGCAAACAGTTTCAAACCGTTTGGAGGTGTTGATCAGGGTTGACCGTTTGGGGAATTTTTGATAATATTGATGGTTAATTATCCATTAATTATAATTGATTAGTTTCAATTGGTTCATGAGTTGCAGGACAATCAATCACCAAACCCTAATCGGGTTAAGTGATGATTTCCAAATTGATTGAGTTAGAACTTTGGGTTGATTGACCCAAACAGTTTCAAAACCATTTGAGGATCACCCAAATGGTCTCAAGACCGTTTGAGGGTCACCCATGACCATTTGGAGTTCTAGGGTTGAGTATGGTTGGGTATTTGAAGATTTAAAGATACCAAATTGATTTGCAATCAAATGTTGATTTGATGATCAATCCAATGATCCAAACCCTAATTGGATGTCTTGGATTTGAATGTTGAGATGGGAAAATGGTCTCAAGACCATTTGGAGGTCATCCAAACGACCTCAAGACCGTTTGAGGTCAGTTCATATCATATAATGATGATGGTTCATTGTTTTCAATAGAATTGGTTCCACAATATCAACCATTGATGGTTCCTCGGTTTCAAAACCCTATGTGATGGTTTCTTGATTATCAACCCTCATTAAATTGGGTTAAAACCCATAAATTGAAGGTCTAATTGAATGGTGATTTAGTGGTTCAATTGATGAATACTTTAGTGGTCCAATTGATAGTTGGTTCATGGATTGGAACCTTGAATCGATTAAGTGTTGAAGTCCCTTTTTGGTCCATTCGGTTTTGAGAGGGTTTGGACCAAACGGTCTCAAGACCGTTTGAGTCCAAATGGTCTCAAATTGTTTGGAGACTCTGGTCATTCAGTTTCAAGTTTTTTGGTCTAAACGGTGTCAAGCACCTACCTTGCTAAACAGTTTCAAACTGTTTGAACCTAATTGGTCAAGACTGTTTGAAGACTAAGTGATCAAGACCATTTGACGACTAAGTGACCAAGACCATTTGAGGTATAAGTAACCAAGACCTTTTGTGGTTCAAAATAGTTAAACCACTTGGACACCTTATATGATCAAAAGTCAATTAGCTACGTGATTATTAATGAAATAGATCAATGGTGATTTTGAAGGTTAACCCTAACTATGTGTACTTAATTAAAGGGCTGACATAAACCAATCTTGGAGAAGCTAACATCCTAAAGAGGATGACAGAGAGAAAGAATGAGATAGTTGATTGTTTATATAATAAGCCCTAATTCTCTCATTATGAATAAATGTATATTCAGGGTTTGATCCATAATAATGAGAGCAGGAAATCCTCATTGAAAAGATTGATGCACCTTGACCTTAATTTAGTGCCAGGTTATGTGAAACCCTAATTTAGGGCACAGCTCAGTGAAATCATAATCTAGGGTGATTATGTAACCCTAACTTAGTGTAACAATGTGAGAAACCCTAATATAATGGGAATTGTACATCCTGACCCTAATTTGGGTAATGAGGTATGTCAAACCCTACTTGGATGTAAATGGTGAACCTTAATCCCAAAAAAGGGGTAAAGGTGCATGATACGCTAATAATGGGTAGTGTTACTAATCCTATATGAAGCCCTATCCATGGGTGATGTGTTGTGAAATCCTTATTTCACATAATACTAGGTGAATCCCTAATATAGAAGGATGTTATATTAAACTCTAATGGAGAGAAATATTATGTGAAATCTATATGATATATAGAAGACGCTATGTGAACCTCAAATTATAAATATGGAGAATCCTATTCCTAATAATGGAATAGTGATTAATGTATTGATAAATATAGCACCTAGAGAGGTTGATGAGGGGTATCCTTACATTAATAGGTTCTAACTCAAGGATAAGTCCATATCATTGGCATTGGTTGTATATTCTAAATAGTTGAATTATGACCAATACATTGCATGACGAATATGATGAACTAGTATATAAAGTATTATGATGGGAAATACCCTAATACAAGCTAATTGGATGAACTCAAATAAGATAAAGCTGTTGAGGGAAGTGATACATCAAGATAAGATAGATATCACATCCAACACCCCAATACTGAAATCCTTTGATGTGTTTTAAATCCAATATAATTGGATAAGTGACATATGAAATGTGTCATGTCATTTGTTACATTGAGATGTAATGCACCTTGATGAATGTAGGCTAATATGCCTTATGAAAAGGTCAATCCAAATCAATAAACTATGATGTAATCATATTCTGGTAAAGTTGAAAGAGAAACTCATACCTTGTGTTGATACTTCATTTAATAATGAATGATGAGAATAAATAAGTATGATTGAATACTTATGTTATCAATTTTGGCTTCTAGCAGTGAGAAGCAATGAAATAGGGCTGATCATTAATAATATGATCTTAAGGACCTAAGAGGTCATTTATGGAAAACCCTAATGGAGGGTGCTGATATGAAAGAGATACCATGAACCCTAAAGAGGGAATAGTGGTATTACTTAGTGTTGTATGGTGCTGATATGAAAGAGAAACCATGAATCCCTAAAGAGGGAGTAGTGATATTACTTAGTGTTGTATGATACTGATATGAAAGCATGATAATTGTTATCATGAATACTAATCATGCAGGGATGATGAGGTGAGGAGTATAGCCAGGTATGGGATGTGATGCTTTGTTTATTAAGAATGTTTTATAGGCTTTATAAGTCTTCATATGCTTTGTGTAGTAAGAATCATTGAGCTTTGTGTACTATGTGCAATACATTGTGTAGCAAGAATCATGATGTCCTTGGTCAAATGATCTGAAGGTATTATGTTACCTAATAAGTGGTAATAAGTATCCTATGATGAGATATGGGTTCAAATACCCAGATTCCATAATCATGATGATGAACTTGTTAAGAAGTGGAAAAGTATTTGATGAGTTGAGGGATTAAGATCCTAGTACTTTGTGAAAAGAGTATGGCTACAGGCCATGACTCCACAATGACAATGCCAGGCATTAGATATATGATATAAGCCTGAAGAGAGTTAATGCTGTGGTAATGATTCTATAATGAATAAATGTTATACATGTTATTCATATTCCTTAATGGATAAGTGAGATGTTGCTCTATCAAGTTATGGCTCCAATGCTTTAGATAAGAATTTTGTTCTAATTTGTTAGACAATGATTTAACTGTTGTCAAATGATTATAATTCCCCTATTCAATTTTATCTTATTAAACTGCAATAATAATGTTTCGGGCGGAGAGTTATATCTCTCACTGGGGCAATTTTATAATTGTCTCACCCCTGTGGGAAATACATTTTTAGGAAGACGTAGACGAAGAGGCAGGAATCCTTCAGTAGGTGTAAGACAGCAACAGCAGTAGTAGGGACAACAATGAAGTCTCAGGTGGAGACCCTGGTTGTTATGCCTTCTATCGATGTAGATAGAGTCCTATGTGTCGTCTCTATACTCTTAGGTCCTCGGAGTAGTAGTAGTACTTTTGAGATTTTGGCTCAATGCCTCGAGATTTTCATACTGCCTATGCTTAGTTTAACGGGGCAACTGATTCTTGTAATTCATAGAAAGAGATGATACAAGATATGTACTTTTGAAAACAGAATGTAAATGTGTTACTTTTGTTCTATGTGAGAAAGTTTTCATTTTATGGACCTCTTGGTAAAAAGGTTTTAATTTTTAGTGATTTTTGGTAATTCACTACTTAGAGAACGCTTCCACATTAGTTAATTCTATTTTTGTGAGTTGGATGCTACAATTAATGTCCTCATCAAGGATCAACTATATGGCCTCATAATATTGCCCCATTTCAGTGCAGACCCAGAATGGCCCATGGACACCCAACTCCCGATCACAGAATACCAGCACAAGGGTGTCTACATCACCATGGACAACCCTTTCCAACTTGCCTGGACCACATGGTCAAGACTGGCATGCCACATGCCCTTGTGGGCCCCACCTACTGGAGGGGTTATGGCTCTAATACCATTTGTAACATCTAGACCCACTACCCAAGCCTCTAGTAGAGTTTCAGGAATGATGACTGGCCCCACAAACCACTACTAGCCTTAACTGCACTCTTTTTCCTCACTCACGCGCAAGCCGGGGTTAACTTCCCGACTGGTCACCTATCCTAGTACTACTCCAAGTTGAGCATGCTTAACTATGGAGTTCTTTAGGGATGGGCTCCCAGAAAAGAAGGTGCACCTTGGTGATATGGGTAGTCCAATAATTCCTTTTAAGATCACATTATCCGAGGCCTGAAATCCTGGGATGTTACAGATGCCATCTTGAGAAAAATATGGTGGAAGAACATGTAGATATGATACGAGGATGAAGGTTGCTGAAAGAGAGCTCTAAGGACTGCTAAAGACGTGGTAGAGATGAGAATGGCTGGATTGGGGCTATTTATAGCGAAACGGAATTGTCCTTGATCAAAAAACTCGTCGAATGAGTCCCCTAACAACTCTTCTTCCCAGTAGATCTATAACAGCTAGTCAGTCAAACTTTAATTTGAACATTTTTGCAACTGTGGGGGACTTGGTTGAGAATATTGTCGACTGAGGGACCTATGGTTTGAAAAAAAAAATTCCTAAAGGAATATCTAGAAGATTGTCAGCTAGGACGTGCATAGTTGACCGAGGGTCCCACCAACAAAAACTCAATCGAGAATTTTGTCCATCAAGAACCTGCTCGCTCTAGTATTTTGTCGACCGGATTTGACACAATGATCAATATTTTATGATGGGAATGAATTGAGCTTGACTAAGTACTTTTGTTCATGATACTAAATCATTGTAGATAAATATTTAAAGGAATAATTCTATCAGTGTATGCAATAAAGTTACTGAGTAAAGTGGTCGAATATACATCTTCAGGAGAAATGATTATTTTAAATTGTTCCAAAAGGGGGATTTGTGAAAATATCAATTAATTTATTTTTATTATCATCATGATGAAGTCTTAAGTTGTTAATTTTATCAAAGTAATCATTTTATAGGTGAATTCAAGATGTCTTATGAATCAATACATGTAAAGGATTGCAAGATGACATTTTTTATCAGACTTATTTACGGTCGATTGTGACTTTGATTGAGGCACCCCTCAATCAAAGTGCTTGTCGACTAAGTGGTAGTTCTCTAGGTTTCCAATGTATCATTTCAAGATCTATCCATTTCAATTATTTTGTTCACAAGTAAAGGATCAATCACTTAAAGATATACAAGTTGAAGGTTATTTTTGTTGATATAAGACATTATGAATTTCAAAATTGATGTTGAGGTCAAATCTCAACTAATATGTACAACATTTATAGGTTGAAGGTTTTAGAACCCAAACCAAGTCAACATCCTTCTTTTTCTTGATGGACAAGAAAATAAATAATGAACAAAACATAAACAGTAATGGCAACAAATAAAATCAATTTCATTTTTATTTTCACGATATGGTCATGAGCTAGATTGTCTTTAGGCACATAGATGACCTTGGTCTTAGGAACTTGCTTCTTTATAAATCTAGGCTTGGGATAATATTTATCTTTAGGTACATAGCCTAGACCTCTTCTTCCAATTTCTCTAGAGGAGTTTTCTAAGATCTTATCAAGAATATAATTACTTTTTAGACTATCAACATGTTTTTGTAACTTAGAAATTTCATCAATTTTCTTTTCAATATCTAGTTTTGATTGATCTAAATTTGAAAGAAAAGAATCTCTTTCTCTAAAAATGATATCATAATTTGAATGAGAACATAGAATAGGTTGAATTTGATAATTTTTTATTTTAGCAAGCAATTCAACCTTTTCTTGAGAAATGAGATTATTGTTGGTTTCTAGAGAAAGAAACTTCATATTGTAATCTGAAAAACCACTAGAGGGGGCGTGAATAGGGTTTTAAAGTTATTTTAACAATTATTTAACTCAAACAACCACAAATGAAAAAGTAAGAAGGAGACAAGGGATTTAGAGTGGTTCCTACCTTAGCAAATACTAAGGAAGTCAGTCCACTACCTGGTTGCTTACCCAACCGGGATTTGAAAGTATTAATTTTATTACCTTCACAAGAAATTACACAAAATACAATACTTTCTTACACCCCTTTGAACAGCCTTCACTTTGAAGTAGATGCACCAACTCGAGGTAGCCTTCTTGAAGTAACTCCAAGCTCCCCCTTGAAGTAGCCTTCCTCTTAGAAGTAACCTCCCATTGCACCAGCCTTCTTGAAGTAGTCCAAAGTCTCCTTCTTCACCAAGAAGATCACAACCCTCTCCAATCCGTAGCCTCCAACCTAGGAGTAGCAAGGAGAGTACAAACAATGAAAGTGAACAAGAAAGGAAAACAGAAATTACAACTTATCCTTTGAAGCACAAAGCTTGATTTGCCTATATCAACCATGTAGATCTCCTAACCAAAGTATATGGAAGTATGATTGCTGTGGATAGGAGATACTAGCCTATAGGACACGAATTTAGAGCAAGGTGAAGAGTAGCCAATTGCAAGTATTGCTCAATTCCTCAAAACAGGTTGCTAATGCAAGTGTATGCTCAAAGATTTCTCAAGTATGGAATCAAGTAAGTTTAGGTGTCCTAAGGCATGTCCTATTTATAGGAATGACCTACAAGTTCTTAAGGACGTTCTAGACACTTTCTAGGGGGTTCCAAGTGCTTAACTAGTCGTTAGGTATAAGTTAGTTGGATTAACAATGGCTAGTTAATTAATTATGCAGTTGCTGTCAGAGTCCATCTCGGTCGAGAAATTGTCGACCGAGATACCTACTCGGTCGAAGTTTTGTCGACCGACAGGCTCTCTGGATCAAGTATTTGCAACGTTCATCTCCAACTGCCAACCACCTTGTCAGCTGTGTCTAATGACTACCTGGGTCTTTCTCGGTCGAGGAGTTTGTCGACTGAGAGTGTCTCGGTCGAGGATTTCGTCGACCGAGATTGACCCTGTTTCAATGTTTCAATTTTAGTACTAAGTGTGTATGTGAGTGTGCATATGTGACACTATTGAAGGGGATGAACTATCTAAGTGTAGTGATTGGATAGGGAAAATCTAACGCTTGATTTACATGAAGTCTAAGTACTTGTACATTATATATTTGTACAAGTTTACAATTGATTACATTTCATGAAATTTATAAGCATTTAAGCATATGGATTCCCTAGTTCTTTTTTCATCCACCTTATTCCTGCAACACTCAAGTAGCACGTTAGATAAACAAAAATGAAATGTTTGTCATAATCAAAACAAAGGGATTTATCATAATGTCCAATTTAGCCAACAATCTCCCCCTTTTTGAAAATGACAAACATTTCCAAAATATAAATTAAGGAAATATAAAACATGTAAGTTTCATACCTGAAGATTACCTTTGTGAATTTCTTCTTTTGTTTATAAAATATGTGCTTATTATTCCCCATGAATGATAAAACATGAAATCCAATTCATTAGGGAATATAGCATCTTTCAATGTAAAGCCAAGAGTTGATGAACTCATTGATTGAGATTTGCACAATTACTAAGTTTTGATATTTATATTTATTTCTCTCCCTTTGTCATTTCAAAAAGATATCTCTCTTCAATAGATGGTCAATTTAGCCACAATTTTAAATTTCAGGTATTTGCAAAGATTTCATCCTTTTTTATTTATGACATAGTTATTACTCCCCTTACTTTGTATGCTCTACTAGAATAGTCTTATAAGCCATGTTCAAATTATGCCATAGAGAAATATCCATTATAATCAGTAAAGATAACCAATTAATTATAATCATGGAATTATTACAATCATGCAAAGATAACCAAATCATGTAAAGATAACCATTTCATTACAATCATGCAAAGTTAACCATTTCATTACAACTAATACAACGGACACTCCAAATCTCACTGGAAAGACTTAAGTATTACATCAATATCAGGGTCTTTTCCAAGAAATGGCTCAGATCCATAATACTTGACTAAAGTTTGCCACTCCAAAGCACCTGTCTTGGTTAAGGCATATGCTTCCAAGAAGGTAGGAACACGATCAAAGCGGAAATGAGCAGCAATGTCTTGTAGTTGTATTGAAGAAAACTGAGTATGTGTGAGATCTGTAGATGGTGGAGTTTGGTAGTAGTTGTAAGAGGGATTATATGGGTTGATCATGCCAGGATTTAAAGAATAAGGATAATCATCTGGTTGATTTGGAGAGAGAACTTGCATCCTTTGGTTTAAGTAGGTCATGGCATGGTGACTATAATCTAATTGCTTACTTAGATGGTATTGTGATCCAGCAATGTAGGTTAGGGTGTTTTGGATGGGATCATGGGATAGGTTAGTAGGAGGAGGTGGTGGTGGTATGTCTTGAGTAGATGTCTCACCTTCCGTCCTAGCCCTCTTGTGACCAAAATCAATTCCCATTTTCTCTACTGTGTTTTTGCTTATTGTTTGTGGTCTTCTTTCCTATGTGTATCCCATATCCTCAATTTGTGTCTTAAGAAAGTGTTGAGTGATTTGGCATACAAAATCAGCATATGGGGGATTGCCAGAAAACTCAAGCATGTTTTTAAGGATGATGCGGATAAAATTTATGGGAATTAGTTTGATAATGGCATAAATTAGATACATGTGAAAGGTAGGGACTTCAGACTTGTTTGCTCTAGGATGTATATTTGTGGAAACAATAAGGTTGATAATCCTAGCTGCAGGTTTGAGGTTAATGGCATAGTAGGTACCCCTATCTTCGTGACAAGTTGTATTAGATTGAAAAATGGCTCGTTTAATGTCACTAAGACTGACGGTATTGTCACCTTGGGAAAATGTATTGAGTGGATTTCCAGTGGTAAGGTCAAGAGTGTCTTGATATTCATCTAAGTCTATGTTGAGCATGTCAAGAATATCCTCCTCAGTAAATCGAAAGCTATGCCCATTGACCATAGAGTAGAAGGAGTCATTTTCATTTTCGGAATGGGAGATTAGGTTTGCATAGAACTCATTTACCACTTTGGAAGAGTAGGAAGGGAAGGAAGGGTTCAGAAATTCTTTCAAGTTTTGCACCTCAAAGAGATCCTCCAGGTCGACGATGCTGAGGAAGTCCATGACGTCAACCGGCTGTCGAGGAAGAGGAGTTTTGGAGGAGAGCCTGAGGTAGCGGTCACCGGCAGCTGCGTCGATGAAGGGGATGTCATTGATGATCGTCAATGGAGGGGTAGCCGCCCTTCCTTTCCTACTAGCAACTTTCTTCTTTCCACGTGTAGATGATGAAGCCATTTCTTTGCTTTAAGGTGGAGAAGAAGCAAGCAAGTCTTGGAGATGGAGAGGCTAAAGAGTTGCACAAAAATGCACTAGAAAGAAGCTAAGGAAGTAAGAATGTGAAGGTGTAATACAATGACCCATTTTTGGTCCTTTTTATAGCAATCCAGTAAACTGGTCGGTCGACAAATTGTCGACCGACGACCAGCAACGGTCATATCCTAGGCGCGCCTCTCGGTCACCCAAAAGTTGACCCCCAATGGTCGTATTCAAATGGTCAGATTCCAACGGTCGTATTCCAACGGTCAAATCTCGGTCGAGCAATTTTTCGACCGACATTGGCTCGGTCAAACAATTGTCGACCGGAAGTGTGTCTGAGTTTTTCCCGTGTAGTTCTTTCTTGAAGTCTGTCGGTCGAGAAGGGATAGTTGACCGAGATGTTTTCGGTCGAGTAATTCATCGACCAAGAGACTTTCTGTTAAGCTGATTTTTGATATAAATGATAAACTGAATTTGTAGAGCATATCTATATTTTCTAAAGGAATAATATTGTGATTATTATTACCAATATTTGGACAATTTTTGTGGTCATGATTTTGATCACAATTTATAGAGAATGAGTATCCGAATGAATGTTGTGTCAAGATTATTTTAGGTTGACCTTGACTACGACCATAGCGCCCCTTGGTCAATTTTAATTTCAACCAAGAGGCAAATTTTGCAGATTTCCAATTTAACATGTGAAGTATAATTTATGTAGGTAGCTTATCAATTTGAAGCACATTAAAATATATCTATTATGAAGACTTAGTATAGCCATCCTAGTGAAGTTTTTGACCTTGATTTTTGCATGTTTTTCATTCATTGTGAGTGATGTTTCATACACTTTGCTATGAGAATGCAAATCCCATTTCTTCTTATACCCTTATTTTCAGATTTATCATAAGATTCTTTAGAAACATATATTTTGAAAGCAAGATTAAAATTTTTTCTTTTGATTTCTTAGAACAAAAAAATAGATAAAACATTAATATTTTTGTTCTAAGAGACACCGTTTGGCTTGTCATAGAATCATCATTCATTTATAATGTGTTGAATCACAATGATCATCCTGGTACAATGATTTGATAGAACAGTTAAAGCATATGATCATAATCATTTGTATCAAAACACATGATTCTTATAAGAATTACTTTAAGAAAACCATGTGGATAATGGTAAAAAATAATTTCTTTTGATTAAACTAATCATGATTTTCAGTTTTAAACTATTTAGAGGATAAACCAAAATAATTAATTTTAAGATAAGCTATATAACTGATCATACCTAACAAACTTTTTCAATCAATGAATAGGGTTTGTTCAAGATCAGTCTTCATATGTCACTTTTGCAATATGTTTAAGGATTTTCATATTCATAATATTTATAAAAAAATATTTTGTTTCAAGAATGGTCTTCAACATATATTCTCATGTAAAATCAGTCATAATTGATAGCAAATAGATTACTTGAAGACATATTCAACAAATTTATTGCAGACTTGACAACAGAAACCTGCTCGGTCGACCATTTCTCGACCGACAGTTCTCTCCGTCGACAGTTTCCCGACCGAGAAAGGTTCTGTATTGTTTCAGACCTGTTTTCAGAAATTATTTACAAGTAAAAGCAAAAATATGAAAGTTAAAGCTTGATTTGGTTGAGATATTTAAATACCAAAGCAACATTTAGGTTAAATCTCAACTAATCATATACATTTTGAGAATCCAAACTAAAACAAGTAGTTTAAGATGTATATTTGGAAATTTTAATTTCTTGGATTAACTTAGTGTCCTATTATGTTAAGTTGAGATAGACATAGAAATATACAACTTAGAGTCTTTGGTCATATCTCAACTTAATTTTATCCATTTAGTTTGGGGGTTTTGGAACCCATACTAACTCGACATCCTTTTTCTTGAAGGACATGAAAAAGAATAGTGTCCAAGGCGCAAACAGTAATGACAACATATAGAATCAACCTCATATCTCTTTCTATGATTTTGTTCTAGGTTGTTCTTGGGTACATATGTATTTGTGCCTTTAGGTACATACATAGATTGTCTCTTTGGCACTTGTGTTCTTCCCCAACTAGGTTTTTGATAAGATTTTCCTTTAGGCTTGCAACCTAGTCCTCTCCTTCCAATTTGATAGTAAGAATTATTTAAGATTTTATCAAGAGTGTCATTATTACTCAAACTACTAACTTTTTGTTGCAGTTTAACAATCTCATCCATTCTCTTATTGATGTCTAACTTTGCTTGATCTAGATTAGATAGCAAGGAATCTATTTCTTTCACAATAATATCATAATCTAGATGTGTACACAAAATAGGTTGTTTTTGAATATCATTTACTTGAGTTTGCAAATTTAATTTTTCTAGGGAAAGAAGATTGCAATTTGCTTCTACAGATTTTAGCTTAATATCATGATCTTCAATAACCTTTTTGAGATATTCATTTTAAGATGTGAGAGCAAGAAGCTTAGCATGTAACTCATCATTTGCTTTATTAGATTTCTTTAATTTCTTCTTGCACTCAATATATTTATTATGTGTCTCTTCAAGACTAGCAACTAGCTCTTCTTTAGATAAATCAAAAAGGCTTACCTCTTCGTCTTCTTCTTCTTCACTTATTGTAGCAATAAGGCATTCTTTATGCGCATCTTCCTTCTTTGACCTCCATGGATAGTTAAGTGTAGTGTGCCTTGTTCCTAAGCACCAATTGCAACTTGTTGAAGATTGGTCCATGCTTTTCCTTTGCTTGCGGTTGTTAACACCACCACCCTTCATCCTTCAAGACTCGATTAGCTCCTTGAAGCCTGCTCTGATACCAATTGAAAAACCACTAGAGGGGGGTGAATAGGGTTTTAAAGTTATTTTAACAATTATTTAACTCAAACAACCACAAATGAAAAAGTAAGAAGGAGATAAGGGATTTAGAGTGGTTCCTACCTTAGCAAATACTAAGGCAGTCAGTCCACTACCCGGTTGCTTACCCAACCGGGATTTGAAAGTATTAATTTTATTACCTTCACAAGGAATTACACAAAATACAATACTTTCTTACACCCCTTTGAACAACATTCACTTTGAAGTAGATGCACCAACTCGAGGTAGCCTTCTTGAAGTAACTCCAAGCTCCGCCTTGAAGTAGCCTTCCTCTTAGAAGTAACCTCCCGTTGCACCAGCCTTCTTGAAGTAGTCCAAAGTCTCCTTCTTCACCAAGAAGATCACAACCCTCTCCAATCTGTAGCCTCCAACCTAGGAGTAGCAAGGAGAGTACAAACAATGAAAGTGAACAAGAAAGGAAAATAGAAATTACAACTTTGCCTTTGAAGCACAAGGCTTGATTTGCCTATATCAAGCGTGTAGATCTCCTAACCAAAGTATATGGAAGTATGATTGCTGTGGATAGAAGATACTAGCCTATAGGACACGAATTTAGAGCAAGGTGAAGAGTAGCCAATTGCAAGTATTGCTCAATTGCTCAAAATAGGTTGCTAATGCAAGTGTATGCTCAAAGATTGCTCAAGTATGGAATCAAGTAAGTTTAGGTGTCCTAAGGAATGTCCTATTTATAGGAATGACCTACAAGTGCTTAAGGACGTTCTAGACACTTTCTAGGGGGTTCCAAGTGCTTAACTAGCCGTTAGGTATAAGTTAGTTGGATTAACAACGACTACTTAATTAATTCTGCAGTTGCTGTCAGAGTCCATCTCGGTCGAGAAATTGTCGACCGAGATACCTACTCGGTCGAAGTTTTGTCGACCGACAGGCTCTCTGGATCAAGTATTTGCAACGTTCATCTCCAACTGCCAACCACCTTGTCAGCTGTCTAACGGCTACCTGGGTCTTTCTCGGTTGAGGAGTTTGTTGACCGAGAGTGTCTCGGTCGAGGATTTCGTCGACCGAGATTGACCCTGTTTCAATGTTTCAATTTGAGTACTAAGTGTGTATGTGAGTGTGCAAATGTGACACTATTGAAAGGGATGAACTATCTAAGTGTAGTGATTGGCTAGGGAAAATCTAACGCTTGATTTACATGAAGTCTAAGTACTTGTACATTATATATTTGTACAAGTTTACAATTGATTACATTTCATGAAATTTATAAGCATTTAAGCATATGGATTCCCTAGTGCTTTTGTCATCCATCTTATTCCTGAAACACTCAAGTAGCATGTTAGATAAACAAAAATGAAATGTTTGTCATAATCAAAACAAAGGGATTTATCATAATGTCCAATTTAGCCAACATAATCATTAATAGATGATTTCAAGGTGTCTTTTCTATACATAAGATTTTCATTTTAAGAAGTAATATCATACAATTTAGCATGCAAATCATCATTGGTTTTTGTCATCTTCCTCAATTTTCTTATACAATCAACATATTTATCATGGAGTTCTTCTCAATTATTAACTAGCTCTTATTTAGATAAATCAAGAAGACTTACCTCATTTTATTCTTCATCTTTTGTTGCAATGAGACAAATTACCCTGTCTTCTTTATCCATGAGACAGTCTAGTTCTTCTTGAAAACTCTCACTATTGTCGTTGGACTCATCCCAAGCTACTTTGTAGGCTTTATCTTTCTTCTTGATAAAGGATTTCTTTTTGACTTTAGGGCACTCATTCCTTAAATGTCCCTGCTTGACACATTTAAAGCACCTAAAGGAAGAAGAGAAAGAAACTCCAAATAAAAAAATTGATTTAAATCTTCTATATTGCTTACCATTTATAATGAGTGCATCCTCTTCTCCTTCACTTGACTCATCACTTTCTTGTGTTTTGGTTGTATCAACGAATGATATATCCTTCCTTTTTCCTTTTTGATCTTCCAACTCCAATCTTTCTTTTTCTTTAAGAGTAACTTCATGAGTCTCTACATTGCCATTGAGTTGCTCCATCTTCAACGTGGTAAGGTCATTGGATTCTTCAATGGATGTTACTTTTGGTTTGCACTTTGGAGGAAAGGATCTAAGAATCTTGGAGACTTGATCTTCCTCACTAGTATACTTACCCAAGGCACTTAAGCTATTCACAATAGAAGAGAACCTTACACACATTTCACTAATACATTCATTAGGTCGCATACAAAATTGTTAAAAAAAATTTCTAATGATGATAATCTTGGTATTCTTAACTTTAGTTGTACCTTCATGTGTAACTGAAAGTTTATGCCATATTTCATAAGTGTTTTCACATGAAGATATCCTATTAAACTTACCGACGAAAATAGAACAATGTAAGATACTTACTGCTTTTGCATTCAATTGAACTTGCTTTATCATTTTAGGATTCCATGTCGCATACTGTGTATTAGGGATTGCATAAGGCAAGGACACCATTCTCTAAATCTCCATACTAATCCCTTGGAAGAAGAATTGCAACCTTATTTTCCAATAAGTGTAGTTGCTTCCATCAAAGGGTGGTGGTCGGCTGACATAAGTTCCTTAGGGGTTGAGATTCCGTAGAACACCCTCCCCCATTCAAGACCAATTAAGGCTCCTTGAATACCTACTCTGATACCAATTGAACAATCTAGAGAGGGGGGAATAGAGATTTTGGTATTTTAAAATTCAATTAAAACGTAAACCAAGAAGATGGAGGAAACAAGGAAGACACTTCAATTTAGAGTGGTTCCAACCTTTAAATCAAAGGTTGTCAGTCCCCTATCCAATTGTCTCCAATTGGGATTTTGAAAGTGATTTATTTCATTTACCTTGCAAGGATGTTATAACAAAATACAATCACCCTCAACCTCCTTGAAGTAGCCTTCACCTTGGAGTAGCCTCAACCTCCTTTAAGCAGCCTTCTTGAAGTAACATCAAGCCCTTGGAGAAGCCTTCACCACCATGAAGTAGCTCCACCACCTTGAGTTAACCCTCACCTTGAAGTAGCCTCAACCTCCTTTGAAACAACCTTCTTGAAGTAACCTCAAGCAACCTTGGAGCATCCTTCACCACCTTGAAGTAGCTCCACAACCTTGAGGTAGCCTTCACCTAGAAGTAGCTCCAACCTCCTTTGAAGAAGCTTTCTTGAAGTAACCTCAAGTAACCTTGGAGCAACCTTCTTGGCCTTGAAGTATCTCTAAGAAACTTCACTCAGAGAGCCTCCTATACTGGAGTAGTCAAGGAGAACAAATACAAGACAAAGGAAATAGATTGGAAGAAATAAATACTTAACCAATGAAGTACAACGTCTTGATTCCTATATCAAGCATTTAGAACTCTCAAACCAGTTAGGATGAACATTTCTTGGATGTTGGCTAAGAGGTTGTGGATATAGGAAACGAACTTAGGGATCAAGGAACAAAATAGCAAGTGATTCTCAGCTTTGTTTCTCTCTAGAATGGATGCTCAAGTGTAGCTTGTGTATTGTTTTATGCAAGTGATGATTTGGGTGTCCTAAGTCCTCTCCTATTTATAGGAATAGTTTACAAGTGATTAGGGACATTGTAGGGAGTTTCTAGAGTGTTCTTAGTGCTTAACTAGTAATTAGGTGGAAAGTAGTTGGGTTGAAATGGATAAAATGTTCATTAAAAGCCAAGTTTCCATAACTTTTCTCGGTCCACAATATTTTTGACCGGATTGAATATCGGTCCATAAACTTGTTGACCAGATGATATCTTGTTTTAGATGGATCTAACAACTACATGTCTATTTCTCTATTGTTTAAACTTGTTACAACAACTATATCTCAATCGACAATATTGTCGACCAAACTTGACTCAGAACTAAAGATTTACAAAGTTATTTCTCAATTGTCTGAGTCTTCAATCGAGTGATTCCTGATTGACAATCCTTTTGATGGAGAAGGACCTTTTGCAAGTATTTGCAATGTATGTGAGTTCCTATTGATGACTTGTGTGAAACCTATCAACCCTAAAGTCGTCATGTGAGTGTAGGATAGGGTTTTGTGTGGATAGGGAAAATCTAATGCTTGATTTACATGATATCTAAGTACTTGTACATTTTATACTTGTACAAGTTTTTACATTTAGTATACATTGAAGACAATCATAAAAATATTAAACATTTAATGGCCTTGATCTTAAATTATCCACTTAGTATTATCTTCCTATCATCCTGAACCCTGAAACACTCAAGTAGCACATGAGATCCACAAGAATGAAATGTTAATTTGTCATAAAAAACATAGGGTATGCTAATGACCAATTTAGACAACACTTGTGAACTGGTCGCTTCAATGGTGAAGTGACTGACCATTGGTATCTTCCAAAAAAAATCATGAATTCCATCTCTTCGACTCCCAGATCGACTGGAAACCCTGGCCCTAGCCCTCATATAAATAGAGGGGTATTGTGGGCTTCCCAGACACAACAATTTTCTCTGACAATCATTGTCCTCTCTTTTTGTGGTAACTAAGAGAGCTTGAGTAAGTTCTACCCATAAAAGGGAGGGATAGCAAGGGGAAGAAAATTGGGAGAGAAGGTCATCACTACCACCTTGACATTTGGACATACAACTCCTTCATGTTGTCTTTGGTAGTGCAATGTGGAGTTCCCGGTGGTCTATGTGGACTACTATAGAGGCAAGGAGGCCATTACCACCCTCTAGGAGGATGTCATCAACCACCGTCTATGGTGTTGCACCAGGAGGCCATGTTTGATGACTGCTTGAGTGTTTCTTGGAGAAGATGCACATTGCTGTAAGGATAAGTCACTGCAATTTTTCTAGGATGGGTATATCCCTTGCAACCTTCCTTCCTGGATACATCATTGTTGACGCAATCAGTTGGTTTGGGAATCAAGCACTAAAAATTTTGGTTTCCACTGCCTTATCTGTGGCCCCAATCCTGTATAGTGGTATCAGAGCCATGTCAGTGTATGGGGTATCTGGATTTAAATCAATGTGATCAGATTTATTTAATTGCATAATATGTGAATATTAAAAATTACTAATGTGAATATCTGATTAAATATAACATACATTACCACAAATAAATATATGTATGATATGATATATATGTAATCTATATTTTTTCCCTGAAATGTTTTGATGGTGGATGTATGTGGTTATGGACAAAACCCATGTGGATTGTGTGTTTGGTTGTTTGATTTATTTCCAATTGCTATTTGTTTTGTGTATCGATCCTCTCTCCTCCTTTCGAAATGTAAATTAATGATCCTCTTCCTATATTCCTCTCGAATGTAACTTGAGGTTTTTCTTTTTTTAATGTAATATGTAATAGGATAGTTTTACTTTATGTTTCATCACGAGAATGTGTTCTGCACCAGAAGAATTGACCGGCTCAGATGTTAAACCAAACAACTGGATGAATGGGGAGGCCAGATGTGTAACATACTGAATCTCAGGGTCTTCCCTGCAATTTACCCATTCTTGTGCTTTGCTTTGACTTTTAGTTTATTTGGACCTTTTCTATTAATTCCACATCCTTTTGGATCATTCCTGGACTCCTTGTGCAATTTAAGCACAAATTGATGTTGAAATCACTATTTACCCTCTTTTATGTAAATTGAGGGGTGTTTGCACAAATAACCCACATTAGGTGATAAGTTAGGGTTAATGTTGTGATTTTGTCTTTAATGGGATAATATAGTAGATTATATTTATTTGGAGCTTTTTGGATAAATATATTATTATTAATATGTATTTGAGTTCATATATGTGTATTAACCTTTATTGTTTCTCTCTCCTCAAAATATGATTTTAGTTCACATTAATATGTTATTTTGTGGAGTAATGAGTATTTATACCCTAATATGTTTTATATGTCGAATTTGCTCACATGTTTCTTATTAATAGCTTTTTCATATAATTCCTTGATTTTAATATATTATTATACTCTTTTATGAGCCATGTATTTATTAATGGCCATGTTATGCATTAAACGAGATTTTAATTATATAGCATCGTTATATATGTTATTTTGAGCAGGTGGTCCAAATTTGGTGTTGTTTGGAGTTGATTTGACCCCTCAAATGGATTTTATTAGCTTTTATTATAGTGTAACTATAGTGCATCAATAGATGTCATTTATTTCGATCTGTAACGCTAAGGTTTGGACTATTTTCGTTGTCACGCGCCTGGGGCCATCGGACGGCTCCGATTTGATCGCCCTTGCGATCCAACGGTCGCAACATCTCCTTCAACCTCCGACCGTTACCACTGATCGACTCCAGCCTTACCCACCCCCCGTTCTCACAGCTCGGTCAACCGTTTCGCACGATTTGGAGCGCGTTGGATTTGTCTCTTGACGTCGGTCTCAACGAGCCATTAATCATCCTTCACCGTGACCAGTTGGAAAAATGCCCAAAACCGACGAGCTTCCCCTCTCCACCATGGAATCGCGGAGGCAGCTCCGACCTTCCCCGCGGCTATTTAAGGGGCCTTAGAGCACCCTCAGGCTTCGAGCTTTCCCTCTCCCACTCCAATTTCTTCCGGTTTGCCCTGAAGCTCCTGGTCCTACTCATTCTACCTTCCCCGGCGACGGCGAGCAGTATCTTGAAGCTCCGATCGCCTCGGTCAAATCATGGGCTAGGTAACCATCCTTAGCCTCTTTCCTTTCTTTTCTCTTCTTCAGTTTGGTTCGTGGAGTCCCCTACCACCGTAACCTCTAGACCGCCGGTGATCTCCGCCGCCGCCAACCATTTTTGCGTTTCCTTGCTCCTCCAACCTCACCGCACCCCTGCTTCTGCTCGCCTTGGTTCCACGATCGTGACGGGGGCCTTATCTGAGGCTTAGCACATCGCTTTGACCCGATTTTCCTTTTCTCTGTTCTCCACCTTTTCTTCTCAGCTTCGTGTTTCCTCTGTACCAAAAGTCTAGAAATTTGGTACCATCTGCATCGCCAAGATCCAGCGAAGGCAATTGGCCTATTTTCATTCCCGAACCTGAGCACCACCGGGGCACAAGCTGCTTGAGCCGGGGCTCCCAGTCGTCTGCCTCTTCGCCATGGAAACGAGAGGTAGATGCCTGGTCATGGAATGACCATGGTGGTCGTGCCGCTACTCTTGGACGGGTTAACCTCGTAGGGGCATTATGGTCTTCTCGCCCTCTTGTTTCTTCTTCGCTCGCGCAACGAATCGAAAGATTTAGATGATCTTTCTACCCTCGCAGTTATAATTAAATCGAGTTGACGACCGAGGGCAAAATGGTCTTTTGACTCTCTGTTTATCCGCTTTTGACCAAGGCCGAGCGAGCCTGGACAGGCTGACATGGCCAAAGCTGATTGGCCCATGTCAGCGTGGGTCCGGCCACTGTGGCGCCCAATTGTTTTTATTTTTGCCTATGTGGCTTTTTCTTAATTTCTGATTGGCTGGGATCGTTTAATTCATAATAAATGAATCCTTGGTCAGAAAAATATGAATAAATAGTCGATGGAAAGGATTTTTAATGTAGAATCTGTTTCTGTGGTTTTTGAGACCTGATTCTCAAGGGTTTTCCGAAGTTTGCTTTAAATGGCATTTTTAGTATGTAAATGTTTTAAAATACATAATTAATTCATTTTAACTCTGTTTTATATAATAAGATATGTTTTCTTAATCAGGAGATTATGAGTAATCGTTTGGACTTGGTTTTGAACTCTAAATCGTAGTTTTGTAAAATTAGGGTTTTTCCTATGTTTATGCCTTTATATATATTAATACATGTGTTATGTTTATAACTAGGATATTATGGGATGGTGATACTATCTGTTTGGTGGATATGATGGTAATGTTTATATCTAAGGTATGTGAAACTTATTTAGTATGTGATTCCTATGTATGTGAGCCCTATTTTGTATGTGCATCCTATTCTAGTATGTGGACCCTATTTATATATGTGAATCCTATCAAAGATGTATGTGAATGTTTATTGTGCAAATTACCTATCCTTCAGTTGGGCTCTTATCCAACCCTACCAATTATATTTGTGCTAGCCTTGTATTCCTTCTATTTACATTTATTGGCTCTTTACTTAGCTTATGCCTTTGTGGCTTAATCATTGGTATCCTGTGAATCATTCTTCTTCATATTTTGCCTCCTTTACTTGGAAATGTTTTAATCTTGCTATTGCCTATGTTGGCTTATCCTTTTGAAATTATTTGGAACATTATATATTGTTGATGTTCATTGACTATTTTTGGAACTCTTGGATATGATGTTGCCTATGATGGCCCATTTATTGAGATTATTTATTTGGGTTTTATTCCCAATGCTATGTTGTATCTTGTTTTACTTTTCACTATGCTGCCAAGTGAATGTTTATGCATGATATAGTTATTGGCCAATTGACAATGTAGTGTACATGAGTACAAACCACCCACAGGGCACTGAGGTTTTAGTCCTCCTGCCGGGCACTGGGGTTTTAGTCCCCCTGCCATTTTATATATTAGGCACTGGGGTTTTATTCCCCCTGCCACTTTTTAGGCACTGGGGTTTTAGTCCCCCTGCCATTGGTGAGGTCCGGTAGGTGCCTCACCCTACATTGATAGGACGTTGAGTCATAATTTATATTCATGCAAATGTGATAATTGTTGATATTTAAATGTGGCAGTTTCTCTTTCTCATATTCATATATTGGTCTCATTTCTTTGGAAATCTCTTCTTGTGGAGAATCTTTGATATTGCAAAGCTTTTTATTATTAATTGTCCTATTCCTTTTGATTAACACATACCTTGTTATCTCTCTCTTGCTGGATGACCCCAACCATCCAGGTTAGGATCAGAGTGCGCATGGAAGCTTGGTGAACCCAAAGCTAAGGATAGGAAAAGAAGAAAGGAATGTATAGCTTGAGTGATCATGCTTGCTTTTATGTTATATAGTTGTTTAGTTTGGAGACAATGTTGTATTAGTTAAGTCTTCCTCTACCTAGATCCTCGTAGTTGCTTGTATAAAGTTGTACTCCCATTTGGGGAAATTTTATAATGTACTCTTTATACATTTTTGAATAATGTCAAGATTTTATTCTTCCGCTGCCATACTTTTGGTGTTTTTGTTTATCATGTTTTTAGTAGAGACTTTTTGTTTGGGTCTTTACAGCATGGTATCAGAGCATCAAGGTAGTTGTATTCTTGACTAGTTCAAAATTGTCTCCTAGATATAACCCTTATCTTATATAGTTTCTCTTTAGTTAGTTTTTCACCTTAGAGTTGACCTATACAGAATGTTTGATTTAGGATCATAATAATTTCTTATTAGAAATAAAATTTGTCAACTTTTTGGTGAATTGTCTATTGAGAAGCTACTAGAGCAAGAAGTTGAAAGTGATGGTGTCTAGAAAGGGTCAGAGCTTAGGGGCTGGCAATATTTTCCTCCGCCCCACTAGCTTGGTCACGAGGACTCCTGAGCTCATATGACCTGGCCTGGCCTGATCTGAAACAGACAGCTCGAAATAGTCTACCTTTAGACATATTGCCTTATTGTTGAATAACCTTAGAATCCTTTGTATGATGATTTGATTTCTTTTCTCAAACAAAAATCATCTTGTAATCCCTAAGTATCTTATATGAGCCTTAGATTTCCATGTTTAGGGTTTTGTGTACCCTATGCCCTATGTTATACCTTGAGTTGGAAGATAGATTTTAGTAAGACTTTCATGATGGATCTTATACCCTTAAAATAGTTTGACTTAGTCAACCCTTTGTGTGGAAGGTAGTGTTAGTACCTTGTAGATTTTTGGAGTTCTTGATTTCGAGGACGAAATCCTCTTTAGGGGGTTGGAGTCCCTCAATGCCTTGAAATCAAGAAACCCTAACTCCTTAGACATGGGAATAGAAAGCTTATGTGTTTAGAGTTTAATAAACCTAATATGTTTGTAATTCATCTTGTTTGTTTATAACTAATGGATAAGTCATGTAATCCTTATGCTTGAACCCTAATATACTCTTGATGCACCTAATCATTAATTTTTCATATGTGGATACACATAGCTTGGGTTTGGTCACCCTAATGATAAAATATGTAATGGTAAAATGCACCCATAGGATGCTTTAATATGTAATGGTCATGTTGACCTAAACCCTAAGATGTAATCATCTAGCCTTGACAATATATATAAACCCTTCATGCCTTTCTTGACACATTAGTGACATTAGGTGTCATCACATGCTATACCTTAATGCATGTAAATCACTTAATCATATTTGTGACCTAATTATCCACACATGTTAGGCATAGCACCTTGTTAACTAAAATACATCTCATTGATCATCTTATTGGTTTATGAACCAAATCAGTAATAAGATGATGAGTAATTAGATTCATATAATGTGAGGTTAATTCATAGTAATTAGTGTTGTGAGAGATAATGTTTAGTGATGTCATGGATATGAGTATGTTAGATGTTGTGACCATATGTTCCTTGGAGATAAGCCATATACCCTTAGACCTGTTATTAGGGTAATAATGGGTTGGATGATATTAGATGGCATAATCCCACATGATGTAGTTATTGGGTAATAATGTTGAGTTATTTAGGTTTTGACCTAATACATTAGTGTGGTTAGGAATGGTTTAGTATATGTTGTAATGGCTTAGTAAACCCTAATTGTTCTTAAAACCCTTAATGAGGGAGATACCCATAATACACATATTCAGATGTTAAGATGTAATAAAATATGGCACAAGTGTTAGTATAATAGATATGCTGCCTTTTTATGATAGAGTTTATGCATCAAGATGTTGGTTATGTTGAGTTTGATATAAGGCTATAGGTTTTGTGGAAACCTTAGTAACACCTGACTTATGTAGATTTTGTGATGTGCCCTAGATTAAGGGTTATAACCTAGTTGTTTATGGTTGGGATGTTACACAATCACCCTCTCTTTTCTCTTGTTGTGATTTCGGGGATGAAATCCTCTTTAAGGGGTGGTGTGCTGTAACATACTGAATCTCAGGGTCTTCCCTGCAATTTACCCATTCTTGTGCTTTGCTTTGACTTTTAGTTTATTTGGACCTTTTCTATTAATTCCACATCCTTTTGGATCATTCCTGGACTCCTTGTGCAATTTAAGCACAAATTGATGTTGAAATCACTATTTACCCTCTTTTATGTAAATTGAGGGGTGTTTGCACAAATAACCCACATTAGGTGATAAGTTAGGGTTAATGTTGTGATTTTGTCTTTAATGGGATAATATAGTAGATTATATTTATTTGGAGCTTTTTGGATAAATATATTATTATTAATATGTATTTGAGTTCATATATGTGTATTAACCTTTATTGTTTCTCTCTCCTCAAAATATGATTTTAGTTCACATTAATATGTTATTTTGTGGAGTAATGAGTATTTATACCCTAATATGTTTTATATGTCGAATTTGATCACATGTTTCTTATTAATAGCTTTTTCATATAATTCCTTGATTTTAATATATTATTATACTCTTTTATGAGCCATGTATTTATTAATGGCCATGTTATGCATTAAACGAGATTTTAATTATATAGCATCGTTATATATGTTATTTTGAGCAGGTGGTCCAAATTTGGTGTTGTTTGGAGTTGATTTGACCCCTCAAATGGATTTTATTAGCTTTTATTATAGTGTAACTATAGTGCATCAATAGATGTCATTTATTTCGATCTGTAACGCTAAGGTTTGGACTATTTTCGTTGTCACGCGCCTGGGGCCATCGGACGGCTCCGATTTGATCGCCCTTGCGATCCAACGGTCGCAACATCTCCTTCAACCTCCGACCGTTACCACTGATCGACTCCAGCCTTACCCACCCCCCGTTCTCACAGCTCGGTCAACCGTTTCGCACGATTTGGAGCGCGTTGGATTTGTCTCTTGACGTCGGTCTCAACGAGCCATTAATCATCCTTCACCGTGACCAGTTGGAAAAATGCCCAAAACCGACGAGCTTCCCCTCTCCACCATGGAATCGCGGAGGCAGCTCCGACCTTCCCCGCGGCTATTTAAGGGGCCTTAGAGCACCCTCAGGCTTCGAGCTTTCCCTCTCCCACTCCAATTTCTTCCGGTTTGCCCTGAAGCTCCTGGTCCTACTCATTCTACCTTCCCCGGCGACGGCGAGCAGTATCTTGAAGCTCCGATCGCCTCGGTCAAATCATGGGCTAGGTAACCATCCTTAGCCTCTTTCCTTTCTTTTCTCTTCTTCAGTTTGGTTCGTGGAGTCCCCTACCACCGTAACCTCTAGACCGCCGGTGATCTCCGCCGCCGCCAACCATTTTTGCGTTTCCTTGCTCCTCCAACCTCACCGCACCCCTGCTTCTGCTCGCCTTGGTTCCACGATCGTGACGGGGGCCTTATCTGAGGCTTAGCACATCGCTTTGACCCGATTTTCCTTTTCTCTGTTCTCCGCCTTTTCTTCTCAGCTTCGTGTTTCCTCTGTACCAAAAGTCTAGAAATTTGGTACCATCTGCATCGCCAAGATCCAGCGAAGGCAATTGGCCTATTTTCATTCCCGAACCTGAGCACCACCGGGGCACAAGCTGCTTGAGCCGGGGCTCCCAGTCGTCTGCCTCTTCGCCATGGAAACGAGAGGTAGATGCCTGGTCATGGAATGACCATGGTGGTCGTGCCGCTACTCTTGGACGGGTTAACCTCGTAGGGGCATTATGGTCTTCTCGCCCTCTTGTTTCTTCTTCGCTCGCGCAACGAATCGAAAGATTTAGATGATCTTTCTACCCTCGCAGTTATAATTAAATCGAGTTGACGACCGAGGGCAAAATGGTCTTTTGACTCTCTGTTTATCCGCTTTTGACCAAGGCCGAGCGAGCCTGGACAGGCTGACATGGCCAAAGCTGATTGGCCCATGTCAGCGTGGGTCCGGCCACTGTGGCGCCCAATTGTTTTTATTTTTGCCTATGTGGCTTTTTCTTAATTTCTGATTGGCTGGGATCGTTTAATTCATAATAAATGAATCCTTGGTCAGAAAAATATGAATAAATAGTCGATGGAAAGGATTTTTAATGTAGAATCTGTTTCTGTGGTTTTTGAGACCTGATTCTTAAGGGTTTTCCGAAGTTTGCTTTAAATGGCATTTTTAGTATGTAAATGTTTTAAAATACATAATTAATTCATTTTAACTCTGTTTTATATAATAAGATATGTTTTCTTAATCAGGAGATTATGAGTAATCGTTTGGACTTGGTTTTGAACTCTAAATCGTAGTTTTGTAAAATTAGGGTTTTTCCTATGTTTATGCCTTTATATATATTAATACATGTGTTATGTTTATAACTAGGATATTATGGGATGGTGATACTATCTGTTTGGTGGATATGATGGTAATGTTTATATCTAAGGTATGTGAAACTTATTTAGTATGTGATTCCTATGTATGTGAGCCCTATTTTGTATGTGCATCCTATTCTAGTATGTGGACCCTATTTATATATGTGAATCCTATCAAAGATGTATGTGAATGTTTATTGTGCAAATTACCTATCCTTCAGTTGGGCTCTTATCCAACCCTACCAATTATATTTGTGCTAGCCTTGTATTCCTTCTATTTACATTTATTGGCTCTTTACTTAGCTTATGCCTTTGTGGCTTAATCATTGGTATCCTGTGAATCATTCTTCTTCATATTTTGCCTCCTTTACTTGGAAATGTTTTAATCTTGCTATTGCCTATGTTGGCTTATCCTTTTGAAATTATTTGGAACATTATATATTGTTGATGTTCATTGACTATTTTTGGAACTCTTGGATATGATGTTGCCTATGATGGCCCATTTATTGAGATTATTTATTTGGGTTTTATTCCCAATGCTATGTTGTATCTTGTTTTACTTTTCACTATGCTGCCAAGTGAATGTTTATGCATGATATAGTTATTGGCCAATTGACAATGTAGTGTACATGAGTACAAACCACCCACAGGGCACTGAGGTTTTAGTCCTCCTGCCGGGCACTGGGGTTTTAGTCCCCCTGCCATTTTATATATTAGGCACTGGGGTTTTATTCCCCCTGCCACTTTTTAGGCACTGGGGTTTTAGTCCCCCTGCCATTGGTGAGGTACGGTAGGTGCCTCACCCTACATTGATAGGACGTTGAGTCATAATTTATATTCATGCAAATGTGATAATTGTTGATATTTAAATGTGGCAGTTTCTCTTTCTCATATTCATATATTGGTCTCATTTCTTTGGAAATCTCTTCTTGTGGAGAATCTTTGATATTGCAAAGCTTTTTATTATTAATTGTCCTATTCCTTTTGATTAACACATACCTTGTTATCTCTCTCTTGCTGGATGACCCCAACCATCCAGGTTAGGATCAGAGTGCGCATGGAAGCTTGGTGAACCCAAAGCTAAGGATAGGAAAAGAAGAAAGGAATGTATAGCTTGAGTGATCATGCTTGCTTTTATGTTATATAGTTGTTTAGTTTGGAGACAATGTTGTATTAGTTAAGTCTTCCTCTACCTAGATCCTCGTAGTTGCTTGTATAAAGTTGTACTCCCATTTGGGGAAATTTTATAATGTACTCTTTATACATTTTTGAATAATGTCAAGATTTTATTCTTCCGCTGCCATACTTTTGGTGTTTTTGTTTATCATGTTTTTAGTAGAGACTTTTTGTTTGGGTCTTTACAAGATGATACGAAGAACCAATCGACTGGTGGCCCAAATGATTAATTGGAGGAGTCCAGACATCGCTTCAACCAGAGATCGGGTGACCATTTTAGGAGACCAACTGACCAACCAAGAGGCAAACCGATCAACTCAAGAGTTGAATTGGACATTCTATACTAGTTCCAACATAGCTTTCTACAATAATAAGTTGTACATATGATGTCGACCTTAGGTGGGAGAAATACCTTATGGATCCAAGGAAATTGCATTAGACTAGCCATAACCATCACTTGTATATTTTTGTTTGCACGTTTTTTGTTTGTGGTTATAGCATGTATGTGATACATAAGTATGTGGTGATTGGATATGTATATGTCCTTATCTAAATATAAATCACTCAATCAAATATTAAGTCTTATATGCTTTCCATAAGTAATGCACATGAAAAGCATGATCTGCTAAGCGTAAGTTATGCCAAACCATGGTGTATTGTTCATCTCATGGAAGTGTGATGGTAGAAATGTAGATATGCAAAAGCAAGGTCCATATTCTATCATGTCAGCTTTTGGGTCAGGCTTAGTGATCTTAATGAGATAAAGTACCTAGAAGCATACAAATGGATTGTGACAAAGAGTTGTGCACGCCATCTATACATGATTTTCATAAGATGCAAGTTGAAAAAGTGGCCTACCTAAATAATCCACTTATGGACGATCAGCCAAAGTTCACTCATGATTTGATGAAATATGGATCTTGGCTTACTAAATGGTTGTACACTACAATCTTCCCAATTGGTAGTGAGGGTTGTCAATTTGAACAAATAGTGAGAGTGATAGTTAATTAAAAGCCTTATTGATACCGTCAAACTTATCAAATCAAATCAAATCAAAAGTGTTTTGATAAAAATTGCAAATCTTCTTTTGTAGAATTGAATGGAAAAAACAAATAAGTTTTCTTTTTGATCGGTCCTTGAGAAGGACAAGATGAATGGGAACAACTTCCATGACTAGTTCCAGGCTTTGAGAATTGTTCTCACTTAGGAGCGCAAGCTCTATGTCCTTGAGACACTAGAACCGATGAACCTCCTCCCACTACACCTAATGCTGACAAGGATGCTTACAAGAAGCACTCTGAAGATGTCTTTTAGATGTCAAGTGCCAAATGTTGTGCTCAATGAGCAATGAGTTGTAGAGATAGTATGAGAACATGGATGTTATTGAGATGGTAACACATCTTAAGAACATGTACGAAGATGAGGCAACACAAGAAATATATGATGTCTCAAAGGTGTTGTTCATGTGCAACATGGCAGAAGGAGATCATTTTGGTCCCCACAAACTAATGTTGATTGGGTATGTGGAGAACCTTTCTAGATTGGGATTTCACTTGGGTCCATAGTAGGTCACAGACGTGATCCTGCAGTCAATGTTGGAATCATATAGTCAATTTTTCATGAACTACAACATGAATAGTTTTGACAAGCCATTGTCGAAATTGCTTGGCATGTTGAGGATAGTTGAAGCACATATGAAGAAGGACAAACCCAAATCTTTGATGATGACAAGTAGAGGGAAGTCTGAGGGCAAAGGAAAAGCTAAGAAGAGTTCTCAAGCTAGCTAAAAACCAAAGTCTTTTGCACTGAAAGCTAAAAGAGGAGTGAATAAGGAAGGAAAGTGTCACCACTATCATGAACTTAGACACTAGAAAAGGAATTGTCCTATTTATATAGAGGATCTCAGGAAGAAGAAGTAGATAGAGATCCCAAAAAGAAGTAAGCTAAAACTATATAGATCAAGGGTTACCACCATCATAGTTAGAATCTATATCTAGATTCTTTTGGTTATTGAGCCAATACAGACATTGATGTCTTATTTATTGGAAATATGAAAAAAATACATCTTCACTAGATGTAGTGGGATATATAGTATTCTATTAGGGTTCATACATACTAATGCATACAAACATTTTACAATAAACACCACACGTGGTTTATAGTATCTCATTATATTTACTGATGATCTCAGTAGATATGTAGTTTGTATATATTGACATACAAAGTCTAAATATCTTAAAGTGTTCAAGGAGATCATCAATGAAGTACATAACAAGATTGGTATAAGTATTAAAACATTTTGATATATTGATGTGAAAAAGTACTTTTAACAAAGAGTTTGAAAACCTTCTGGGCGACCATGATAGTGTTTCATGATGAACTCCACCTGAAACATAGTGATGCATCAGAAAGAAGGAATCACACCCTATTAAGTCATGGTGTGATCATCAATAAATCTAGTTGATCTTCCAATTCCTTCTAGGTACATGTTTTAAACTAAAACAATATACCATCTAAGATGGTTCACAAGACATTATATGATATATGGCATGGGAAATGTCTCGATGAGTCTTTTATAAGGATTAGGATTGAAAGCTTGAACAAGAAAATAGTTTCTTGAAAATACTTATCCACAAATCACATAAATGTTATTTTGTTTAATACTACTTCTATTCCAATCTAATAACAAAATATTTTTTGCCAAGATGGATGCATTCATAAAGGGAATTTAATCCCAAAAAAATTAGTGGGAGAAAAGCAGAACTCAAAAATTTCAAGTCCCACGAGAAAACATTGAATCTAAAGAGGCACAATAGGAACAAGGAGAATCACAAGTTGTTGTGGAATCTCAAGTTTCTTATGTAACAAAATACCTCATATATCTAGTAGGACATGCCTTGAGTTTAAAAGATTATGATGTCTTATAACTCAAGAAGGTAATATGTTGGCCATAGACAATGAGTCAGCATCCTACCTAGAAATCTATTGAGGAACTAGAGTCTAAGAAATGGCTTGAGGCCATGGCATCCAAGATGGAGTGCATGTAAGCCAATGAGGTATGACCTTGGTGGATCCACTTGGATGGGTAATGAAAGCACCCTGACCCACATTTTGGGATAACCCTATTTGTTTTGCCTAAGTATGTTGCTTAGACCCTTGCTCTAATCATCTTAGATGTAATTAGGGCATGTAGAAAGCTTAAGTTTCTTGTTTGAGCTTGTTTGGATGATGCTTGTGTTTTTTGGTGAGGTTTTGGTGCAATTTGCAATTCACCAAGAGTAGGGGTTGATGTGCATATTTACCACTTCTTAAGTGTTCCTTCTCTCTCTTGGCATCATCTAGAGGAGAGATAGAGAGATGGGCACCTTGTTTGGGTCTTGGTAGTATGGAGACACCCTTGGTGATGTGTAGAACACATGGGTGAGGCATGCCTTGCACCTAGATTTGTTGTCTCGTGCTAGAGAGCCTTGGAGAGGTTGTGTATCGGTTTGTTAATGTGTAGGGTTGTGCCCTATCAGTTTGTGAGTGTGTAGGGTTGTTCCCTATCAATTTGAAAGTTTGTAGGGTTATTCCTTGTCAGTTTGTGAGTATGTAGGCTTTTGGCATATCTGACATGACCTTGGTAGGAGACCAAGAGGGCGAGATCTAGCCTTGACCATATCACTACATCTTGCACACTATTGCATGTGTCTCTTTTCTTGTAGACAAGTGTCACCTAAGCTCCTAAGGTGATGGCACCTCTTCAATGATTGCTCTCTCATCCCCCTAGTATATAATATTCTTTCTCTCCAGGCAAGAGGATCCTTTTTCCCATCCTTGATTTCTCTCCTTCTTTGTGGATGACCTTGAGAAGCTTAAGGATCTGGGGAGGTTCTCATGGAGTTTGGTGGATGAGTTCTAAGTTGTGGTGTTCCTTGATCATCTTCCATCTTCTACCTTGGTAAGGTATGTTTAATTACCTATCTTCTTCTTCTTCTCGGCCATAGATCAGGGGTATATCCTTTTCATCTTGAGCCTTCTTAACCTTGGTCTCAGCTTCTTCCTTGGATTTGTAGTGGTGATCAAGTTTGGTGGATCATCTTCTATCTTGAGCTCATGAGATTGAAGCTTGACCTTGGATCTTGGATCTTGGTGGTGATCTTTGAGGTGGGTTATATAACTCTTAAACTTCTTTGTTATTTTCACTCTTTCATGTGTTTATGTTGTTTCTCATATATAGATCATGTATCTCATACATTCTAGTAGTTTTTGGATGGTCTTGAGAACTATTTTGATGGAGTTTTATTTAGTTGCTTTCCATGGCTTGCACCATCTTGCTATGATAGTATATGGACCAGTGGCTAGTCTTCCTAAGGTTGAAGATGACAAGTCCACACACACACATGCACTATGTTGGGTGTGGTCATCATGACTTGGATGTCCAAATTGATACATCATGCTAAAAGTCATCAAGACTTGGGGGATGCTAAACTAATAGGCTTGATGAAGCTAACCCATCATGATCTTGAGTGTGCTAACACGTCACGTCCTAGATGGGGTTAGACTGATGTGTCTTGCTAGCCTGTCATAACCAAGATGGTATCGTGTGACCTGGTCTGCTTTGAGTGCTAAACCGATACACCTCTTATATGGTTAATCTGACATCTCAAGTGTAACTAACATATCACACCTTATGTGTAGATAACCTGACATGCTTGGGCTGATGGTTTAAACTGATACACCACATGATAGCCTAAATTGATACCTTGTGATGGTAGTCATGTCACATCATGTTAAAGATAGTGTTACATGGTATGATGTGATACCCTATGGAGTGGTTGTATGAACAACAAAGGAGTGTTGTTTTAAATAACTTTTAATCTTATAACATACTCTATAATGATAATGGAAGTGATGAATGGAGGTTGGTTGTTGATCCAACCCTGTAAACTTGAATTCGTCAAAGAGAGCCCTAACCCTAATGATGTAGTCTAAATGACATGAATCCTTGTGAAATGGTGGTAGTAATGAAGTATTATCCTTGTTGTTACAAGTCTCTAACCATGTAGGTAACATTAGTTGATAAGTATAGCCAGGTAAGAGCTATGATGTTTATGATATGATTGAATGAGCCTTGTGAGGCATATGTGATGTTGGTAACTCAAAAAGAGCAGGTAAATGGTCTTATGACCTAATGATAGCTTCTTGCCTTATATGAGATGATAATCTTCTCAGTGATAAGATGAGAGGTTGCTACCTCAAAGTATGTGGTCCTTATGATCAAAATATGGTGAGTGACAAGCATCAAGTGATAATGTGATAAGATCACACCTTATATGCTCAAATATGTTCTGGTAATGTGTTATGCCCTTATCTTTGCAAGACATGTTTAAATTTTATACGTTTTAACTTGATTGATGCAAAAAGACACTTAAATGACCTAATTAATCAAGTAGAACCTAATCTTGTAGTTTTCCCTGTGCCATGGATCCATTCAATGTCAACATTTTTTGAATAGTGAAATGAGTTTAACTTGGAGCACATATTTTTTAATATGTGGGGGTGAGGACAAATATCCCCTTATGTCTAGGATAAGAGACACATGATTGGTTGCGATCCATACCCAAGAAGAGTGTGACTTTGGGTCGTAGCTCAGTGATATGTGACACATGATTGTATGTGGGCTATACCTTAGAAAGAGTGTGGTTGCGGGCCATAGCTTAGTTTCACTAGCGCCATGACAAGTACTAAGGTGGGCTAGGTTTGCATAGTTGGACTATATGTCACTGGAAGAAGTCTGACTGATGATGTCACTACATGATTCACTCATGTACTAACCGTGAGGTGGTGAGGTCATAGATTCTGGCTCTTCCACTAGACCTGGTGTAGCACCAATTTTGACTTAGCAATGGTCGGTTGGATTTGAGTGGTATGACTCAAATCCTCAAGGAAAAATAAAATATGTAAACAACTATGTAGTATATTTATATAGGATCAAATATGGAAACATTGGTTGAGGCCTTGCTTTCTTTTATACAATAGTGTTGGTGGAAAATATACATGTTCTTCATATTCCTTCGATAATGTTTAGATGTTTCATAATAGAATAGAAATTGCTTGTTCTATTAATAATGATTACTTGCCTGTCATGATTATAATCTCACTACTTGCTTTAATTGTAAGGAGGTGGGATCACCCCCTTACTAAAGAAAAATTGAAGAATAAAACATCCATTCCAAACACACTCGAAGGTATGCTAGAATAGGTGTAACATTTTCAAATTTCAATAAATGGTATTCAAAACAACCAAAGTATAGAAGTGGAATAAAAATGTTGACTACATTCAATTTATAACAAGGTTATTACAAAAGTACATCATTATATCCTGTAAGGGTTTACTTGTATGATACAATATAAGGATCTAAGTAGAGGGAAATCTAAACCATAAGAACTTTGTCTCTATGCTTTAACTCCTTAAGCTAGTCTAAAACTTCATGCCTTATCATCTAATTCTTTCACCTAGGGTTGGAAGCATACCCCATCAAGAAGAGAAAATATATGACATCAACAAAGGCTAGTATGTGCATACTAAATAGGAAATTGAGAAATATATGGAATAAAGGACATCAAATATAAAAGACTTCCCATAGAAAGGATAAGGACCACCCAAATGAGTATCAAGAGAAAAGGAATTGAAATCATATGATAACAAAAGAATACTTTCCATTAATTAAACATAAAGATTGTGCCACACAAGCACATGCAAAGAATTAGGGCACACACCCCATATCATCAACCTGCGTGCATGGTAGATAAACATAGCCCTAGAACAATATAAACACAAAGGCGGCCAAGTCTCATAAACTTGAAACCTGATAGAGAAAGGAATATTGCCACTCTCCCAAATATATAAAACATGGGCCAAGAATCACACATCTTGCCCTGGGTATGAGGTTCCTTTTCATTCCAAAAGAGTAGGAAATATCACATCTTCTCGGAATAAAATAACACATCTGCCATAAAAACCAATGCAGTTACACTATTCTAGTGCTACTGAATCACATAGCATGTTAAATGTAGAAGCAAGTAGAAAGTATAGTCAGAATATATATCTTTAAGATTTTCTTATTCTTACACATAAGCCAAAGTCACTATAAGACAATTTGGAGGGAATAAGAACATACAAAAATCCTAGTCCTAGGTCCCTATAGACTCAGTGAACTTGAAGCTCTGATACCAACCAATATTGTGACGCTGCGTGCCACGAAAGAGAAATTACACAAAACAAAACTGTAGAAGAAATATTATATAAACATATTACTGGAAAATACTAAATTTAAAACCATTTTCATAATAATGTCAAACAACAAAACCTTTACAAGTGTTTTCATGCCTCAAAGCACTTATTGTGTGTGCATTCATCCTGTTATAAGGAAACCTATTCCAGAACATATATACATATATCCACCACAACTATGCACAAGAGTGGCAAACAAACCAACCAGATATTGAAATCACATGTACAAAACATCCCAAAGACCCGAGTGTATAGGGATGACTCTAAGACTCTAACAACAAAAGACATCCAACATCACTTTCAACCTTGTCAGCTACTGTCTTTCCAGCTGCTCCTCAAATTCTGTTACACGATCTCTACCTCCTCGTGCACGTCACCTAAAAAAGATGTGGGGAACCCAAAAGGTGAGATTCCAAATCTCAATGGGAGATATAACTCCCCTCCAACTCTATTATTACCACAAATAAAATGATTAATGTAACATACTAAAACTTCGACATATTCTCTTTTTGGCCCTTTCCCAATAGTTTCCTATCATTTCTATCTTTTTTGGCCTTGATGCTTAAATTCTGGAATTTATAGTGGTTTGGTTAACATTTGTTCAATAATGATACCAATGGAAGTGTTTTTGTACAAATACCTTGGTGAAATCTTATTTAAGGATCTAAAATGTAAAATCACCGCTTAAGTGTAACAATGGTAAATAAATCCATGTTAGAAGTGTAAGGCCCCAAACCTTACTTAATGTATTGAACAAGCTTAACTACCATAATTAAGTACTCGAAACCTTAATATAACTTTGTGATGTGTTTTTAAATATTAAAATGAGCCTAAGTCATAAATATGGTTCAATTTGGGAGTTGTTTGTGCAAGTTATGAAATTTTAGGTACATTCTAGACTTTTCTACAATTTACCCAATTGGGAGGTTTTCTTTGCAAATTGTCACATGCATTATAATCCTTATATATTTCCTTACCAATCTCGAGTTTTTGAACCATGGGGCACCCAGTTGCACCTTAGTTTAAATGTGTTTCTTTCCAAGGGCATTTTGGGGATTACTCTCTTTATAAATGAGCTTATCTTTAGAAGCTATCAACCAATGGGGTTATTTCTTTGATTGGAGGTCGGTTGGGATGGCCTATAAGTGTCCATAAACTAGCATATGATATTCAAGGAGCCTCTATGAGCTGTCCTCTTGCATGGCCATCAAATCCTGAGGCTAAGGACACATGGAAAGCTCCATGCCTCATGCTTGACTTCTTCCTTATCCATAAAGGTTTGCATGTCCATGGGCAACCTTAGCATTGGACACATGTAAAGCAACTTGACATTTCATTCTTGAATTCTTCCTTATCCATAAAGGCTTGCATGTCCATGGACACCCTTATACATGACACATGGAAAGTCTAATAGACACCTCATACTTGACCTCTTCCTTTATATAGCCATATCTACCCCTTCCCAACTCCTAATTTGAAAACTCTTGCTCTCCTTTATTTCCTCTAGCTTAGAGCATCATTCCTACTCTGTTTTTCCACGAAGGTTCTATCCCAAGGTAAAAGGAGGTGCCTACCTTTGTGAAGAAGGCTCCTAGGGTTCCAAATTTCTCTATTTAGGATTTCTTAAGCTCCTCCTTGGTGATTTTGACCAAAACTAGTAAGTATCCTCCTTTAGTTCCCTATTTTCATGATTTTAGTCTTCCTTCCACCTTCCTCTAGGTTGAAACCATGGCCTTACATGGTGAAACTCCACCTAGAACCCATAAACACCTCATCTCCATGTTCTTTTGTTAGGGTTTTTCACCTCTAAAGTGGAGAAGGTGCTTCTTGCTCGAGGTAGGAGCTTTCTTGGAGAAACCAACCTCTCTAATCTTAGAAACCTTACTTATTGGACCGGTCCACTGATAACCTCCCATTTTTGTGATGTTATCTTACTAGTTTTTCTTAATTTTCCATACTCTTTCTTAGATAAATTAGATATAATCCTTAACTTTCTACGTTATTATGAATTCACCATTAAACTAACATTTATCTCCTTCTTCTTACAGAAAAACCCCAAAAAATTGCAAAAGGGGCAAATGGTCTGGAGACTGTATGAAGCCCAAACGGTCCCAAGACCGAATGAACACATACGGTCCCAAGACCAAATGAAGTCCAAACGGTCCCAAGACCGAATGAAGTCCAAACGGTCCCAAGACCGAATAAAGGCAAACGGTCTGGAGACCGAATGAAGTCCAAATGGTCCCAAGACTGAATGAACTCAAACGGTCCTGAGACCAAATAAAGGAAAACGGTCTGGAGACCGAATAAAGTCCACATGGTCCCAAGACCAAATGAACCCAAATGGTCTCGAGATCGAATAAAGGCCAAACGGTCCAGAGACCGAGTGAAGTCCAAACGGTCCCAAGACCGAATGGACCCAAACGGTCCCCAGACCGAATGAACTCAAACGATCCTGAGACTGAATAAAGGCAAACGGTCTGGAGACCGAATGAAGTCCAAACGGTCCCAAGACGGAATGAACTCAAACGGTCCCAAGACCGAATAAAGGCAAATGGTTTGGCAACCAAATGAAGGCAAACGGTCCCAAGACCGTATGATCCCAAATGGTCTCCAAACCGTTAAAGACCCAAACAATCCCAAGACCGTTTGGGATTCCTTGAAATCCTATAAATAGGACCTAAGGAGTCCTCATTTGGCATCAACTTCTTGGACGTCCAGAGGCTGCCCCAACCACTCCAGAGTTGTTCCACCTTCATCCTTCGCCCAACGCCCAAAGGCTGCCGGTTCAAGATCCATACTCCATCTTCAAGCAACTTCCTCTCTCATCAACATAAGAAGGTGGGAAGTGGAGGATTCTTCATCAAGACAACCACACGGCGTGAAGATAGTCGCTCTCTCCTCCAAGGGGTCGACCTTCCTCCCTTCTATGTGGAGATGATGCTTTCTCTCTCTCTTCCCACCTCCTTCTTTGTTCTTGCCATGACCGAGTATTCGCATACACTAGGGTGTGGGGAGTAGCCCCGCTACCCATGTTTTCATTTCATACATTGTAATTCTTGAGTTTGCAATAGAAAAACACTATCTTTCTAGTTCAACATCAATCATTTAATGAATGCTAGTTGCTTGATCACCAACTTATGTTATCTATTATTTGTTAGTGCAAATTGTCTATATTTGTACTTCTAGATTCATATATCGACTGTTTGTTGGTTCCAAATTGTATGTAGTCACCTTACATTTGGTTTGGTATCTAGGAGCATTTCTCAAAGAGTTGAGTAAACTCACCTCCATTGTTGTACTTTCATACTATGAAATGGAATCAGTTGACGTATGAAAGTACAACCTTGACAGGTCGAGGAACACACTTTGCAAGGGGAGTGACGCAAAGTAAGTGACCATTCATCTGGGGATGGATGGCATTGCAACACTTCCACATTTCTTGTAGTTAGTTATCCGGAAGGAAGCTAAGTCTAAAAAGATACGAACTATTTAGAATCTTTTCTTTGCAAGCCAGGTTATTGTGATGTATGTCTTGATCCATGCATAGTGGTGGTGAAACCCGATCACATGCTAGTGGTTTCTAAATATTATTTGCAACCTTAAGTTTACTTTCTTGTTATTTTCTTTCTCCGCACATTAGCTTAACCATCAAATCAAATCTTTGATCTAAATATCAACTTTTAAGTGGATAAGTAAGATTATTATGTTTTCCATCTTGTTAAACTCTTAACAAGACCGTTGTCTCGTGGATTTGACCCTTAACTATACTATGATAAGCCTTCCATGTATCTTAGTATACATGGGTGGAGATCTTTTTATAGCATACGTAAGGCTAAACTTAGAGATTAACTATCTCTAGTATTTTTAGTGGTGCACGCAACTCTGCGTAAGTGGAGGCTCCATCAAAAAATTGGCGTCGTTGCCGGGGACAATGGAACGTTTTAATTTTACTTGTTACCTTCCTAGTTGATTAGGATTTTACACTTGCCTTTAATCATAATTCATATCATATTAATTTCATCATTTCTCCAAATTACCTAAAGTGTGTTTCTTCTTCTACTCAGGTAGAAAATATGTATGCAACCTTTACACAACATCGGATTCTCCCCTGAACCAGAGTACGACTCTGAGGTAGAATGAAGCTTCCACCGACGCATCCGTCTCAACTGCTAACGAGCCAGACAAATGGCGACGAACAGTGCCAAGCCGCTTTGGTTATGGAAAGAGTCAATGTGGCCTTAGCAGCTCAAAGAGCACAACTTATTGCTGACATACGTGCTCAGATTCAAGATGAGGTCCGAGCTAAAGGACATGCCCGCATTCAAGCTGAGAATGAAGCAGCCACAGTCGCTGCTCATATGGTGTTGTGAAACAAACAACTTCAGGATTATGCCATTCCTAAGAACTTCAAAGATAATCACCTAGTTAGACCCCCATTCATCAATGTTCCTAACTTTGAGATCCACACACAATGGATCCATATTATGCAAGGTATTTCATTTTCTAGAGGTGCTAGGGATGACTACATGGACCACCTAAAGCGATTCAAGTCTCTTTGTCGGCTAGTACCACATGTCGGAGTTCCTTTCTATGCAATCATGCTACACCTAGTTCACTTCACTTTGTCCGGAAGCGCATTAAGCTGGTATAACACACTAGATGGGGAGCCAATCACCACCTGGGCTCCTTTGGAAGAAACATTTCTAGAAAAATTATTTCCACCTTCCTTGACTTATGAGATTAGGGGACAAATTAATCACTTCTCTCAACTCCCTAGGGAATCACTGGCAGAATCATGGGAGAGATTTAAGGAACTTTTGAGGAAATGTCCACACCACGGAATCTCTCAAAACCAGCTGATAGAGACATTCTATAGAGGAGTAAGTGATGATATTAAGAAATTTTTAGATTCCTCATTTGGGGGGAATTTCATGTGAAAGAATTACGAAGATGCCTAGAGGATTGTTACGCTTGGGGATGAAAACCAATCTAATTGGGGAAGGTCATCCACCTGGGGAATTCTAAAAGTTTGTAAGGCTAAAGAATCAATGGAAATGAAAGCCATCGCTGAAGCCCTAAAAACTATCGATCACAAGCAACAAGTTCTTCAAACGACACTTGGAGAAAAGAAGAGCCCCCAATAGGTCAAGGCCACTACCATGACTTGTGAGGCATGTCATGCATCTGATCATCCCACATTATCATGTGGTCTCCTATATAATGTGATGATGGACATGCAGACACCGCAACCACAATATGAACCAATCATTGAACAGCCTGAGGATGTGTCACCAAAACAAGTGAATTCCATCCACACAATACCTGGACAAGCTTATTACAACCCAAATCAACCAAGAAACCATCTTGGGTTTCAATATGAGAATCTTGCGGGCACTGCCAACCCGCAACACCAAACCCAAGGAGGAGGTTTTAATAGATCGCCACCAGGTTTCCAGAACAATTATAATTGAAACCAGGGAAACTTTAGAGGAGGATTGCAAGGATTCACACGAACAAGAAATCCTTCTACATATTATCAATATATTCATCCAGCGTTGCACCTGCAATTGTAGCAACCTCAGCTACAACAACCACAAGTTCAACAAGCCCAACTATCCACCGTGCCTCACCAGCAGCAACCACAACAATATCAATAAAACCCACAAAAAATTAATCCACCTCCACCTATAGATGAACTGTAATTAATAAGACAAATGTTGCAATCGCAACAAACCATGCTTGCCAACCAGCAAGCCCAACAAAAAGTCGTTGAAACTCAGTTAGCACAAATTGCAACTCAACTGAAACCTCTGGTAGGCACTTTTGTTGGTCAACCAGAGATAAACCCAAGACACGATTAATCCAGACAAGAGCAATTGAAAGCCATCACCACAAGGTCAGGTTGTGTCCTTACTGAAGCCATGAAAATCATTCAAGAAGACGAAGATATAACTGAAGTCAACCCAATTACTAGCACAAATCAATTTGTAGAGGATGGGAAGGAAAAGGAAAAAGAGCATCCACCATATAAGCCTAGGATACCCTACCCATGTAGATTGAGGGAAACTAAACTGGACACTAGATTCCAGAAATTCAAGGAAGCTATGAAGAAGCTATATGTCGATATTCCATTTCTCGATGCTCTTTCTGAAATCCCAGCTTGGTCAAAATACTTGAAGACTTTACTGTCAAAGAAATATATGACTGAAGAACATGAGATTGTCAAATTAGCTCAAACTACTTCAGTCATCATTCTTAATAAGATGCCAAAGAAGCAGAAGGACCCTGGCTCTTTTGGCATCCAATGTTCTATCGGGAATACCTCTTGCAAGAATGGATTAGCCGATTTGGGGGCAAGCATATCCATTATGCCATTTTCCATGCGTAAAAGATTGGGTTTTACTGATTTGCTACCCACAACAATCACAATTCAATTGGCTGATTCTACCATCACTACATCTTCAGGAATCATTGAAGATATCCCAGTAAGAGTAGGTTAAGACTCGTATGTTCCCTGTGACTTTGTTATAATGGATATAAAAGAAGGCCTGAGGTATCCAATAATATTTGGAAGACCTTTCCTTGCTACAGCTAGAGCACTAATCAATGTTGAAGCTGGCACCATTACCTTAAGACTAGGAAAGGAAGCTTTTCAATCCAGAGTCTTTGGTAGTTTAAAAGGCCCTAGCATCCACGAAGAAGTTTTCCTTCTCGAAGCAATCGATAAAATGTCTCAGTTAAAGAAAGAACCCTCTGAACCATATGATGATTTAGAAAATGTTATAACAAATCCAGAAGCTAAATTCTCAACCGACGAACTAGTTCAGCAATGTATGCAATACCTTGAACAAGACGAAGAAACCCCCAAAGCTACCTTTGAGAAGTTGAAATCTGTCACCATTTTGGAAACCACAGAAGTACCCAAGACACCTGAGATGAAAGCCCTACCAGTTAGGCTCAAGCATTCCTTCCTTGATGAAGAAAAATTATGCTCGGTCATTATCAGTTCCACTTTAATAGATGACCAAGAAGAAAGACTACTTATTGAATTAAGAAAGCACAAGAAAGTCATTGGGTACAAGATGACTGACCTAACAGGAATAAATCTAGCTTTGTGCATGCACAGATTACCCATGGTAGAAGAGTTTAAACCTTCATGGGAACACCAGAGGAAATTAAACCCAAATCTCAAAGAGGTGGTTCACCTTGAGGTTCTTAAACTCCTAAAAGCTGGTATCATTTATCCAATTTCCGATTCTCAATGGGTTAGTCCGGTCCAACTGGCCCCCAAAAAAGGGGGGACCACTGTCATTTTGAATGATAAAAATGAGCTAGTACCCACTAGGACTGTCACAGGATGGAGGATGTGTATCGATTATAGAAAACTAAACAAAGCAATAAGAAATGACCACTTCCCTCTACCTTTCTTTGACGAAGTCCTTGAATGCTTGGCCCACCAAAAGTTTTTCTTCTACGTCGATGGTTATTCCAGGTTCTATAAAATTCCAATACACCTGGAAGACCAAGAAAAAACAACCTTTACTAGTCCCTTTGGAACCTACGCTTTCAGAAGGATGCCTTTTGGGTTGTGTAATGCAACCCGCAACCTTCCAAAGGTGTATGTCAGCAATTTTTGCAGGTTTAACCGAGTCCATAATGGAAGTATTTATGGATGACTTTTCAGTTTATGGAGATTCTTTTGACAATTGTCTACTAAACCTCAGAAAAGTTTTACAAAGATGTGAGGAAACAAACCTTATCTTGAATTGGGAAAAGTGCCACTTCATGGTGATCGAAGGTGTTATCCTCGGACATCGAGTAAGCGAAAGAGGAATTGAAGTAGACAAAGTGAAGATTGATGTCATCTCAAAGTTGTCACTGCTAAAGGACATAAGGGGAGTGTGAGCATTTCTGGGTCATGCCAGATTCTATCGAAGATTTATTAAAGACTTCTCAAAAATAGCAAAACCCATGATCAACTTATTAACTAAGGATGCTGATTTCAATTTGGAGCATGAATGCCTACATAGCTTCACAACCTTAAAGCATGCTCTAATCTCTGCACCTATTCTGAGGGAACCTGATTGGTCACAACCTTTTGAGATAATGTGTGACGCTAGTGACTATGCTATAGGAGCGGTGCTAGGGCAAAGAATAGACAGAAAGCCCCATGTGATATACTATGAATAAAAAACACTAGATGAGGCGCAAAAGAATTATACTACTACTAAAAAGGAATTCTTGGCCATTAGCTACGCCTTTGAGAAATTTTGTTCCTATCTTATCAGATCGAAAGACATAGTATACACGGACCACTCAGCCATCAGATACCTAATTCAGAAACAAGATGCAAAACCTAGACTCATCTGTTGGGTATCGATGCTTCAAGAATTTGACTTAGAAATAAAGGACAAGAGCGGGGTGGAAAATGTCGTCACTGATCATCTAAGTCACATCGAGTCTCAAGAGGATGACAATATACCTATCAGAGACTCCCTGCCCGATGACCAGCTTATGAAAGTTACCACCGGATTTCCTTGGTATGAAAATATAGTGAACTATCTGGATACATGAATTATTCATCCTTTCGCCTCTCACCATGATAAAAGGAAATTTCTTCATGATGTTAAGCAATACTTCTGGGATGAACCATATCTTTTCCGTCTATGTGCGGACAGACTTTTTCGTCGTTGCCTACCAAAAGAAGAAATTATCCCTATTCTAGAAGATTGCCATTCTGGCCCTACTGGGGGGCACATGAGTTCAAAGAAAACCACTCTCAAAGTTCTTCAATCTAGTTTCTTTTGGCCAATGATAGCAAAGGACGCCCATAATTTCGTCCGATCCTGCAATAAATGTCAACTTTCCGGGAGTATATAAAAAAGAAATGAAATGCCTCTTACCTTGTGGCAAGAAATCGAGCTTTTTGATGTATGGGGAATAGACTACATGGGCCCTTTCCCCTCATATTATGGATTCTCATATATAATGGTTGTTGTGGATTATGTTTCAAAATGGGTAGAGTCTATACCCACCGTCTCTTGCGATTCCAAACCAGTTATCAAAATGTTCAAGGATATCATCTTCCCTAGATTTAGAATCCTCCGAACAATCATATCAGATGGAGGATCTCATTTTTTAGAATGAAGTTTCGAAGCCCTCCTAAGAAAATATGGAGTTAAAAATAAGGTTTCCACACCTTATCATCCACAGACAAGTGGCCAATTCGAAGTTTCAAATAGACAACTAAAGGCCATTATAGAAAATACGGTCAACAGACATCACATAGATTGGTCCAATAAGTTCCCTGATGCCCTCTGGGCATACCGCACTGCTCATAAAACACCAATAGGAATGACCTCGTTTTGTTTGGTATATGGGAAATCATGTCATCTTCTAGTTGAACTGGAACACAAAGCTTGGTAGGCCATCAAACAATTGAATTTTGATTTCAAAAGCACTGATGAGTATAGACTATTGCAATTACAAGAACTTAAGGAACTACAAATGACTACCTACCAAAGTGCTAGGATCTACAAAGAACAAACTAAGATGTGGCATGATGGACATCTAAAAAGGAAAGACATCATCATCGGAGATAAAGTCCTTCTTTTCAACTCTAGACTTAAGATGTTCCCCAGAAAACTTTGCACGAAGTGGTCTGGGCCATTCACCATCAAGCACATCTACCCGACCGGAGCAATCATCATTATTGATGATAATGGAGGAGAGAGAACTGTTAATGGCCACATATTAAAGAAATATTATACCCCAGCTGACAAAATTCCAAGACAAACCATTGAGATTTATGATCCCGCCACATCAATCTAACCAAGTCAGAACTTCATCGAGCCAGGGACGTAAAACCCAGGCGCTACTTGGGAGGCAACCCAAGAACTGAGTACCATCTTTTACTTTATTTAGTTTTGAAAATTTTCTTTTTTCTTAGACCTTCTCCTTTATCTAGAAAATATAAAAATTTACTTAACATCCAAAACAAACATAAAAATATAACAACCTAAAACTTTTTCTATCCTAACTGTTTTGAAACTATTTGGATCCACACTGTCTCGAAACCATTTGGATTCCATACGGTCTCAAAACTATTTGGATCCTTACGGTCTCGAAACCGTTTGGACTCCATACGGTCTCGAAACCATTTGGATCCTTACGGTCTCGAAACTGTTTGAGCTCCATACGGTCTTGAAACCGTTTGAGCTCCATACGGTCTCGAAACTGTTTGAGCTCCATACAGTCTCGAAACTGTATGAGCTCCATACAGTCTCGAAATTATTTGAGCTCCATACGGTCTCGAAACCGTTTGAGCTCCATACCGTCTTGAAACCGTTTGGACTCCATACGGTCTCAAAACCGTTTGCCCTTTAGAATTTGTAACGTCACCCTTCCTTTTTCTATAAATATCGCTTGACCCCTTCCCTTTTTCTTTCCTTCGTTTCTTGAGATTTTTCTCGAGCGTGAAACCCTGTTCTATTCACTCTAACTCTTTGCTCTCGCGACCTTCGTCCTCTTCCTCTCATCTCCAATTCATTTCTACCTGCTCCATCCGCTCCCCCGACGATACCACCACCGTGACACACCCTTCATATCCATCATCATCGTCTAAGCAACAAGGTAGAACGCTGCCACCACAACCACCATTTCCACTGATGTCGGCATTGTTTCCCCCATTTCTACCACAAACAAACTTCCCGATTGCTGCCACCACTCTCACCGCCATTAACGCCTTCATCGACGACATCATTTTCACCATTTTCGCCATCTTTTCGCCACTAGTCGTCCCTGCCGTTTCACCTTCCTTACGGTTTCGGCTCAAACGGTCATGCAACCATATGGAGCCATATGGTCTTGAAACTGTTTGGAACCATATGGTCTTGAAACCGTATGGAGCCATATGGTCTTGAAACCGTTTGGAGCCATATGGTCTTGAAACTGTTTGGATCCAAACGGTCTTGGAACCATTTGGAGCCATATGGTCTTGAAACTGTTTGGAGCCATACGGTCTTGAAACCATTTGGAGCCATACAGTCTTGAAACATTTTGGAGCCAAATAGTCTTGAAACCGTTTGGGAGCCAAAACAGTCTTAGAAAACATGTGTTCAACCTTAAAAAGATTTTAATTTTTTTCAAGATTGCAATTCTTTCAACAATTTTCTTTTATTAACATATATAATTTTCTTATTATAGAATGGCCTCACCTGTAAAACAAGCCACATGATCTACCTGAAGCTCCCTTCTGGACAAGGGAGCAACTACTGGAGGATCGCATAAAGCTCCAGCACATCATGGACACTTACAAAAAGACCGAAAATGTCCCACCAAAAGTTGACCTGATTAAAGTCATGAATGAAATTGACCAAATCAACATGTGCTTAACCAAAGACCCTGTGGATGAAGTGGAGGATATTTCCTCTAGTGATGAAGGTTCGGAGTATGCACCAAACTCTGAGGATGAATCCCAAATCCTAAAGTCCAAAGGCAAAAGGCAGACTGAAGAAGCCGCCAAGGGACAACTATCAAAGAAAAGGGCAAGGAAGCAAGTTCGGCCCTCTACCGCAAGGGAACAGATCTTGGCAGGACAAGCTTTCCCTGTGGTTGCAAATCCCACCACCACCACAAAACCTACACCAGCTGACTTATACATCCAAAACCTCCTAGCTGGTGATAAGGTGTTGCACCCAACAAAGTATGTCTGCTCAAACATACTTAAAAAATGGGGATTTATGATAGAGTTCTCGCCTTACTAGACAATGTGAATCTTTCAAAACTCTGTTTTGTGGCAGAAACCTCTTATATTGAGCCCATGGTAGAGTTCTTCACATACCTTAAAAAAGAAAAATGTGGACGTAAAGGATCACTGGAAAGACAGAGGTGACCGCAAGTTGGTCACCTCACTTTTTGGAAGCAAAGTGGTCTTAACTGAAAACATGTTGAACGAGATCTTCATCGACAACCAGGAACAGCTGAAGAAGGCTAAAGTTGTAGGCCTAGACAACTCCCAGTTTAACAGGCACAACTTCTGGAAATCCTTAATGGGGATTCCAACTTACGAGGCAAAAACTTGCAAGGCCTCTAACATTCATTCTGGCCTGGTGCACACACTGCACAAGATCATTATTGGCACCCTTTTCCCCAGGACAGAGAGTGGGAACGTTCTTATCTTTGATCTCTTTATCTTATGGTCCATTCTCACAGGGCATCCGGTCAATATAGGCTGGCAACTGATTCACAAGCACGCAGCTTATGCCCTAGGGAAATAAATCTGCATGGGTGGTCATATAACATCAATCTTGAAATTTCTCAAGATGGACAGACCGCTACCTAAGTGCACAGTGATAAATGGAGACATACTTACAAATGAACAGAGTTTAAAAAGCTCATACATTATAAAGGAGAAGGATGGTAAACTCCACTACATTTTCTTCCCTATAGTCAAAGCATCTAGAACTCTGCTACCTCTTCCAGAACTGGCGGACTATGACAAAGATAAGATGCTCTTCACTGAAGAAGAGCTTGCCAACCTCATAGCCTTAGTTAAAGCAAAAGAGAAGTAGGAAAAATAGGGAAAACTGAACATAGCATCACTTCCCCTACAGCAAGGCCAAAGAAAATTCCAGTAACACAACCTTCAAAGCTGCGTATACAAAAACAACAGCAATCAGAAATGCCCACATCAAAGATAAACCTAGAGGCGGAGCCACCACACAACACCAAAACACCAGAAACCTTCATCTTCGATATGGATGTTGGGCTCACCTCTACAACCACCACTACCACCTTCCACCACTCCGCCACCACACCACTACCCTCCACCATTCCACCACCCATCACTCTTCCCCCATTCTCCACAACAACACCCACTATAATTCCCTCATCCACATCCACAACTTCACCCGCATACTCCGCCTCACTCTTTTCCCCTTCGGGCACTCCATTCTCCACCTCAAAACCCGATCTCACCTTCACTTAAATTTCTTTCCCCTCGTCACTTCCATTTCGTCCCTTCTCACCCGGGATGTCACCACCATTTCCATCCACCACCCCATCTACCACCACCACCCCGATATCACTAGTGACTCCATCAACAATCACCAAACAATTTGCGAGCCCATCAATAGTGTCTCTCTCGTAAGGCACAACCACCCTTCCACCCCGACCCCAACCACCTCACCCTTCCATCTCTAGGGTCCCCTTTTCTAACGTCGGTGAGGAATTCAGACAGAAATTTGACGCCATTCGGAACCTCCTCACTGATCCTTATAACATTATCATCTATTTTTTCTTGTGTGCAGGAAATCGCTTCACATGTCTCCAAGACAGACGAGCGGAACAACACCTTGCCAAGCATCATCACAAGCATCTAACAATGGTAGGAAGCAGTGGCTCAGCAAGTCAACCGCGTCGAGAGCCGCTTACAAACCCTGCCCGAATTGGTGCTCGAGATGAAAGGCCAGCAAGAAGCATTGTCCTAGAAAGTCGATAGGGTCTCTACCCAAATTCAACCTTTGCCTGAGACCCTCCATGATCTTTAGCAGCAGAAAACTGCTCAAAGCACGTTCTTGGACGACATCAACAACAACCTTCTATAACTCACCCACCGCCAAGAGGAGAACTCCAACAAAGAACTTAATGACCTTCACACACAAACAATCGATTTGTCTGCATGACTCTGCTCCGCTGAAGCACGATACACAGATCTTATAGACAGCCATGACGCACTGCTCGAAACCAACGAGCATGTTCAAGTGGCACTTGAAGAGCTATAAGAAATCCATCGACAGTGCAAAAATATGTCGATCACGAAGACAAAGGAAAAGGCAACAGATGACGATGATGACACTAGTGAGGACGATGATGAGGAATCTGACTCCTCACCTGACTCCAACAATGATAGATCCTCCTCAGATGATCAACCTGATGACCCAGGCAATGCTGGGGAGGGCACAAGTCGAAAGGCAGACCCCACAAAACTAGGACAGGATAGCGGCCACCAAGAAGAAGGAACCAAAGACCCCAAGTCCCCCAATAACAATGACAACATCACAATGTCATAGGGGACCAGTTCTTTAATTTCTCAGCCATGGGATCACTAGGGGAAGTTGCTAAAGAAGCCACTTTTGATGAATTTCAACAATGTATCATGGAAACCAGCATAAGCCCAACTACAACAACAATTCAACAATCTACAAACCTCCCCCTAGAATAGGAAGAACCAGATAGAGTGAGTCTAGACACAGATGATAGACTCGACTCCAGTTATGACTCAGGCAAAGACGAAGCTCTACCTTCGTTGTTAGAAGATAGTGCATAGACTCCACTCCCTCCACATGACCTGCCCCCACCGCCACCTCTACCTCATCTGATGAACGATCTAGACATGGCGGCCATCTCTACACTAGATGTTCAAGACATCTTTATCCTAAACACTATTTTAGATGATGCCAATAACGGGGGGGACATCATATATAGAAATACAAAGACAAAGCGCAAGTAGACCCACAAAGATTTCCATATTATCCTTCGACCACAATTGGCAATGACGATGGCTCTCTTCTGCATCCTACTTGCCAATGCTATAGAAGAATTTTAAAGCTCCAAGAAAGCACAACCTAATTTCAACACTTCACCCACCCTGTCCCTATCTCTACTACACAAGGACTTATAGGTGAAGTCCATAGAATGGCTGCAGGCTGGTCTAGCAAGGAGGGCACGCTACATCACCGTGACCTTTAAAGTTTTCGGACACTGGCTGCTCATGATTGTCGACATCGAGGCATGTGACACCAAGGTGTAAAACTTCTGTGCCAGTGAACTAAAAGCCGGACAGATCAACTTTGTAGGGTTAGCAGATGGGGAAGCACGATGCATTCCTTTCCAGCTTCTCAAAATAATATGGGCTTCCTGCCCGTCGCATAGACATGGTTGGAATCAACCCTGGTTCTGAATCATCAACCCGTCTATCCAAACAATTGAGGGTTCTGGGGATTGTACTTTCTGTACAATAAGACACACAGAAGCACTAAATCGACAACTCCCATTTACCGAGTTCGCAGTAGAGGATATGCACTCTTTACGGGGATGTTATGCCATGGAACTCATCTGCGATAGATGATTCTTTAAGGATCTGACAATGGCACAGGATGATGTCCCTCAATATCTCTTCTCTACTATCCAACGTCCGCAAAAGTGTCCATACAGGACAATTCTAAATGAGTTGGAGCAAAAGCAACATCAAACTGCCAAGGTCTTGGAACAACACCAGTGGGACCCTTATACTTTCGATATGGCGGCAGATAAGGGGGACATCGACTTGATAACATGGATCACCATCAACAGAGCTTTCCAACCAAAGGTGCCCCTCTCTGCCATACAACCAACGTTTCCAAATTTTGACCTAAACGCATGCAACACCCTCTCCGACAATGAACTCTGACTCATCATGTCTCGGCTACATGCAGAGAACGATGAGCTGGTTTTCCTGCATGGATATATTTTGGTAATGGCAGATTCCTTCCGTGAAACTGTACAAGTTAAAGGTTCTTTATTTGTGAGTGTAATGACAACATACCAGTTCCTTCTAGCACGGAACCACCCTACGGTTTATATGGCATCAGCATACATGAAGGATGATCTATTAGGGTCGAAGAACTTCGGAACCACAAAGGCACTAATTTCATATCTTCAACATACAACTCTGAAGTTCATTATGCTTCCCTTTCTTTACTCCGACCATTGGATGCTACTGGAAACAAACCTACATGAAGGAACAACAATCATCTACAATAGTTCTGACAACCATTTTGATCCAAACCAAAAGAAGTATGTTGTTACCGCAAAGATGCCCATAGAGGAAGTGGCGAAGGACTGCGTTGAATGACTACATGATCTCCTGGGAAAACACACAAAGGTGTACGAAAAAGGACATTTTCACCACCCAGCCTTCAGCCACAGATGTCCCTAGCAAATCAGAGAATCTAACGACTATGGTTTCCACGTCCTTTACTGGATGTACACCCTTATTGTCCTCGGTAAGCATGTGGAAGACATGAAGGATGTGGATTATCATGCTTTACGGGGAAAGTTTGCAATTACCCTCCTATGATCGTATGGAGCAAATAAGGGATTAACAGAACGGTGATACCCTTGCCCATGTACTTCTCAACCTATCACCTTGACACTCTGAGGAAAAAGTGGATGATAAGTTAGGGGGGGTACATTGGGTAAGGGCAAGGTATCATATTCAAACCCCTATTATTCCGTACATATTTTTCCTTCCCTTCGACACTTAGATTTCTTTCACCCCTATTATTTTGTACATATTTTTCCTTCCCTTTAACACTTAGATTTTTTAGTAATTTCTTTGATATATATAACTCTTGCATATAAAACAACTTTCTTTTTGGAAACGGAACACCCCTAGCTAAGTTAGAGACAAAGTAATCCTCACTTACATATAAAGCATTTAGGCATGTAATGGTGAATTAATAAATCACTTTCATACGCGATTCTTATGCTTTTGCTTCAATTCTGCATCAGACTCTCCACAGGTTAACATCCTGACCGACACAAGCTAAACACTCTCAAGAACGGGAGGGAACCAGGTGAAATCCAAATCAAGGAACCTCACAAGCGGACCACCGAGTACGAAACCATAATAAGTGCATGTCAGGAATCCCTAAGAAACAATTTTCTTCTTTTCAAAACGAGGCTTGGTAACCCAAAAAAAATCCTAAATACCCGAATCCTAAGCATGTGAGCATATGAATAAAAGCCTGAATGTTGAATAAAAACATGAGAGTTGTGCCATACATAAGGACTTATACGAAGTACCAATAAAGATCTCGCCCGACCGGTACATTCAGCTGCCCTCACAAAGGCAGATGTGTCACGCCCGATAGTGAGATCCTAAGGTATCCAAGTATATGAAAAGGTTGATAAAGGACTCGCCCAGCCGGTACATTTTGCTGCCCTCACAAAGGCAGATGTGTCGCGCCTGGTAGTGAGATCCTAAAAGTTTAGATAAACCCTCCCCCACCTAAAGGAGGAGTTACCAAGCAGCCTTTAGCCAACCCTCATACCTATCTTAGTTTTCGGTAGGATTTTCAAAGAAGTATAAAACTGCTTAGAGACGAAAGCATGCACGAAATGCGATCAAGGAAATGGTGGTCCCAGTGCGAGTTACGCGATACGGAAGAATCTTGAGATCCACACAACTCTCACCCGAAAGAGTTAATGCAAGAGGAAGTCCTGATAAAACTCTAGGAGATCTCTGGTTTAGAATTGAAGCAAGAGTATGGAAATCTTCACTAAATAAAATCACCTCGCCACTACGTGCTTAGCTCTATCCATCTTGAGGATAAGCTAGACTCTAAGTTAGGGGGGGTGATAACCTCCCATTTTTGTGATGTTATCTTACTAGTTTTTCTTAATTTCCCATACTCTTTCTTAGATAAATTAGATATAATCCTTAGCTTTCTGCGTTATTATGAATTCACCATTAAACTAACATTTATCTCCTTCTTCTTACAGAAAAACCCAAAAAAATTGCAAAAGGGGCAAACGGTTTGGAGACTGTATGAAGTCCAAACGGTCCCAAGACCGAATGAACCCAAACAATCCCAAGACTGAATGAAGTCCAAACTGTCCCAAGACCGAATGAAGTCCAAACGGTCCCGAGACTGAATAAAGGCAAACGGTCTGGAGACTGAATGAAGTCCAAACGGTCTCAAGACCGAATGAACTCAAACGGTCCTGAGACCGAATAAAGGCAAATGGTCTGGAGACCGAATGAAGTCCACCCGGTCCCAAGACCGAATGAACTCAAACGGTCCCGAGACCGAATAAAGGCCAAATGGTCCCGAGACCAAGTGAAGTCCAAATGGTCCCAAGACCGAATGGATCCAAACAGTCCCAAGACCGATTGATCTCAAATGGTCCTAAGACCGAATAAAGGCAAACGGTATGGAGACCGAATGAAGTCCAAACGGTCCCAAGACCGAATGAACTAAACGGTCCCAAGACTGTATAAAGGCAAACGGTTTAGCAACTGAATGAAGGCAAACGGTCTCGAGATTGTATGATCCCAAACGATCTCGAGACCGTTTGATGCCAAACGGTCCCCAAACCGTTAAAGACCCAAACGATCCCAAGACCGTTTGGGATTCCTTGAAAGCCTATAAATAGGACCTAAGGAGTCCTCATTTGGCATCAACTTCTTGGACATCCAGAGACTACCCCAATCACTCCAGAGCTGTTCCACCTTCATCCTTCGCCCAAAGGCTGTCGGTTCAAGATCCATACTCCATCTTTAGGCTACTTCCTCTCTCATCAACATAAGAAGATGGGAAGTGGATGATTCTTCATCAAGACAACCACATGGCATGAAGATAGTCGTTCTCTCCTCTAAGGGGTCGACCTTCCTCCCTCCTACATGGAGATGATGCTTTCTCTCTCTCTTCCCGCCTCCTTTGTTCTTGCCATGACCGAGTAGTCGCATACACTAGGGTGCGGGGAGTAGCCCCACTACCCATGTTTTCATTTCATACATTGTAATTCTTGAGTTTGCAATAGAAAAACACTATCTTTCGAGTTCAACATCAATAGTTTAATGAATGCTAGTTTCTTGATCACCAACTTGTGTTATCTATTATCTGTTAGTGCAAATTGTCTATGTTTGTACTTCAAGATTTGAATATCGACTGTTTGTTGGTTACAGATTGTATGTAGTCACCATACGTTTGGTTCGATATCTAAGAGAATTTCTCAAGGAGTGGAGTAAACTCACCTCCATTGTTGTACTTTCATACTATGAAATGGAATCAGTTGACATATGAAAGTATAACCTTGATAGGTCGAGGAACACACTTTGCAAGGGGAGTAATGCAAAGTAAGTGACCATTCATCTGGGGATGGCTGGCATTGCAACACTTCCACATTTCTCATAGTTAGTTATCCAAAAGGAAGCTAAGTCGACAAAGATACTAACTGTTTAGACTCTTTTCTTTGCAAGCCAGGTTATTGTGATGTATGTCTTGATCCATGCGTAGTGGTGGTGAAACCCGATCACATCCTAGTGGTTTATAAATATTATTTGAAACCTTATGTTTAATTTCTTGTTATTTTCTTTCTCTGCACATTAGCTTAACCATCAAATCAAATCTTTGATCTAAATATCAACTTTTAAGTGGATAAGTAAGATTATTACGTTTTCCATCTTGTTAAACTCTTAACAAGACCGTTGTCTCATGGATTCGACCATTAACTATACTACGATAAGACTTCCACGTATCTTAGCATACGTGGGTGGAGATCTTATTATATCATACGCAAGGCTAAACTTAGAGATTAACTATCTCTAGGATTTTTAGTGGTGCACACAACTCCACGTAAGTGGAGGCTCCATCATCCACCTTCTCTGGAGGTTCTTTTGAGGCCTAGGCTTGGATATAGGACTGACTTAGACTGTTTAGACTCTGAAGTTGAGATATGATTGCATCCCACATTATTTCTATATTGAGCAGCTTCTAATTCTTCTCTCTAAATGTTTGTTGTATCCCCTATTCTTCTATGTTGAGCAATTCACCTATGTTTATTCATTCTCTTTGTCCTATGGACATTAGCCTATACACAATGTCTTTTCTTTTGAAAATCATGGTTCATGTGAACTACCTTATTTGATAATTATCATGTGATCATGGATATTCTTTTGTAAGCACCACCACCTAGCCATTGCTGCGTGCAGTTATATGGCAACATCGGCCAAGCTTCTCCTAGATTCGTGGAGCAACATGCGTCCATATCCAACCCTTCATACCTCCTCATTGTGCCCTGATCATGCCGCTCTTCTCCATTAGGGTTTGTGGACAAAAATGTGGAAGAAGGTGAAGAAGATAGAAGGATATCTGCATGGGATCCCTCTGGTCTTCGCGAATGGATTCGACCCTCTATATAGGGAGGACATCCACGCCCTAATGTACTTGCCTATGAGAAAAGCAAGGCTTCTCCTCCTTAGGAAACCATCTTTCCATAGTTGAGAATAAATTCTCTCTCCTTATATTAATTCTTTATTTTCCTTGATCCTTAGTCATTAAGAATTCGAAATTATTTTCTCTTATTCTCTTCATGTTTGCTTTTTAATTCTTTGGCACGAATTTCTATCTTCTTTTGATAGAAATCACTTCCTTTTTCATAATGCCACCAAAATCATTAATATTGTATCATATTATCCTTTTATTTTGCAATTTTGGTATTTTCTCTTTCTTTCCTCTTTATTGGGACTCCTTGGATCCCAAGACATTCCCTTATTTCGAAATTCTTTTTATTGGATACTTATTATCCTTCTAGATGCATCTTTATGCATTATTTCACATTATCTCGTTTATTTCTCATTAAAATAACTCTTTTTGAGGTTTTCTCTTTATTATTTTATTTTTTTCATTGGCATTCCTTTTAATATTAACAACCTCATGGATACGAAATTTCACTAAGAAATCTCATTTATTCCTCTTTCCACTCATTTTCCACATTTTATCATTATTTTCAATTTCTTTCTTAATAAAGAAATACTTAATTAAACTTTTCTTTTCTTATTGCCTTCTCTATGCAACTTTGGACTCCTTGGAACCCAAGGAATCCAAGAGGCACGAAATCCACTTTGGATGTGCCTTCTAGAGGTTTCCATATTTTCCTTTTCTCAAATATTCACTCATTCACTTACTAATTGAATTTCTTTGTTATTTGGGCCCAATAGCCAATAACGCCCACAAAACAAACATCAAAGCTATTGTAAACATAATCCATTTATTCAAAACAAATTATATCATTATTTGTTCAAATATCCTTAATATGAGAAATTGCATTTCTCACCAATTGAACCCAAAAATTGGGGTTGTAACATCCTTCCCCTCTTATAGGAATTTTGTCCTCAATATTCAAACAAGCAAACAAAGAATTTAGGATAAAACTTTTCCATGTCCATCATTGGCCCGTATGTGGCTTTACCATACTCATGGCGTCTCCAAAGAACCTTTATCATCACATATTCTTTTCTCTGAGTTCTTTCATCCTGGCATCTATAAACTGCACAGGTGGACTCAGGCCATTTCAGCCTTCCTTGGGGCTCACTAGGTTCATTGATCAGCACATGGTCGGGGCACCTCACATAGTGCTCTAAATTGGACACCTGAAACTCATCACACATTACTTTATCCTGAGGGGTAAGGTCAAACTTAACCTTATCCACCAAACCATGTCAAAAGAACCCATACATCGGGGACTCAGCTCTCTTAGTTATAACTTAGAGGGGTCAGATTTTCATGTCACATATTCTCCCACAGTGAACTGCATGTCAGTCTACTTTGCATCTGCTCATGACTCTTGTCATCTTTAGTCTCCTTTCAGCCATTACATGATCAAAGCGACTTCATCTACACACACTGTGGTCCTTTTCTAACCATCATGTGGTCCTTTCACCAACATCACCTTACTGAAGTGGTGACCGACACAACCTCCCTTACAGAGCTTCTTTAAGTCCCAATACTGGCTATGGTGGTCATCATTACATATTTCATAGGAAAAGAACTGTCTCTAGCCATCACCCTGAATGAGCACAGATGCTCTTATCAAACCCTTTAGTCTGGATCATACTAACCATTAGTTAGGGGTGATAAACTATACTAACATTGAGTCCTTCATATACCTACTTCCACCTTTTGGAAGGGAACCTTTAGGTCAAACTCAAAAACCTTTGACCTCACTTCATGGTGTAGTTGAACCATCTCTCTCATGGGTAGTTCAACCAGATTTGTCCCTTGACAAAACTCTTTCTTTCTCATGTCATCTAGAAAAGGCGATCTACCATAACCCATATTGCATCTCGGCCTTCCTTGGTCCTTAGGATACTTACAACATCCATAGAGATGAACTCCCCTTCCCTTTTGGGGACTCTTTATCCTTTATATCAATGCAATGGGTTACCGGTGCTCATCCCTCACCTCCTATCATGCATGGCAACATACCATGTGCAGCCTCATCTTAGGCATCAAAAGTACTACTGTCACTTATTATCTTGGTAGTACCACGGTATAATGGTGATCTTCAATCATGATTTCCTTTATGTCATGTTTCCTCAAGTTTGATTCCTCAGAAACCCTAAACCACTCTAGTCGGGTTTTCATCACCTTCTTTTCCAAAGAAGTGCACTTGAGGTTCTACCACCATCCTTTCATCGTATCAAGGACTAGACTGGCTAATCAAACAACCCATTAACTTGTTCAACATATCTTATTACATTGGAGTATTAGCCAAACATATCTCCTTTCCAAACTTAGGGTTAGCCTAACAACCTCTTCTAGCTTCTAGCCAAACTAGTCAAATACATCTCAACCAGAACATCCATTACCACTTCACATCCTTAAGTAGTAGGTAACATTGAAGACATACACTTCCATGTGTTTCACTTATCATCTCAAACTCGAACTCTAACTCTATCTTTATTGAGAACACTCTGAGCTCATTCTTCTTGGTGATTAAACTCAACCTTGTATGACTCATATCTCATGGTAAAACATCCTCATAAGGTGACCACCTCATTCCTCTTAGTGGTTGCAACCTATGTGTGTATCATTCACTTTACCAGGGTATGTTATCTTCTCTATCCCTATTTCTCATGGCAACGTTCCAACCTGCATCATCTCTTATCCTTGGTGTATGGCATGCGTAATGTCCTATCTCTCACCCCCATAACAAAAGGAAATAAGCATTTGGCTGCAGTCCAAATAGAGAGTATTTCCTGTTCCCAGAGTAGAGATGGTACATCCCACCTTGCCAATACACCTTTACATCTAAGTAGCAACGTGCCACATATGTCTCTACAGACATCATGATATCAAACTAGTCTTGAACCTACTAAGCTTTATATCCTTGGTCATCTCCTCTAGGTCTAAAGGGTACCAGATCTTTTGGGGTCATCCCTCTTCCCTCATGCATCAAGGGAGTGCCCTACTCATCTGCTTTTTGGGTCCCATGAGTTCATGAAGGTGATCAATCTCCTAACCCATGGTCCTCAGACAATGATAGTTGTTACCTCCTGACCCTATGGTCATGTGCAACTGGGGAATTAGGCAACTCCTACTTTCATTGGGCTTATCCCTACCTGGCCCTAGGATAGACTTAGGATTCTCCATTATAGTACATGTTCACTTAGAACCTTACCCAAGTCTTCATCATCTCTCTTTCTACATTCATGGGCTGGCTTTCATCCTTTCATAGGGATCATGGAAACCTGCCTACCTTGGTCAAGCCCCATATCGGTTACCTCCATGGTAACACATTCATATGCAATTAGAGATGGATATCTATGGGTCTGCAGGTTCATTCTCATACCATGTACTTTTCACTTAGCTTCTCAAGATCATGTGAGACCTCTTCAGGTTACCTTAAACCAACAAAACTGATATACACCCTACCAAAGGGGTCCCTCTCCCAGGATGGGAGGAAAACTATCTCTTGACACCATGGTCACAAAAGCTCTTAGGTCTAAGGATTTACAGCCACATGAGCCTACTTAACCCTAGCAAGCTATTAAGGCACAAGCAGATCACCTATTGTACCATGCTAGGTCATACTTATCCTCTTTCCTTGATGTTGGATCAAGATCATACTTTCATTTATCATCAACCTAGTTGTGAGGGGTTCATCACACATACCTTAAACTTAAGGGACTTCCCTTTTCCTCTATACATGAGGAGTACCATGCTCGAAACTATAGCAACTTAATTCTTGTCATGAGAATTAGGTATACCACTTCCCCTCTTAGGCCTAGGAATCCCTAGGTTCACCTTTAGGTGTCCAACTGCATGCTCTGTCTCTTAAATACGAACCAAGCATACAAAAGGCATGACATGCACTCCTTGTCATCCTTCAACTCGAGCAACACTTAGAGTTGGGTCCTTCTTAAGGACAACCAACAAGGTACAAGGCCTCATAACCCGTTACTAAACCTTTCTAGGTCTAAGGAACTCTTCTTCCTACCTTAGAAGGTAAACACCTATACCATAGGCACATAGGTACCAGAATCTTCATCTTTTCTCTCTAGGGTTTAGTCCCTCTAAAGGCAACCAAGATATCATCAACTTTCATGGATCGATCATGAGGCAACCACTATCATCCATTGTTTAGGGTTTTAGGCTTCCAATCTTCTTGCTGGGTTTACTACTCTCTCTAGAGCTAACCCTACATCCAACCTCACCATTAGAGGTCCTCTCTTCATGAAGGATCAACCCCAAAAGCATGCCCTACATGGGTGAATCCTAGGTTCGAACTTATGTTTGCTCAAGTTCATCCATAACCCTTTATGCTCCATCATGATTCCTTATCCAGGGTTTCATCCTACTGTCAGCACTATGACGTGCCCTGGGTGCCATCTATACCCTACTTGCACAAGCCCATAGGGTTTCTAAGGTCCTTCACTAACATCATCATCTAAGGAGCTATCCTTTTCCCTAACATGCATGACCCTTCCCAGGGTTGGGTTGCCAAAGGTGCTAGGTCACCCATGGATCATATGGAATCCCAAAGGCATGTCCTTTCAAACACCTAGTCCAACTCATCTCTCTCTAACCTTCACTTAGGATTAGGGTTAGCATCATCCTCAGAGGATGTGCCAGGTCTCTACTTGCAATGGAGATCTCTATCTCCAAGACTAACTTATCCTCCTGACCAGAAAGGTCTAGCCTCAGGTCTCTTCTGAGGACATGACAACTTATGTCATACGACCTAAGCATGTATCTATTCTTTAATCTGCACTTAATCTATTAAGATTATGTGCATGACATTTTATTTACATGCTTTTCATTAATTTGGTGGAGGATATCTTAAACCTTATCAACCTTACCCATACCTCAAGAGGGTGAGGAGAAGAGAGAAAACCCTAATCCTTAAGGTCCTTAACAGAATTTGTGATGAGAAGGGATGGATAAGATGAGAAAGTCATAAAGGTATCTTATTTTGATTCATACCCTAAGACTTTGGCCAGGCAGTCACATGGATCCGGGAGTCCTCGTATTCCGACTAGCGGTGCGGAGGAAAATATTGCCAGCCTCCGGTCGTGATCCTTTTCTAGATACCTCCATCTTTTGGATAATCCTCTAATAACTCCCTTGGGTTCTATGGAGTTTGTAAAATTTAATAATTATTAACGTTTAAGTGAGGAACCTATGATCTAATACTAAATGTTACGACCCCACCTCTCGATAACCCCCAATTAAGGGAGACTGAGAGGTCGATGCTGCACCCATAACTTCCGGATCAAAGGTTCAACAATTAACCAGGAATAATTATCAAATTTTAACAGACTATACTTACAAGTTGTAAGAAAATAAATTTTTGCATACCTTTTTGAAAACTTGGATATCTAAACTTCTATCCACTTAAAGATTCTACTCTAATTAATCCTCCTTGTATTTTTCTTCATGTATTCCACAATATGACAATTTACTGTTTGTCCTTTTGGCTTGTTCCTAAAATGTCAACAAACAAATCGTCGGTCAGCCGAAGCTGGTATGTGAGGGAAAACAATAATTATGTAAATACGTTAACAATGTAATCATTCAATTAATCATTTAACAACTAAGATTACTTTTTAGATATAACTCCGCGATCCAAGAGTACCCTATCCTCTATGTTGTCCCCATTAAACCCCTCATGATCCACCTATAAGTGAACCAATTTCTAGGGTTGAGTCACATGGCACTAGTCGTAAGTAGCCCACTCCTTAACTCATGGCAGGCTAATGAGTCTCATGGCACTACACGTAGGTAGCCCAGTTTCTAACTCTCGGTAACCTAGACCTTGCTCTAGGATTACCCCTTTTTTCCTTAGCCTTTTCAAAGCAATAGAGGTGGACCCGGATCTAATTAGTTATATACGCACATTTATAGTGATAATCATATTATAGTTGCATGAAATAAATAAACATCCAACAGTTATTTTCAAGCAACCCATTAAAACTTCAGGAATCGCCGTGAAACTAGAGTGATTATTCATAAGCGTAACCACATACCTGATTTGATGAGTCATGCAGATTATTCAACCTATACTTCATGTATATATAATCAAGCCAATCAACGGATCCAAGCAAGTAATTCAATCATCACATAATTCCTGAAAAGAATATGTATTCTATTTATTACACACTTTATCAAGAATCTACTTTATTGACTTGGATTATCTTTCTAGGGTTTCTAATCCGCATTAAGGTTTCATTAATATTCATTAGGGTTTCTTAGATCAATTTCTCATACTTTATCCCTTTCAGGTTAACAAACCCTAAACTACTCTTTTCCATTTATATGAACCTTAATTGCCCAACTATCCATTTTAATAGTCTTTTATACCCAAATTGACTTAGGATCATCACATCCCTATTTATTCATGGATTTTAACAATTAAACCAATTAAAATATGTATTCTCTTAAATTAGGGTTTTTAAGCTCATTAATGCATAATCATGCACGAAACCCTAAATTAAGCCAATTATATAAAAAGATCATTTTTTTAGATCATATTTTCACTTTTATTAACAACATGTTAATATCAACTTGAATTATCCAAATAACGTCATTAAGTCCATCTATCATCAAATCTAAGGGTTTTTCCTTAATTAAATCATTAAAGATGATAACTTTATGTACTTTTCAAATTTTAAGCATATTTATGCACATAAACTCTAAATTAGACTAATCACGTGCAAAGTTCTTCCTTTTTGAACATAATGTACCTTTTTACATTTAATAGGTTAAACATCAACTCTAATGATCCATTAAACCCTATCAAACACTTTAGTCATTTCAAAATAGGGTTTCTTAATCTTTAATTCATTAAAGATGATAATTTACACTACATCTCGAACTATGATCAGACTCTGGCTAAAAACTATTTTTATTGGATTCCTTGTGTTCTTCTGATCAAAATTCATACATTACTTGTCCTAATTGAAGTTACCAATCATTAGATATGATTTTTGCAATAAATCACTTACCACAGCCAATGATAGGGCACCACGTCGCCTTTATCTTCATGCAACGTTGCTTTCTTTGGAAACATTTCGAATTGACCTTCTTGCCCTTAGTTAAGTGATGCATTTCTACAGCCCGTGGAGGGCAACTTCATCCAACGACCAAGGGGTCATCTTCAACCTTCCTCCGCCGACTTGCTGCTGCCCTAGCCACGGTGCACGGCTCCTCTTCCTCCCCTTGGACCTCGACCGCCATCGGGAACAGGTCCCCTACCACCGCAGCTCCTCCTCGCACCTCAGGGTGCTTTTTAGCTTGCGTCCAAGGGATTCCTCTACGCTGGCCATGACCGCGACCCACAGCAAGCCTTGCAGCCGTGCGGCCACTGTTGCGTGCAGTTTAGGATACGGCAACGTCGGCCAAGGTTCTCCTAGCTTCGTGGAGCAACATCCGTCCATATCCAACCCTTCATACCTCCTCATTGTGCCCTGATCATGCCGCTCTTCTCCATTAGGGTTTGTGGACAAAAATGTGGAAGAAAGTGAAGAAGATAGAAGGATATCTACATGGGATCCCTCTGGTCTTCGCCAATGGATTCGACCCCCTATATAGGGAGGACATCCACGCCCTAACGTACTTGCCTATGAGAAAAGCAAGGCTTCTCCTCCTTAGGAAACCATCTTTCCATAGTTGAGAATAAATTCTCTCTCCTTATATTAATTCTTTATTTTCCTTGATCCTTAGTCATTAAGAATTCGAAATTATTTTCTCTTATTCTCTTCATGTTCGCTTTTTAATTCTTTGGCACGAATTTCTATCTTCTTTTGATAGAAATCACTTCCTTTTTCATAATGCCACCAAAATCATTAATAATGTATCATATTATCCTTTTATTTTGCAATTTTGGTATTTTCTCTTTCTTTCCTCTTTATTGGGACTCCATGGATCCCAAGACACTCCCTTATTTCGAAATTCTTTTTATTGGATACTTATTATCCTTCTAGATGCATCTTTATGCATTATTTCACATTATCTCGTTTATTTCTCATTAAAATAACTCTTTTTGAGGTTTTCTCTTTTTTTTCTTTTATTTTTGTCATTGGCATTCCTTTTAATATTAGCAACCTCATGGATACGAAATTTTACTAAGAAATCTCATTTATGCCTCTTTCCACTCATTTTCCACATTTTATCATTATTTTTAATTTCTTTCTTAATAAAGAAATACTTAATTAAACTTTTCTTTTCTTATTTCCTTATCTATGAAACTTTGGACTCATTGGAACCCAAGGAACCCAAGAGGCACGAAATCCTCTTTGGATGTGCCTTCTAGAGGTTTCCATATTTTCCTTTTCTCAAATATTCACTCATTCACTTACTAATTGAATTTCTTTGTTATTTGGGCCCAATAGCCAATAAAGCCCACAAAACTAACATCAAAGCTATTATAAACATAATCCATTTATTCAAAACAAATTATATCATTATTTGTTCAAATATCCTTAATATGAGAAATTGCATTTCTCACCAATTGAACCCAAAACTTGGGGTTGTAACATATGCTATTTTTATACTCCATTTGACAAAAAAATTTTGTTACCAGGGATGTTGTGTTCCTAGAAAAGGAATTCATTTCCAAAGGAATTAGTGTTAGGAAAGTATAACTTGAAGAGGTTTAAGACCAATAAGGAAACATTTCACCTATAGATCTACAAGGGAACATAGAGAACCACAAGACGTTATGGAATCTCAGATTCCTCATATAACACAAGAACCTCACAGATTTAGTAGGGCATTCCTAGATATAGATTGATTTAGTTATCTTCTGACTCAAGAAGGCATTGAGTCGATCATTGATGATGAGCCAACTACCTATCTAGAAGTTGTTAAGGGACCAGAGTTTGAGTAATGGAATGAGGCCATGTGATCTGAGATGGAATCCATGTATATCAATAAGGTATGGACCTTGGTGGATCCACCTAAAGGGGTAAAACCCATAGGATGCAAGTAGGCCTTCAAGAAGAAGACTATCATGGATGGTAATGTACAAACTTACAAAGGCAGATTGTTTGCAAAGGGTTTCAAACAAGTTCAAGGTGTTGATGAAACTATAACTACCCCACTTTTTGGCAACCCCAAATTAAGGAAGGCCTTAAAGGTTAGAGCCATTACCTAATTTTTTTCTGAAGGATACAAATTTTAAGCAAATAATAAAAAATAGTAAAAAATTACATTCGTCTCACTATATTGTTTACCAATTGTTTCTCTAGAACTTACATAACTTTCTATCATATGATTTGTACACATGAGAAGAAGTCACTAACTAATCCTGCCTACAAGTTAACTTTATTTTCTTTGAATAATTAGATTTTTCCAATGGATCATGACATCTCCATATATAGAATTTACATAAAATGTTGTGAAATAAAAACACAGTCATTATAACAAATTATATTGGTATGTGGGGGGAAACAAAATATTCACATGTAGGTGTAACAATATAATTAGCTGTTGCATCAATTATGACTACAAAAATTGAACTTGCATTTTCTTTCTAACTTCTCAACATAATCTATATGGGACACTCCCTAATCATGTGGGGAATCTTCTCTCTAGGGTTTAGTCCCTGTAGTGGACATATCATACATAGGCCTTGGTCCTATCACCAGTCACCATAGTGACATTTCATACATGGGCCTTTGTACCAGGTGATTTTTTTCTTTTGGGCCAGATCATTAGTCACCATAGTGAAATTTCTTACATAGGCCTTAACCCGAGGTGATCTTCTTATATCGACCTGATCATTTGTCACTTTAGTGCCATTTCTTACATCCCACATGTATCACTTACATCCATAAGAGATCATTGAGCAAGTTATATATATATATATATATATATATAATGTGATATCCATATTGACTTTATATATTGCAGGAATTAAATAAACAACCAATAGTTATCTGGAATCATTATGGAAAGTCTTGAAAAACCATGGAAGTCGGTTAAGGTGAGTGGTCATAAGCGTCACCACATACATTTATCCAAAAGTAACTTGATGTGCAAGCAATAGGTAGCAAAATCAAACAATCAAGAAACTATCCTAAAAGTAAAGCATAATACACAAATATTACTAATTTGTCCAAAATCTACCATTAAGACTGACTTGACTTTCAAGTTAGAGTTATGGGGTCATCATAGGGTTTCATTAGGGTTTTGGCTTTCTAAACCCTAATTATCACTTTTAATTAACAAACCCTAAATTTGATGCTCTATGCATTATTAATCTCAAACTAAGCCAAAGATTTCTCTTTTATCCAAAAAGACACGACTTTAACCATTAAAGTCATTTAAACATATTGTGGGTATTATAACCAAGAAATTATGATTTTTATGCATTTAACACAATAAAGATAGAAACTTTAGGTACTTTTGGAATTAGAGGAAGAATTAGGTCTATGAACTATTTTTATTGCCTTGCATTTTTTGATCAATTTTCATATATATTTCATTTTCTTCTGAGTTGCAAATGATTAGTTACAAATTTTTACTAGATAAAGATTCATTGGCCAATCTGTGATCGCAAAATCAGCTCTTAAGTGGAAAATTTGTATCATCCTCTATCAATTATGTGTTTGAGTTGACCAATGGCATGTGGCCATCTCGGCATTGCACTCCAGCACAAATAGATCTTGAAAACTATGTGAATTGGATGGTTACCCTTACCTTGTTGTGTTGCACCCAGAGTAGCAAAGTCATTTCTCTATCATGTATCATCTTCCTCACATTCGACTTCCACCTTGTGCTAGGTCGGGTCAACTAGCATGGTTGGATCTATGGGTTTGGGAGTCAGAGGGTCAGGTGAAGGTGTGACTCCCTCTACCAAGCCTCGATGAACTCATTGGTGATCTCAACTTAGTTGGAGAGTGCATGGACAATGGTAGGTGAGGGAGTATACATTTGTGGTTGACAGGGGATCTGAAGAGGAACAACAAGGGGTTGTAGAAGGTTTCTGCTAAACATAGGCCCCATGGAAGGGTTCCTTGGATTTATAGTATATCTTACCCTCTTGTGAAGGGGTTACCAGGTCTTTTATAGGCAGACTCGATTTGACATGCTTTAATGGAGTCCCTACTCCACGGCCATTTGGGGAAACTCCTAATCATATTCAAAATAGGGATATCTAGGGGTTATTAGGTCCAATCCACACTCCTAAATATAATAGGCAGGGTCTCAGTTCAAGACATAGACCAGAGCGAGATAGAAGGATCAATTTAGTAAACAATTACTATAGGTCAACTTTCCTTGTCTGGCTGAAGGAAGGTGATGATATGGAGGTCATCCATTTTCAAACCGAATGGTCTTAAAGCCACATGAAAATTAGGGCCCATAATAAGTTTCCAGAATTGATTTACATGGTGGAATTTTATACATTTCCCGGTAATCTTTCTGAATTTAGGAGAACTTAAAATTTTCATATTTCTCTCTCCTTTTAACCTTTTAATCCCAAATATTAAAAGAAATCCTTTAACACTTTTATCTACGTGTGGGAAATATTTAAGACCAAAATACTTAACTTAAAAGTGTTTTTCTTAGTCTAAAAATCTCCCTATTTATTTCATTATTTAAGGCATCAAATCAAATCTTTTCTCTTTCTAACTTTTCCACATTTCTTATTTGGATTACTTTTATCATTATTAACAATATTGAAATGAAAACCAACCATTAGTTTCCTTCAACACCACTTTTCTAGATAATTCCACATAATTCCATATAAATTACCCATTACCTTTAGTAATTCATTTATTTTGGAATGTTCTCTCTTTCTTTTCCCCATGTCTATTATTGGGTTATTGCAAATAGTAAAAACCAAAAAAATATTGCAAATAGTTTCTGTTCTTAGAACGATTCATTCCTCATCATCATGTGGAATATGAATACACTCTTACGAAATCTTTGTAATCACAAATCCCTTCTTTATTTTGATATATCAATCAAACCTTTTGACTATCTAATCAAAATAAAGACTCTAGTTATGAGGTGCTTGTCTTTAATCAATCATATTGATCCTAATACCTATTCTTGCATTGTTGAACCATCTCAATAACGTCCATGTTCTCATGTTGTCTCTACAACTCATAGTTCATGGATCAAAACATGAAGAACTTCACATCAACGGCATCCTCAATATGCTTCCTGTAAGCATCCCTTTCAGCCTTTGGTGCGGTGGGAGCAGGTTCATCTGGCTCTGGTGTATCTAGGACATAGAGCTTTCACTCTTGAGTGAGAACAATTCTCAATGTCCTAAACCAGTCGTGGAATATGTAACCATTTAGATTGTCCTTCTCAAGGACCGATTGCAAAGAAAAGTGATTGTTGTTGGTAACCATTTATTCTACAAAAGGAAATTTGCAATTTTAGTCCAAAACTCTTTTGATTTGATTTGATTTGAAAATTGATGATATTAATTAGGTCTTTAATTAACTATCACTCCTACTATTTTAATCAAATTGATAGCCCTTACCATCAATTCAAAAGATTACAACATACACCCTTCTAATGAGCCAAGATCCAAAACAATTGAGTTATTACCCGACCAACACCAGCGTCCATAATCAATTATTAAGGTAGGTAGCATTTACCAATTGCATCATATGCAATTATTGGATAGATGATATGCATAACTCTTTGTCATAGTCATATGCATGCCTCTATGTGCTTAATCTCATTAAGACCACTTAGTTAAGCCTGACCCAAAAGCCAACACGATAGGAGTGCACCATGCTTGGCGGGCCCACACAACTACCGTCACACTTCCATGAGATACAAAGTGCACCACCCTTGGGATGCCCACGCTTTTCGATCAAGCTTTTCATGTGCGATGCTTATGGAAAGCATCTAAGACTTTATATTATATTTAGGGGTTTTAATATGCTTATATATGCATATATGTATCCAAACACCACATATATAGTATGTATCATATACATGCTATATCCCACAAACAAAAACATGCAATAATAATAAAGCGATGATTATGGTCATCCTATTGTAGTTCCTTGGAGCCACAAGGAACTACAGTCATCAAAGGTCTACATCACATGCAACTTATTATTGGTGAAGATCTGTGCTTGCCAATCCGGGTTGACTGGTTCAACCTTTGAACTGGTTGACTCACCTCTTGGTCAGTTGGTTGGTCTCCTCCAGTCAGTCGTCTGGCTCCTACAGATGGTCGGCTTGTCCGGTCGTCTAGGCTTCTCATCATTCCACCAATTGCTCCTCAGTCGGTTGTTTTGTTTGATCAAGCGGTTATCTTCAATCTTCATGATAATAAGAAATAAAGCTAATCCTATTTTACATTATCTTTGTGAAACCTCGAGTTACATTCAAGGGTAGAATAGAATCTCGACTTATCTCAAGTTACATTCAGAATAGAAGAAGAGGGCTTGGTGTGCAGATCGAGATGCAAACAACCATAACGAACCACACACATGCACATAGGGTTTATAGGCCATAATCATGCTACACATCCACCATCAAAACCATTTTAGGGCAATGTGTATCGATTGCATATATACCATATCATATATGTATATATATTAGTTTGGGATCATGTGGTATTAATCAGATATTCACATTAGTCATTTAAATATTCACATTGTATGCAATAAATAAAAGATGGTAAAACCAAAATTTGATCATATCGATTATCTCAAAACATAGAGTATTGATGTGGCTCTGATACCACTATTGGGTTTAAGGTGGTCGGAGTAGACAGCGGAAACAAAAAAATTACTTGACCATAAACCCATAACCACTAGATCACATCAATATCTATGTAATGGGAAGGATGGTTTTAGCAAGTTATACCTGGTCCTAAGGCTTGCTCAGTGACAAAACATCACAGCAAGTACAGTCTTCAACCACCTATCTTTGACTGTATCTGTGCAGCTCTTGGTCTTGACCTAGACCATGGTTGACTGTCGTCCTCCTAAGTGGCAGAAATCCCCCGCCTCTATAGATAGTCCACACAGATGATCAGGAACTCTAGTCGTCCTGAAGGATGGACTAGAAGGAATTGTCCCCTTCTATTGGTGTACTAGTCACTGACACACTCTCCCACCACCATTTGCTTTTCTACAGTTGTTTTTTCCTCATTGTTCCTCCCTGGATGGGTAGAACTTGATTGGGCTCTCTCGGTTACCACAACAAGAGAGGACAACAACTTTGCAGAGCAACTGTTGTCTGAGTTGTGTCTCTAGAGAAGCCCCATGTACCCCTCTATTTATAGTAGAGGGCAGGGTCAGCGTTCCTAGTCTGTATGGGAGTAGCAGGGTCTAAAATTTCCATGAACAATTTGCAATGTGGTAGGCGAACTTGTCGTTTCACAACTAAAATGGTTGTTTGTCAAGGTGAACTGGTCAGTTGGGAGTGTGAGTCGATCAGTTCACCCAATGAACTGGTCATTTCACTTCCTAGACTTGCCTACAATTGACTTTCCTTATTCATTTATAATTAATGCAAATATTAATTCTTGTCCCATTCAATTGAACAGGTGAAATGAAAACCTTTTCTCACAAATCGGGACAACTCAACACTGCTCATTTGGTCTAGTTGAACTGATCGGTTCACTAGAATGAACCGGTCATCTCACTGACCATGAGCCAATCGGTTCACCCAGTGAATCGATCAGTTGGTGGTCCAGATTGTGTAGAACACATTCAATTCAGTTCTCAATCAATCTGACACTCTAATCAGTTGGTTCAACACTTGAGCTTGATGATTTTGAGTCAAGTCTATTGATTGAATGTTTGATTGAGTACCTAAACACTTTAGTAATCAATCTAAATATCATTTATAGATAAACTCCACTACTAGGTTAATCCTTTGTGTGTGATCCTATAGGTCCCATTTCACATTCGTAGTGAATGTCCCTAACTAGCTTATGACATCACAGGCAAAGAGCGGTACCTAGTCGCACATCAGTGCTACCCAAATGAAAAGGAAAGTTGGAGAATGACTTTCAATCCTACAGTCTATGATTGGTGTCCCAGTGAATGTATAATTCCTTTATCTCTTATATCCTGACTGAATTCAAGGCATGGAGTTGTCATCCTTTCAACATTCATTCATGTTTCTTGAACTAGAGTAGACTATCTAAGATATGATTGACATCAATATCATATATTAATTAACATGTGCATGTGGATGCCTTTCTCAGTCTCTCTTATCAAGTGTCCAGGACATCATACTCCCTTAGGAGGGACAAATCCCATATCTATCACTCACAGTCTATCTCATGCGTCAAAGCCACCCAATCATCATCGTTATAACAACCCATGTTTTAAGACTATGTTTGATGATGTCAAAGTGTACCCAATCCATTCGATAAGTGTAGTGATTTTAGGTCTAAGAATCACAATCACCACCATCACTATGAGAGATGACTCTGACTACCATGTCATGGTTCCATGTGTCACTCTCATGGTGGGTCTGTCTGATACACTATTCACCAACATGTATTTATGTGCTTGGTTTGATATCATATATCATGACGAATGAGACACTATCATCAAACAACACACACTTTTGTCTTGATGTGTCATTGTTGTCTATCAACCTTCCACAATGACATCCGACTAGGGATGTAACAAGAATGTACATACTCTTAGCATATGTATGATCTCATTATTCAGGGCCTCAACCTAAACACATGCGTCACTGACTATTGTCATTCTTTAGACATTCATTCTGCTCCATCATTTATCTCATAATCAACTGAGCTAGAATAAATTGGAATATTTCCTTTGATATTTATCAAATCTATCAGAACATATGCCAATGCAATCATCATATGGTTGGCTCTCTGGGCATACATACCAACAAATGGCTCATCAAACATATATCAAAGTCCAAGTGAGTTTCCCCTAACTTGTTATGTGAGGGGGTGCCATGCTCAATATCTATGAGCTCACTCAACATTATGAGCATTATATGCACTAGATACCACTATTGTCCCTCTTTGGTCTAGGTACCTCAAGTTTTCCTCCTTAGCATTGGTGATCCATTTTGCATGACCTAGCCACTCAAGCATGTATTGTACCAAAACTTCATATGGAATTCTCTTCATAGATTTCTACTCACAAAACATACTTACCCAACACTCTCTCTCTTTCACATAAACAACCCTTAGAGTCCTACACAAGGGACTACTAACCTGAGTATGAGGCTTCCCAACATATTATCATTCCTTACCTCTTTGAGATCTTGAGACTCTCTCTCTCCCTCACCTATATGGTAGGTACTCATGTCATATACACATCTATGCAAGTAGCCTCTTTTTATGTCTCTAGGGTTTGGTCCTTCCAAGGACACCTAGGGTACGAGAAGCCTCTCAAGATCATGCATAGATCAACTTAACTCATCCACTCAGGGGTGTTCTAGTTTAGGATATATCATACAAATATTCCTCATAATTCCTCATGTTTTAGGGTCTAGGTTCCTAACCTTCTCCTTCTGGGTGCCACACTCTCAATATTTAACCCTATCACTGGTCCTAAGACTACGGCTCCCTCAATTTAGAAGAGTTCGAGGCTCCTATTGGTTATCAACCTATATTTACTTAATTTAGAAGAAGCACACATACTTGCATCCTCTAATCCTATGTGAAACTCTCAAATCCCATTGAGGTCACCATAAACCATATTATTTCATTATTTAAAACTAAACTCACCTCATCCATTTTATCTATTATGCATTCCAACAAGGCTTTAGTCATCTGGTCTAGAACTAATTCCTCTTTATGCCTGATGTCCTAACTTTCATTCACTTACTCTTACTAGTGTGGGAACTTACTTCCCATTAGGGTGCCTACTAGAAGGAATTTAGACTTTTTAGTCATAGACTAACATTCTAGTTTAGAGTGTTATTTCTCTCATTGGTCTTTTCTGCTTCCTAGGGTTGAGCCAACCCTGGTCGGGACACCATTTGTAAAAGTTGCACTATGGGTTACATAACCACTCATTGTCTATGTTTTACCTATATATCCAAGCCCTTCACGTGCATCGCGCATGCCTTACTCCATGTACTTGCATGCATGGAAATGCTAGGGTATCCCAATTCATTGGGTTTTCTCTCTCTCTCTTCTGTATCCACTACTTAGAGTTTATTAGGACTTAAGTTTAGGGTTAGGAACCATATCCCAACACATTAGGGTTTGTATGTCCCTTGGCCCACCTAGGGTTTTCCCAAATAAACCTAGTCCCATCTATACTTCACCCTTGCAACTACTAAAACCATTTTTTATTTCTTTACTTTATTATTATTTCCACATTACTTGTACATTATTATTTCCACATTTCATATACATTATTATTTTCCACATTACATGTACATTATTATTTTCCACATTACAAGAACATTATTTGGTAGAGGATGTCTTAACCCTACTTCTTCTCAAAATTCCTACTTTTGACGAGGAAAGAAATAACATTTTAGGGTCTATGAAGCAAGGGGATGCGAAGTGGATTAATAAAGATGTGAAGAAACCTAAAGGTATTTTATTTTGTGCAAAATATTTTGACTTTGGCCAGGCAGGAGGCACGGGTCTGGGTGTCCTCATAAGCTGACTAGCAGTGTAGAGGAAAGTTTTTCCAACCCCCTGATCGTGGTTACTTCTAGACACCGTCATCTTTAAAAACATCCTAATGATTCCCTCATATTTCTATAGATTACTAGAAATTATAAACTATTAAATGTTATTAGAAATATCTGAGCCTCTGATACCAAACATGATGACCTCACTTTTTGGCAACCCCCAATTAAGGAAGGCCTTAAAGTTGAGATCCATCAGTTAAAATTTATCCCAAGGATCTAGATTTCCAATAAATAATAATCAATAGTAAATAATTTCATTCATCTCAATATATTTTTTACAAGTTGTTCCTCTAGGACTTACATAACTTTCTATCATCTGATTTGTATACATGAGAATAAGTAACAACCAATCCTCCTTATAAGTTAACTTTATTGTCTTCATATAATTTCATATGTCTACCATATCATGACATCTCCATATATAGAATTTACCTAAAACCTCATGTAACAAAAACACAGATAGTATAACAAGTTATATTGGTATGTGGGGGGGACAAAATATTCATATGTAGGTGTAACAATATAATTATATTATCATCCATAGAAACAATTACGCTTACAAAAATTGAACTTGTATTTTCTTTTCAACTTATCAACTTAATCTTTGTGGGACACTCCCTCTCTAGAGTATTCATGTGGGGAACCCTCTCTCCAGGATTTAGTCCCTACAGTGGACATATCATACATAGGCCTTGGCCCAATCACCAATCACCATAGTGACATTTCATACATGGGCCTTATCCTGAGGTGATCTTCTCTTCTAGGCCATATCATTGGCCACCATACTGACATTTCTTACATAGGCCTTATCTTGAGGTGATCTTCTATCTCAGCTTGACCATTCATCACCATAATGGCATTTCTTACATCCAACAAGTATCACCTACATCCAAAAGAGATAGTTGAGAAAGTTTTACTTATATAATGTGATAGTTGAGAAAGTTATACTTATGTAATGTGATATCCATATTGACTTTATAGATTGTAGGAATTAAATAAACAACCATTAGTTATCTGCAATCAGTACAGAAAATCTCAAAAAACCACAGAAGTCGGTTAAAAAGAGTAGTCATAGGTGTAACCACATACCTTTCTCAGAAGTAACTTGATGTCCAAGCAAAAGGTAACAAAAGAAACCAACCAAGAAACTATCCTAAAAGTAAAGCATAATACCCAAGTGTTGGTAATTTGTCCAAAATCTATAATTAAGACTAACTTGAGTTTCAAGTTAGGGTTTTGGGGTCAACTTAGGGTTTCATTAGGGTTTTGGTTTTCCAAACCCTAATTATCACTCTCATTGTCATTTTTAATTTACAAACCCTAAACTTGATGTGCTATGCATTATTAATCTCAAACTAACCCAAAGATTTCTCTTTTATCCCAAAAACCCCAACTGTAACCCTTTAAGTCATTTAAACATATTTTTTGTATTATAACCAAGAACTTAGAGTTTTTATGCATTTAACACATTAAAGATAGAAACTTTAGGTACTTTTAGAAATCGAGTCATAATTAGGTCTATGAACTATTTTAATTTCATTCCTTACATTTTTCTGATCAATTTTCATATATATTTGATTTTCATACAAGTTGCCAAAAATTAGTTACAATTTTTGCAAGTTAAAGATTCATTGGCCAATTAGTGATTTCCAAATTAGCTATTAAGTGGAAAATATGTATCATCCACTATCAGTTATGTTGTTGAGCTGACCAATGGCTTGAGGCCATCTTGGCAACACACTCCAACACAACCAGGTCTTGAAAAGAATGTGAAATGTCCAGATTGCCCCTTACCTCGTCGTGTTGCACCAGGAGAAGCAAAGTCATTTCGATGTCCTACATCTTCTTCCTCGTGGGAGACTTCCACCTTGTGCCAGGCCGGTTCAACTAGCATGGTTGACTCTATGAGTTCGGGCATTGGAGGGTCGTGTGAAGGTGTGACTCCCTCCTCCTAGCCCCGATGAACTTGTTGGTGATCTCAACTCAACTGGAGAGAGCATGGACAAGGGTAGGTGAGGGAGTATATGTTGGCTAAATGGACATCTATAAAATCCCTTTGTTTTGATTATGACAAACATTTCATTCTTATTTATCTAACGAGCTACTTGAGTGTGCAGGATGACACAACTATAAGGGAAATCCAACATGAAGTATTTATATTTTCATGCAAATGTAATCATTGTAAAAACTTGTACAGAATTATAATGTACAAGTACTTAGAATCGCATGTAAATCAAGCATTGGATTTTCCCTAGCTAAACACCTTAGTCATCCATTCAATAGGACCACCTATGCACACATATGTATAACTAGTGCCTAACTTGAAACCTTAAAACAGGATCTCTCTCGGTCGACCAACTCCTCGACCGAGACACCTTCGGTCGACCATATTCTCGACCGAGAAAGATCCAAGTAGCCGTTAGACATATCTGCATATAACTTGAGAAAAGAGAAGCATGTCGGTCGACAAGTCCTCGACCGAGAGGTGTCTCGGTCGACCTTCACTCGACCGAGACGATCTCTGCAATTAGCCGTTAGACTAAACTGACAAGTTAGTTGGCAGTTGGAAATAGACGTTGCATTCAGAGAGCCTGTCGGTCGACGACACTTCGACCGAGTGGGTGTCTCGGTCGACCGTTCTTCGACCGAGACGATCTCTGACAGAATCTGCAGAGTAAAAGCAATTAGCCGTTGCTAATGCACCTAACTTATTCCTAACGGCTAGTTAAGCACTAGAAACCCCCTAGAAGTTGTCTAGAATGTCCTTAAGCATACTTAGGCCATTCCTATAAATAGGACAAGCCATAGGACACTAAGATTTACTTCTTACACTTGCTATACTTGAGAAAATACTTGAGCCCTCTTGTGCAATCTGTGTGAACTGAGCTTTGTGATCAATTGGCCATTTTCTCCTTAGCTCAAGCTCGTCCTATAGGCTAGATTTTCCTAACCCTAGCAATCACAAGTACATCAT